>QRFJ01000847.1:223195-492795 GCA_006176705.1 Cocos nucifera | reverse complement strand
TATCAGAGCCCTTCTCTGAAAAGAGATACTGAGTCCTGCCTGCTAAATTCTATTCACTGTACTCCCACCAAATCATGCCTATTCTCTTCACTTAACTTTCAAACAAAAGCTTAAAGACAATATTTAAAATCCAAACCCTAGAAAGTAACAGGTAAAGTTGGGTATTGAACATCCAAAACTTCAATGAGCTTCTTTGCTACCGCACTTGCATAAACTGAAGAACCTTCATGGATCTGCATGGGAAACCAATCATCCTTCATTACCCAAAACAAGAAAGCAAAGTTGGTATGAAGCAAAAAAAAAAGGGAAGATTATGGGAGCGGACCTTGGTGTTGAAGATGAAGATGTGAGAATCTCCAATGTTTCCACCTGACAAGTGGAGGAGTTCAAGCTGTAGTTCATCCAGGACCTTCGACACAACAACCAAGCAATTCATCTTCTTACGCTGAGTTAACTTGATATAAACTTCATCCTCGATGATGCGGACATCCACAAAGGTCTCCCTAGATTTCCTTTGGATCCATGAGCTCCTCAGAGATCCCCTGAATGCACGATCTCCATCATCCATGAGAGGTTTCATCGAGGAACTCTCCACATCTCCATCAACAACTCCATCTCCCATGATCAGTTTCTTGCCCCACTCTCTTCTGTGCCGTTTCTCTGCAACCAGTATCTTGAGCTCCTTCACTGTTCTTAGCAGCTCATTGACGTAGTCTGTCGCATCGGCGATGATGCTGGCTCTATCTTGCTTCAAATTTTACATATTTTTTGCAAAAAAATGTGAAAAACCATATAAAAAATAACCAATTTTTCTATGAAAGCTAGCAAATAAGTGGAGAACAATTAGAACTCATTCTTTTGCATGTGCTAATTGAATTTGGAGAATAGATTGGATGAAGCAGGAGAAAACTTAGCATGAAATATTACTTGCAATTTGTGAGAGGGGGAAATCCTACATATTTACAATGTAAAATATATAGAAAATGTAGAGCCCATTGGTGAATAGGGTTGAAGCTGGCGAGCCTGATATATGTACCTTTGTCGAGTTTGGTATCAGTGACTTGAGATCATCGTATTTTTTAGCAATCCTTTCTCTCCTTTGCTTCTCATTTTTCGAGCTCCCAGCCTCTTCCTCCTTTATGGAACCTCCCTTCTTAGAACCTCCCTTCCTCCTTTTCTTATCTGACTGTTGTCTCCCAAGCTGGCCAACATAGCCATCATCCAACCCACCAACAAAAGACCCACCAAACCCCCTTGACCCAGGAAAAAACCCAGTGTCATGGGGCAGTGAGTTGAGGACATCTTTCACAAGAGATGGCTGGCTGCGGAAATCCAAGTGCACCATCGGATCATGCAAAATGGTCGATCCTGTCGACGTGCTGTCTGGTGGCAGCTCACCGGAGAACATATCGGCTGTATAGTGGAAGTTCCCAGGATTCAGCATCCCGATCACCAAAGGATTCGAAGGGGTGGTGGGATCAAAGTAGTATTGGTGGTTGTTAGCTTGCATGAGATTTGTGGTGGTGATCTCCGCTCTGGAGTCGAGACCTGGCTGGCATTGGAGATCGAGTCCCATGGCAGAGGTGGGGTGGTGAACGTTGGGGTCTTCATGAAGGAATCTGAAAAGCCTCAGTTTCTCTTCCAAATTGTTCCCGTTGCTGCTGCTGCCGCCCATGAGTGCGAGGTCGGAATGACTTATGGTATTACTATGAGAAGGGCCACCAAAAGCTCCTGCTCCTCCTTGGAGGCTGATGGCTTCATTAGGGCCGAAGTACTCAGACTGGTGATGCATCTTCTAGGAGTGATGTCCCTTAATATGTTGGCCTTTCTGATCTACATCAAAAAGGAATCGAAAAACTAAACATATCATGTTGAGAAACTAACTATATATTATATAATTAACAAGCAGGAAAAAAAGAGAGCCGAGATCATAATTCTACAGAATGGATAACAGGTTTAATGAGCTATATATATAAAGTTTGCAAAACCTTTCCTTGGAAGCGCTTTTAGGAGGGAAATCAGAAGGCCAAGTACCAACGAAAAGGAAATGAACAAAAAAGAGTTGGGTAATGTCTCGATAGCTGGGGTGTGCTTGGAAACATTAAAAGAATTACCAAAGAGCTAAAGCCAAGAAGAGGCCCATTTGGGTGATGACAAGGTCTATCATTAGACCTAAATGTTGAGAAGTGGATGAGGCCAGGAGGTGGGGAAGGAGGAGGAGGGAGGGGGCTTATAAAAGAGGCAAAGTTGATAGGGAGTGGAAGAAAGTTGTTGGTTTCTGGTGGGATGGAAGAAAGAGAAGAAATCACCTCCGTCGTCTCAGCTGAGCCAGGGGGGAGAGAGAGAGAGGAGTTTGTTACTGAGATTCCCTTCTCATGGGGCCCACCTCCTTCTTTTCTTTCCTTTATGGGTCCCACGTCGGGGTAGCACAATCTTCCGTATTTCTGGTACAGCGCGTGATATTATACGGTAGTGGTACAAGCCTCAGCATTATTATGGAAGCCTAGGCCTCTTTCCATTCGCCATGCATAGCTTTTGTAGAGCTTTTGTAGAAGATAACGGCGAGGAATCTGTACAATATGATCATGGTTTCAGCATTGGACATTGACTCGTATTTAGAACAAAGAAAGGCACAAATGGCTGTCGGAGTCTGGGACTGAAGGGGTGAATTTGGGCAATCTTGGCCCCAGATTATGGCCTCTTGGTGATCAAGGGGTTGTGGCATGTATCATAGGCTTTATATGGCTATGGGTTTATACGCCATGCATAGCGGTTCTTGATGGTTGGGTGGAGAGGGATATAAGGTGGGAAGTGACAAAATTATGGCAGACAGGAAATTGGGTATAGAAGGTGATGGAGGACGGTGAAAGGCATGACATTTTATATTGATCAAGACAAGTGACACCAGAGACCTAGTGTCTGAAGCCTTGATAAATCTCTACTACAACTGTTTTACCGTATGAGGTTTTTAATGCTGACAAGAATATTTTATCTGTTGCAGTTATGTTATTATTATTTGTTATTTTTCACTTTAATGATAACGGCACCACAAAGTGGCGTACAAGTTGAAAGGAAAATACAAGGGTGGAAATTAAGAACTTGGCTAAAAAGGGAATCTGTAGCCCCTCTCATGCACTTTTAACCCATGGCTTTGCTGTTAATAGAATCTTAAGGAAGTTGGGCCACGCATTGGGCATGGCTGCAGTCCATAGCCGAGTCCCTATCACTTGAGTTCGCTTTATAACCAAGTCACTAAGCCACAGGCTTACCCACTTTAGCATATATAAAAGCGTTTCTCCTTGTGTATATCTTCCTTCATCCAGAGAGAATCTTGTAAATCAGCTGGGCAGTTACCATGGTAAATATTATAAACTTTTTTGTAAAAAAAAAAAATCTAAACCTACTGTGGGGAATTGACAACTAAAACCCGAGAAATGTATTTTACCAAGAAAAACCTGGGAAGGTGTAGGATTTATTTCCCCCTTTTTGGTAATGCTGAGAATGGACTTTGAGATCTATCCATCCTTTCTTTTTTTTGATGGAAGCGGGAGGTGGAACGACCCAGATTTTATTCAGAGATAAAGTTTATAAACGCTAGTGATTTATTTGGTTGACTTAGGTTAACCAACAGCAAGAGGGGGGGATTTCTTTAGGAAAGATGTGCAGTCATTACAGAGAATATTGACAGCAGAGTTCTATATATATATATATATATATATATATATATATATTAGTCATGATTTTTTTCAATTCTTGCTTTTGGCTTATCCTCTATAGTTAATGTCCATCCTTGAATTGTTGGACAAATTTGCTGGAACAGGATAGTTACTATGAGTGCCTCAAATTGGGATAATCTTCTATTTTTTCCTTCCAGATTAATCAGCAGGTGTTTGATGCAATGATGTCCCGGTCTTTCTTAATAATTTTTAAAGGGAGTTGTTCTCGCCAGCCATTCCATAGGTCTTCTCAATGTGAAGTTTTGAAGTAATTGTCCGTCAAATAAATGAAGCATAAAAGCAAGAAATGAACGGGTGATTTATTGATTCAGGAGCAGCATAGCACATTGGGAAATCAAACATTTGCTGAACTTTTCTTCGCTAGATATTTTCGGTAGTTAAAATTCTGTTATGATATAGAAGCCAAATGAAGATCTTTGTTTTCTCTGGAATGGGAACATACCAGATTTTTTTAGCGAATGCTGACCAAATACCTCCTTTGCTAAGAAAATGGTAGCAATCTATGATTGAGAACCGCCCATTAGCAGTCCATTTCTATTTTGCTTTATCAAGTTTCTCTGTAAGGATAATATTTTCGGTGCAGTAAGCTTTGGATTTTGTCTTTCAAGATCATGATAGTCTCATCACTAAAGATGCTTTTGATGTCCAGTTGATTTTTGCTTCCAAGATCTATCCATTTATTTATCCATACCTTGTACGTCTTTGACCATAAATCAACTTTGTGTGGTCGGAGTTGCATTTCTCATGCCCATACCATATTAAGGAAGGATAAGTAATTCCCTACAATACAGATTTTTTTCTTTTTTTATTGAAAAAAGTTAAGTAGTGCAATAATAAAATGAGAGATGCATATAATATAATATGAGAATTTTTTTTAATTATAAATTATTATTAATTAATTAATTTATTTATTTTATTAAAAATGAGCTGATTATATAATCCGAGTTAATAGACATGTTTGTGAGCCCAATGTTATTTGTGATCCTTTTGTTTTGGGCCAGATACACCTTAAATTGGATTGGTGTGGTTAGGACGGCATAGTATAGGCTTTAGCCCAACATGAGCTCATGATGGATGGATCTATTAGGATTTTATTTTATTTGGCTAGGTCTCCTATTCACTTCCTATAAATACCGTGAGACTAGTTCTCTGGCTTGCCCCATCGAATAGTCGCCTATTGAGAGAAAGCTGATGGAGAAGGATCTAGTTCCAATATTCATCTGTGCATCTGCTGCTATCGTTCCTCGTAAATCAATGGTGAACATAGGTACGCATCTGTCTTTTATATTCTAATCTTCTGCAATGATTCATGAAAATTATCTACATGTAGTATCAGAGCTGGAATTATAGAAGATTAGGATTAAAATTTTGTTAAAACAAAAATAATGGATGGATCTTCTGAGACTGTGCCCTCCCCTCATTTTTTTCTCTTCTTGTTGGCCAAATCTCTCTTGACCGAATCAAGGTCCAGCGATCACCTCGCGATCTAAAGATCTAGTCACAAACAACAACAAAAAAAAAACAGAGGAACGGATCCCATCCCCTCTTTCTCTCCTTCTTCTTGTTGCCGGCATGAGGGGACCGAGCCGACGGCCACCGAGACCAGCCAGTGGAGAAGATCCCATCCAGATCTACATTAATTAAAATAATAATAATAATAAAAAAGAGAGAGAGAAAGGGGTGTGAGGGACGGCGGTTTCCACCATTGTGCCCTCCTCCGCCCGTGCGCGATCGGCCTTGGCCATCTGGTCGGCGGCCCCATCTATGGGACCCGACGGTGACTCCAATGGGCGGTGGCGCCGGCAGTCGGGTAGATCTTCCTCGTTAGAAACCCACATAAAAAAAAGGAGTTCGCCGGCTCCTCCCTTGCCGTGCGTTCCTCCTCCCCCATGGGCGATCGATGCCGGTGACCAATTGGCATGGCCGGAGAGAGGACGGCGGTCGTCCCCCCACCAACCGTCGGCTCAAACAAACAAAAAAAAATAATGAAGGAAAGAACAAGAGGGATAGCGGTTCGAGCCGCCGCGTCCTCCTTCCTCTTCCACATCGGTGGGGACCTCGTCGCTGACTGGCGGTCCATCGGTTGAAACTTCTCCGACGGTTGTCCGATCGGAGTTGAGGTAGAGAGGAGGCACCGATGAGCCCTCCTCTACGCTGCCCAAAAAAAAAATCCAAAGAAACAAAAAAAAAAAACAAGAAAAACATGAGGGAGAAGAAGATCCAAATGGATTTTGGGTTTTGGGTTTGGATCCAAAATCCAAACCCAGTTTGGTGTATAAGCTATTATGTTACAATTTTGCATTTAGTCCCTATAAATATAAAAATTTGATTTTAGTCCAAAAAAATTATAGTTTAGTTTCTATGATTATAAAAATTTATTTTTAGTCCAATAAATTATGTTTTAGTCCTTTTATTATAACTTATTATGTAAAACCTTTATTTTATAATTAAGACCCTGTTAAAGGTTATTATTTGTATTAATCCTTCAAAATTTTAATTTGCTTTCTAAAAATTTTATTCTGATCATGCTCTTTAGAAAATTAATATCTGACATTATTTTAGCATGATATATATCTTTTGAACTGTACAAATATATTATTGTTACTTTAAAATATAATATTATATTATATTATGATCAATGGGATGCATGTTGTTAAGTATCCCATATTGGACTTGATTATTTTGGGCATTTAATTTTTTGTATGGATAATTTTATGGATTAGCATGAATATTTATCACCAAAGTGGTTTATTTATGTTAGTTCATAAAATTTTTCATCATTAGAGGAATATTTTTTAGTTACGACATATAATCACCTGCCCAAAGGGGGTTATTATGTGTTTTAACTAGAAATCATGTAAACCATTATGTTGCGAGAATACTTAGACTTTCAAGATCTATCTGCCCAAAGGGGATAGATTTTTGAATGCTATGATATATTTTTTGTGGTCTCGTGTAAAGAGCTCTTATGTATATTGCATGTTCTGCCCAAAGGAGAAAATGTGATATAGTATTTGGACTCTTATTTATAGTTTATATCACTATATGACTGTGTTATTGGTAAATGACCATTATCCAATATTTGACATTCCTATTGTTTGTTTGTACAGTCTCTTTTGGTGTTAATAATAATAATGTCATTATTGAAGTCTTGACTGGATCAAATTATAAGAGATAGAAATAAGATATGGAATTTGCTGTAGGGATAGCTGACATTGATTTGGCATTGTGTGAGAATAAACCTGATGATCTTAATGATCAGAGTATACCAGAACAGAAAGATTATTCTACTAAGTGAGAAAAATCTAACAGACTTAGCTTAATTGCTATTAAGAGGTCAGTTTCTGAGCATCTTTTGAGCGATCTATCAGAGATAATAATACTAAGAAACTATTTGATGCTATAGGATAGAGATATCTTGTATATGAAAATATCAAATATGGATGTCTAATGAAAGAGTTGACAACCATGAGATATGACAATGTTGGGGGTGTCAAAGAATATATTCTAAAAATGGTTCACCTCCAAACCAAACTTAAGGATCTAAAAATTAAATTGCCTGACTCCTTTCTAGTGCCTCATGCTTTGAATTCCTTACCTACTGAATTCTCCTAGATCAAAACTGCCTATAATACTCTAAATGAAACTTAAAATATTAATGAGTTGATCATTAAATATATTGCTGAGGAAGAGAAACTAAAGAAAGAAAAGAGTGAGATTGCCCTATTTTCCTTTCAACTAAAATCCCATTCTGGCAAAGATTTTATGAAGAAAAAAAAAATAAACCTGCTGCTCCTAAACAGTCTCAGGATGTTAAAGAACATGGTAACAATCCTGATCATAATCATTTTATAGGAGGTCCTAAAGCTGCCATTGAAAAATGTGTCAAGTATTTTCATTGTAAAAAGAAAGGCCACATAAGAAGTCAATGCTACAAATTTATGTCTTGATTAGAAAAGAAACAAAAATAAGAAGGTAAGCCCCTGGCTCTTGTTTGTTATAAGTCAAATATAGTTGATGTCATTATTAATTCATGGTGGATAGATAGCAACTCATGTTGCCATTTTCTTGCAGGGATTCATAAATAAGAGGAAACTAAGCCTGAAAGAGATCAAACTGAAAGTAGGAAATAATCTTGAAGTTGAAGTTGAATACATAGGACTTGTCAAGTTGTCTTTAGAGTCTGATTTTGAAATTTCTTTAGAAAACATCTTTTATGTACCTTCTTTTAGAAGAAATTTGAATTCTGTTTTCTCTTTAGATAAGATTGGTTTTGGTTTTGATTTCCATAATAAAAAAGTTGGTTTGACATTTAATTCACAGATTATTGGTTATGGCATTCTGAGTGATGGATTATATAAATTATGTTTATCTTATAATGATCCCTATGCTTCTTTGAATGTTGAGAATGTGATTACAAAACGTTCTAGAATCAAAAAAAGATCCTCTATGTTGTGGTACAAACGTGTAGGGCATATATCTAAAAAAAGAATTGATAGACTAATTAAGAATGACATCTTGCCTACCTTGAATTTTCGAAAAATGGAGACTTGTATTGATTGTATTATAGGTAAATTGACTAAGACTAAAAAGAAATGAGCAACTCGTAGTTTAGGCTTTCTAGAAATAATTCACACTGATATCAGTAGATTTTATTCTTCTACAATCTATGGCAATAAATATTTTATCATATTTATTGATGATTTTTCTCAATATGATTATCTTTATTTGATTAAAGAAAAATCTGATGTACTTGAAAAATTTAAAATCTTTAAAATAGAAGTTAAAATATAATCAAAAAAGATTATTAAGATTGTGAGATCTGACCGTGGAGGAGAGTATTATGACAAACATGATATAGTAGGACAGCATATGGATCCATTTGCCAAATACTTATAAGGTTGTGGGATTGTAACCCAATATATTATGCCTGATAGTCCTAAGCAGAATAATATGGTCGAAAGGCGTAATCGCAATCTTAAGAATATGATGAGGAGCATGATGGGTATGTTAAATTTGTCAGAATATCTATGGGATGAGACTATTAAAACTATCTTGTATATTCTTAATAGGGTTCCTAATAAATCTGTACCTAAAATACCTTTTAAAATATGGACTGATAGAAAATCTAGTCTAAATCATTTTCAGATTTGGGGTTGTCCTGTAGAAACGAGAATATATAATCCTATAGAGAAAAAGACTGACCCGAGAATCAGTCATTATTATTTTATTGGATATCCAGAACATGCTAAAGGATACAGATTCTATAGTCCTCGAAGAGGTAGAAGAATTGTAGAGTCACGGACTGCAAAATTTTTAGAACTTGATGTGGCTGATACGAAATCTTTTCAAGATATTGATATTGATAATAATTAGACTGAAACTATCTCCATTCCTATGATTGTATAATATGAAAATATAGTTTACACACCTATTGAGAGAATGGATGTTCAAGCTCCTAATCTTCCTGCTCTTATATTGAATCCTCAATCTATTCAGCCTAATGATGAGGTGACATTAAGAAGATCTATCCGACAAAGAAGGTCTGTCATTTTTGATAATTTTTACGTCTATCTTGGAGAAAATGATTATAATATTAGACATGTGGTTGATCCAATGACATATTATGATGCTGTGACTTGTTCTCGATCCGATTTATGGATAAATGCTATGAAGAAAAAAATACAGTCTGTGGCTAATAATAATATATGGAAGCTTATTGAGCCTACTGAACATAGCAAATCTATTGGATATAAGTGGGTATATAAGATCAAGAAAGATTCTAAAGGAAGGATTGAGCGATTCAAGGCTAGAATGGTAGCTAAAGGGTTTATTCAGAGAGAAGGAGTTGATTACACTGAAACTTTTTTCAATGTCTACAAAAGATTTTTTTAGAATCATCATGTCTTTAGTGGCTCATTATAATCTTAAGCTTAATCAGATGGATGTTAAAACTACTTTTCTGAATGGTAACCTTAGTGAAAAAGTATATATGAAATAATCTGAGAATTTTCAAGAAAGTAGAAAAGAATATTTAGTCTGCAAGTTGAAGAAGTCGATCTATGGTCTGAAATAAGTATCTAGATAATGATATTTAAAATTTGATGAGATGATAACCTCTCTTGATTTTGAAGAAAATAAAGTTGATCAGTATATCTATTTTAAGACTAGTAGGAGCAAGTTTATTTTTCTTATCATATATATTGATGATATCTTGCTTGCCAGTAGTGATTATGATCTGCTCAATGAGATTAAATAAATATTATGTAGAACTTTTGATATTAAAGATCTTGGAGAAGCAGCTTTTGTCCTAGACATTGAAATTCATAGGAATAGATCACGTCATCTATTGGGTTTGTCACAGAAGGCATACATTAATAGAGTTCTTGAAAGATTTAATATGCAGAATTATAAATCCTATGATATGCCTATTGCCAAATATGATAAGTTCAGTAAAGATCAGTGCCCTAAGAATGAGCTTAAAAAGGATCAGATGACGAATATCCCTTATGCCAGTACTATAGGGATTTTGATGTATGCTCGGGTTTACACCAGACCTGATATTGCCTTCATAATGAAAGTTTTTGGTAGACATCTATCGAATCCAGATTTTTAATAATGGATTGTAGTAAAAAGGATAATGAGATATTTATAGAAAATTAAGAACTATATGCTTGTGTATAGAAGAACTGATGATCTACAGTTGTTAGGATATTAGGATTCAGATATTGCTGGATGCTCTGATGATTTGAAATCAACCTCAGAATATATTTTTATGTTAGCTGAAGGTGCAGTATCCTGAAGGAGTGTTAAACAAACTATGATAGCTTCTTCTACTATGCAAGCTGAGTTTGTCGCTTATTATGGAGCTCCTACTCAAGCTGTTTGGCTGAAAAATTTTAAAGCAGAATTTTAGATTGTTGATTCTATCTCCAGACCACTGACAATCTATTATGATAATAGTGCTGTTGTATTCTTCACAAAGAATAATAAATCTTCTAGTGGATCTAAATATTTGAAGCTGAAGTACCTGACAGTAAGAGATCTTGTGAAGAAAGGAGACATAACTGTTGAGTACATAAATATAGAGTCAATGTTAGTTGATCCTCTAACTAAAGGTTTGAGGTCCATATGCCTTGTAAGGCATGTTGAAAATATGGGCATACTGAGTTCTTTTGATGTACTTAGTTAGTGAAAGTGATCTTGTATTTATATTTTATTATTATGAACTCTTTATATTTCGTGCACTTTTGATATACATCATTGGTATGATAAATAAATAATACATTTATTTTAATTTTTTTGTTTATGTGTACATATTTATTTTAGTATATTTAGAGATATCTTTTATTTATGTACCTACTGTATGAAATATGAGGTCAGATATCGAGTCTCAGATATACTATGCTGTATTATCATTGACATCATGTTGAGTATGTGAGGCAGAATGATTTGTTGTGAAAGTTATTAGAATTTCTTTTGCTTATTTTGTATTTAAGCATGTTGAAAAAAAATTGGAGGACTGACAATGAAAATAGCATATATTTGGATCATTTTTGGATACTATTTTCTTGCTATACTACCATACCAAGACTCATGTCGATAGTGTTAGTTATATTTGTAATGATGGATAGATCTTGTATCAGATAAAGGATACAATGACTCCCATGATTCAGCATGATCAATACGATTGGACCAAGTTGATTCTGATGTGCTGTCTATGGATCATATATTTTTCAAAATCATGGCCACATACTATGTTTTCTGTTATTCAACCCGAGAGTCATTTTTTAAAAGCAAAATATTTTTAAAATTTTAAAATTCTAATTAATGTTGCTCAAGTGGAAGAATATAAGAATTTTTTCTAATTATGGGCTACAATTAATTAATTATTTTATTTATTTTATTAAGAATGGACTGATTATATGATCTAAGTTAATAGACATGCTTGTGAGCCCAATATTATTTGTGATCCTTTTATTTTGGGCCAGATGCATCTTATATTGGATTGGTATGGTTAGGACGGCATAGTGTAGGCTTTGGCCTGACATGAGCCTATGATGAGTGGGCCTATTAGAATTTTATTTTATTTGGCAGGTCTCCTCTCTATTTTCTATAAATACTGTGAGACTAGTTCTCTGTCTTGTCCCATCGAATTGCCATCTATTGAGAGGAAGCTGGTGGAGAAAGATCTAGTTTCGATATTCGTCTGTGTATTCACTGCTGTTGTTCTTCATTAATCAATGATGAACATAGGTACGCATCTATCTTTTGTATTCTAATCTTTTACAATGATTCATGAAAATTATCTACATATAATACATGATTGACCTTGGATGATGATGGAATCAAGTGTCACAAGTGGCTCGTACGATTAGAAAGTCCCCAATTTAGTACTGAAACTATACCGTTTTGAGATTGCCAATAAATATTCTGCATAAAGAATCTCTAAAATCTCACGAAAAAAGTAGAAGATCATCAGAATTGTCGTACCATCATTGAGATAATAAAATAAGCACTACATGTTGATCCCACTTATACAGTTATGGCCATTTTATCTAAAGTAGCTATTGGTCCTCTGCCCATAAAAGGGAAAAAAAAGGGGATCTCTCGGATAAGTCTCTAAAGTATTCCTCATCTTATTCATCTTCCTACATCTGTTCCGATTTCAGCTGACTTGACCATTAGAGGGCCTCTCATCGGATATGCTCTAAGAAGTGGGCTTGTTTGCAGGTACCGGTCAAGGTCCTTATTTCAAAGACCAATGTTTGTCTTTGCAGCGAGATCGATCATAGTCCAAACGGGAGCCGATGGCAACAGCATGTAATCGAGCTAAGCTATAGGAAAATTACAAAACCACGGGTATTGTTAGTCGATGGTATCACACAATCATTCATTATTTTGCTTTACATGTTATAATAATCATTGAATTGTGTTCTGTTTCTACGGCCAAATATGATGGATAAAAGAATCAGAAGTCACTTAATCAATATTCAGACATGCATCATTTTTAAGGTTCCAAAATGAAAGTAATGCAGCTAAATCACCGTAGTCATCATTCATTGACCACCAACTGGTCCTAAAACAGCGATAAGTGTTTCATCAAATATACTCATTGTTTACAAAGATTCGTATTCTAAAAGAAGCCTACCATGATTGTAATGCTTGTCATCACCCAATTGACAAGTATTTCCCTTGCAAGACTGCAAATAGGCATGCACCAAGGTGAAAAATTCGTGCCGTTCTACTTTGGCTCTAATATATTTCTGGCCAAAGTTAATCTGTATTCCTTCTAAAAGATCACATGGAGGATTTCTCTCTGCTTGTTATCAAGCCAAGCTCTAAAATCTACCAAAATTACTATTAGTAGGTTTACATTAAGAAAGAAGCTAGCACACAGAGTGTACAACCAAGACCTTTCCCTGCATCAATTTATTCCCTTCTTGTCATTACTCTGAAGTCTGAACATTATGTTTCCTTGGCCATACATGACGGAGAACAGAGATATGCATAATTTTTATTGTGGTACAGCTTAGAGTTGCAACTGTAGGAACTTGTCATTGGAATTATGAATCTCCATTTGATCCCAAGACAGTAACGGAATCAAACAAATCATGATCCAGGAATGGTAGGATTTTTCAGGACAAATCGGCTACAATTGCTTAGGTGTTTAATCATATCAAGTTCTTGCCAGGCAACTAATAGCTGATGGGGCAAGTGATATAGGTTTCACGGGGCTTGCAACACCTAACATTAGAGCTGCTTGACTTGTCCGTGTTGTCTTCTTTCTGCTTAGCCTAGACTAACTGATATCCATTTTGTTAACTGTTTCTAAATAAATTTGGAATGGGCCCTTTTTACCCAATTACTTTCTCCAAAAATAAAAAAAAGGAAAAAAAACAATCAGCCAAATCACCACATTTCTGAGCCAGAATAGGAAATTTAATGATTCCATGAACCAAGTGCTAGGTCAATTTCATTAATTGTACCAGAGAATAAGGTCAGGAAAAGGCAGCAGGAAGACGAGAAAGCAAAGGAATTCATCCAACAGATATATCAGCCTTTAGATTATTCATAAGACGGGACGGCTCTTCAATTTGCCGAGCCAACTTGCCTAAAAGCTAACCTGCATTTATAGTTTCTGCAGGGACCTACATTTTTTTAAAAAATTTTCTCCATGAGTTTTAAAGCAAAAAAATAAAAAGATATTGACTCATATGCTGAGCATGTGAGATGGAAGAGAAGGACTGATATGCTGATGGAGTCCATATTTTCTTCTGAGTTCGATCCGAAGAAGGATCCTTAGGTCATTCAAACTCTGACGAGAATCTTAAGGTCCGTGCCTGTAAACTCTTCAATGCATCATCCAATCTCCGATCAATCATTGATGAAATCCTGAGGACTTGAGGGATTTTTACCGCCAAGCACTTCCAGCGAGTTACCACCAAATTTGAGGTATTGATCTATCATTTTTTTTCCTCTTTCTTTTTCAGACTCCACGAAGCCGTTGATAGCCGGATTGAACTATCCGCCATCAGATTTCATAGGGACCGGACTTCTCCTATATTTATTTTTCTTCTTTTCTTTCCATCGGACCGATTGCCGTTGCCGCTTGTAGCCTTGTCTTGGTCACCAAAGGCCGGAGATACCACCTATTGCAGCCACCTAAGGCACTGCTGGAGAAGGCCATAGCCATAGGGGTGGGTCATCTTAAAGCCCCTTTCCCTGTTTCAATAAAGAAGAAAGAGAAGGTGAGAGAAAGAGAAGAAAAAGAAAAAGAGGAAGAAAAAAAAAAATAGAGAGAGAAATCTTCTCTCTTTTCCCTTTCTTCTTTCTCAATTTTCTCTCTCTCTTCATAAATTTTTCTCTTTAGAAATCCTATAGACTAGTAGAGGTTAACCTGTTAACCTACAAGGAGTGTTGGACCTATAGTATTAAGGTCATTTACCATAATTTTTTACATCTATAATTATTTATAATTTTTATGTTTGATCTTGATTATATAGAGATATAATTATCTATACAAGATATTGAGCGAAAATACATTGATCTCGAGTTCGTAAACAAAAGGGTTGATCAATAACTATACTTGAGTCTCATGCATCATGATTTTGGTTTTATTAGATATATAATTTTATATTATATATGTATCATATATTGATTATTTTAATTGTTAGAAACATAATATGTGATGTTTTGAAATTGAGAAAGATATGTAATATAAATTATTAAATGATTATGTAAGAGGATATAGACTAGCCATGATGTGTGTTGGGGATAAATCTCGCTCCTGTCAAAGTCCAATCCGATGCTCAGCTTAATGCAATCGATAGCCGCGGAAGAGCTTCAGCATCCGAGTCTTAGCCAAACTCTTTCAGCCAACCAAGCTCTTCAGCGGTCGAGCTCCTGTCGAACTTTCCAGCGGTTGAGTCTTAGCCGAACTCCTCAGCGGCCGAGCTCCTTCAGCCTACCGAGCTCCTCAATGGTCAAGCTCCTACCGAACTTCCAGCGGTCGAGTCTTAGCCGAACTCCTTCAATCGATCGGACTCCTCAGCGATCGAGCTCCTTCCAAATCTTCAGCGGTCGGGCCTTAGCCGAACTCCTTCAGCTGCCAAGCTCTTCAGCGGTCGAGCTCCTGCCGAACTTTTAGCGGTCGAGTCTTAGTCGAACTCCTTCAACCAATCGAACTCCTCAGCAGTCGAGCTCCTTTCGAACTCTCCAGCGATCGAGCCTTAGCCGCACTCCTTCAGCCAGATGCCTACGAGAGCCGAACTTCCTCCGCACCCCTCCGACCGAACTTCTTTCGAGCTTCTCCTTTGGTCGAACTTCTTCAGAAGTTCGAACTCTTCTGAAATCGATACATACCAAAGTCCACTAATCAAGGCTTGCTTTCTCAGAGCCACGGCTATTAAATCTGAATGAACCATCACAATCAGTCTGCCACAGGCGACGCGATCGGACGACATGGCCACCACTACTGGCGACACCACTCTCTCCATAATCAGTCTCATGCGGTCCACGACCCATCAGTATGGCTGTCACTATCCGCCTGATGATGCCTTCCTCTCCATACCGAATTTCATGTGGCTCCGAGCGGCCTGCGACTGGATGGTATGGCCATCACCATCAATCCGCTATAAGCTCCGCCTATAAAAAGAGATCCTCCAGATATGCTTTCTAGAAGCTCTTCTCTCCGCTCTAAAACTCTAAGCTTACTTCTCATTGCTAAGTACTCCATTTCTGTTGGCCAAAAGAGCTGACTTGACCATTGGAGGGTCCTGCCGGAGCCGCCACCACCGACTCTGGATAAAATTTTATTTTGCAGATCTCCGACGGCGACCTCATCCTCCTCCACTCCAGCTCGATCCAACGTCAATCAGATTCTACACTAACAGATTTGGCGCTAGAAGGAGGGCCCCTTTATACCTGAGGTTCTTCTGTTCTTAAAGGAGTGCTCAACGACGATCTCTCTCTTTCCTCTCTAGAGATCTCCCTCCTTCCTCTCTAGAGTTCTTTTCCAAGAGAAAATGCCTCTTAAGAGAGCTTCGATCCGACGATCGATGGCCTCCACGGCCCGATCCCATCTAGATCCATCGACTCTTGCTTCAATCTTGGCAACTCAGGTTCCACCTATACCCATAGTAGATGTGGAGTAGTTCAACCTGCTTGTCCAGAAGGTTCGTGACCTCACAGAGGCAATGCAAGCCATACAGCAGCCTCCAACGGTGACTCCATCAGAAAACCCACCATCAGAATGTCGAAAACCAGCCCCAAGGAAGAGTACTCGGGCCAGCATACCCGTTGCCCCTAGGAAGGAGAAATAGAGAGCAGAGGACCCATGTTCGGATCATAGTTCTCCTCTGGAGGAGATCTTCTCTATTTGTAGCCGGAAGCCCCTCAGGATCTGCAACCAAGATGACGGATTCGATCACAGACTGCGGAAGATGGATCGATGGATTGAGAAGCTCGGCCACATCGCCCCGGCTCATCTTGATGACATCCACACCGGTCCTCCTTTCTCCCTCCGAATTATGCAAGAGCCCATCCCATCGAACTTTGAGCTCCCTCAATTCAAAAGCTACGATGGAACTTTTAATCTAGTTGATCATCTAGAGGCCTTCTGAATTATGATGCTATTCCATGGTGCATCGGATGCCATATTATGTCAAGCCTTTTCATTTATCTTAAAAGGAGCAGCGAAAAACTGGTACTCGATATTGAGGTCGGGCATGATCTTCTCTTTTGATCAAATGAGCCATCAGTTCGTGGCTCACTTCATCAACAGCCGACGTTCGCATCGAGGTTCGAATTTTCTGATGAATGTCAAGTAGAAGCAGGGAGAATCCGTTCGGACTTATGTCACTCGATTTAACGCCGCAATATTGGACGTCCGAAATCTAGATCAGTTAGTCACCATGGCCGCTCTCAAGAGCGGCCTTCAGAAGAATGACTTGCTATTCTCTCTAGAGAAGAAGTATCCCAGGAACTTCGCTGATCTACTGGCTTGGGCCGAGGGATATGTCCATGCGAAAGAAAACTTCAAGTTGAAGGACGAAGAAGCCTTAGGAGAGCGACGGACGGACGAGTATAATAGACCCACTGTAGATGGAGGGCCGAGTGAAGTTCGGCCATGCTCACAAACTTTTTTCAGGCGCAAGCGAGCCCAAACTCCTCGAGCTCATCATCAAGAAAGCTACAATAAAGAGGCATGAAGTTCTCCCCTAGAAGATTTCATGACAAAGCGGAAAGAAGTTCGATCATGCTCACGACCTCCCCTCGAGCACGAGCCAGCCCAAACTTCACCAGCTTGTCATCAAGAAAGCTCCGATAGAAGGGCGCAAAGAGGTCCTCTGCCCGGAAGGTTCCGATGATGGAGGAACAACAAAAAGGTTGGCCACCTTCCATATCATCAACGCCACATCCCAGAAGAACTTAGTATTTCGGCGAGCCATCATCTCTTAGCTTCAAAGCCAAGAGAAGCTGGCTCCAAATTGAGAAGGCCAGCATGAGATAGAGGAGGTCGTTCGGCCCGTAACTTATCGTCTGAAGAAACTCGGAGGAATAACGCTCTCACGATCTGGGGATGTGCCGCCAGTAACTTTCTTTCAATAAAATTTTTTTATTTCGATAATATTATTTCTTGATGCAAAAACTACGTGATGACAGGGAAGAAGTAGTCAATAGTTGCCGTGTTAGAAACAGGAGGAGAAACTCATTCTAACATGAGCCGGTCAAAGTCCTTCAATCTCGGCTGCAAGAGATAAGATCTCCTCCGAGCTTCCACAACAACCTCGGCCACAGGAGATATCCGTTAGAAATAGGAGGAGAATCTCGTCCTAATGTGAATAAAGTCGAAGGCCTCGTTCATTTAGAATGAGATGGAGGGAGAGGCCCTGATAATGGTCCTTATGTGCCCTCACAGCCCGTTAGGAACAGGAGGAGAACCTCATCCTAATGTGAGCAAAGTCGAAGGCCTCGTTCATTTTAGACGAGGATGGGAAAGAGGCCCGACAACAATGGCCCTAAATGTACGCCTCCACAGCCTGTTAGGAACAGGAGGAGAACCTCTTCCTAATGTGATCAATGTCGAAGGCCTCGTTCATTTAGAATGGGATGGAAGGAGAGGTCCTGACAATGGCCCTTATGTGCCCCATAGTTCATTAGAAAAAGAAGAAGAACCTCATCCTAATATGGTAAAGTCGAAGGCCTCATTCATTTAGAACGGGATGGGGGAGAGGCTCTGACAATGTCCTTATATGCTCCCACGGTCCCATTAGGAACAGGAGGAGAACTTCGTCCTACATGAGCAAAAGTCGAAGGCCTCGTTCATTTTAAAACGGATGGGGGGAGAGGCCCAGACAACGGCCCTTATGTGCCCCCACAGTCCGTTAGAAATAGGAGGAGAACCTCGTCCTAATGCGAGCAAAGTCGAGGACCTCTTTCATTTAGAACAGAATGGGAAGGAAAGGCCCTGAAAATAGCCCTTATGTGCCCCCACAGTCCGTTAGGAATAGAAGAAGAATATCGTCCTAACGTAAGCAAAGTCGAAGGCCTCGTTCATTTAGAATGAGATGGAAAGAGAGGCCTAACAATGGCTCCTTATGTGCCCCCACAGGTCCATTAGGAATAGGAGGAGAATCTCGTCCTAACGTGAGCAAAATCGAAGACTGGGCCTCAAAGTCTATGCCAACCTCGGTCAGAGATAAGATCTCTTTCGAACGACCGTATCAACCTCGGCTAGAGATAAGATCTCTTCTGAGCGACCGTGATCAATCTCGATTAGAGATAAGATCTCTCTCGAGCGATCCGAGATCAATCTCGACTAGAGATAAGATCTCTTTCAAGCGATCTCGTATCAACCTCGGCTAGAGATAAGATCTCTTTCGAGCGCCCAAGATCAACCTCGACTAGAGATAAGATCTCTTTCGAGCGATCGAGACAACCTCGACTAGAGATAAGATCTCTCTCGAGCGATCGATAAGAGTTAAGATCGACAATCTCGGTTAGAGATAAGATCTCTAACGAGAGACCGTGTCAACCTCGGCTGGAGATAAGATCTCTTCCGAGCGATCGAGACTTCAACTTCGACCAGGAGATAAGATCTCTCCCGAGCCTCAACCTCAGTTGCAGTGATAATAGATCGTCTTCCTGAGGAGCTCAACCTTCGATCTGCAGGAGGAGATGAGATCTACTTTAACCTTGGCTGAGAGAGGAGATCTCCCCCGAGCTTCAACTTCAACATCAACTTTGGCTTGGAGATGAGATCTCCTCCTGAGTTTCAATCTGAATCCGACACAGAGCCCAGAAGAGGACTTCGGCAGTCTCCTTTTCTATACTCTCTTTCTTCGAGTTTCAAACTCGAAAGTTGGGAAAGACTACTATTGAGGATAAATTTCCGCTCCTGTCGAAGTCTAGTCTGATGCTCAGCTTTAATGCAACCGGTAGCCGTGGAAGAGCTTCAGCGCTCGAGTCTTAGCCGAACTCCTTCAGCCTACCGAGCTCCTCAGTGGTCGAGCTCCTGCCAAACTCTCCAGCGGTCGAGTCTTAATCGAACTCCTTTAGCCAGCCGAACTTCTCAGTGGTCGAGCTCCTTCCGAACTTTCCAGCGGTCAGACCTTAGCCGAACTTCTTCAGCCTGCCGAGCTTCTCAGCGGTCGAGCTCTTGCTAAACTTTCAGCGGTCGAGTCTTAGCCGAACTTCTTCAGCCGATCGAACTCCTCAGCGGACGAGATTCTTTCAAACTCTCCAGCGGTCGGATCTTAGCCAAACTCTTTCAGCCTGTCGAGCTCCTGACGAACTTTCAGCGGTCGAATCTTAGCCGAACTTCTTCAGCCGATCGGAGTCTTCAGCGATCGAGTTTCTTCCGAACTCCCCAACGATCGAAGATTATTTATTTATTATTTAAATTTATTTATTATTTAAGCCTTCCATGATCTTTAAGATTTTGTTCTAGGATTCATATGGTCTTATTACGAGACCAAACCAAGTGATGAGTTCAGGACGTGATAATTTTAAAGATTAATCATATTAATTAGTTCAAATTTGGATTGCCAATAGGTACATGCTTCCCGTGCTGGCCATGCAGTTGACTTATAAGATTCAGCAAACTAGACATCAGTAATTTGTTCGAAGAAGTGGTGCACAGAACGAGAGTATACCATTTGTGATTGTCTGCAGCAAAACTCCAAGAGGATTGTTCCTTATCAACTCCAATAAATTCTTGGTCATCCATGTCTATACATTCGAGTTTTCTCTTCTTCTTCTTTTTTTTTTCTTCTTTTCATGTATGTGCAGGAACAAGAATGTGATGCGCACCCATGGATTGACTGCATGAACTTTCTTGACATCAACCCCAATAATGCAATCTTTTTTTTTTTTTTTTTTGATAGAACACAATAACGCAACTAGCATTGATGAGAAATCCAGGAGATTAAATTTATGTTCGAGGTTTATCATATACCAAAATCCCCAGTAATTCTGGGTCTCACCGAGAGAGCAGTCACTATTCAGATAGCATGACGTTTATTTCATCAACCATCACTTTAGCAAAAGAGTAGAAAAGTATGATTAGAATGAAGAGTGAGCAAGCAAAGTGCATGTACTTGCACCTTATCTCTCTCCCTCTCTCTTGCATTTTCTTCCAACAAAAAAGAAAACTTAGAAAAAACTGTGGCACTTAATAATTATTGTGACTGCTGCTGTTACATGGCCAAGGTAAGGGAACTGAACAATCCGGTTACGTGACATCCAATCTACATGCATAAATAAATGAATAACAAAAAATTCCGAGCTTTCAAGGAAAAATAATGTTAATTTCTAATTATAGTAAAAAATGAAACGAAAATCCTCAATGTGAGGTTGCAAGTCACGAGACATGTTGTCAACTCGAGCTTCCCTAGTCGATGGCTCCAACCATGCATTTTTATGAATCGAGCCATTTGTAAACGATAACAAAAGTCACAGTTGTCTATCACATTTAGTTGTTTTGGGTTGCAACCGCCGAGACCATTGTCAGTCTGTTTGGACCTTTCTTGTAAATGATCTGAATTTTTAGCCCATTATGGGATTAAGCCATTGTAGATAGGAAAACAAGTGATGATGTATAAAAAACCATACAAATTTAGCATGTGGGCTAATTAATTTAATTAGCTTTTGTTGGACATGAGCTGATCCATCTGATGATATGTTCAATATATATATATATATATTGCTAAAATGTTAAGTAGAGAAACTAAAAATATAAAAATGGTCATGCAATTGCAAAACTGTGGAAAAGGAGCCACTTCTTCATGGCTTAGAATTGTGCAATGTATCATTCTTGCATTCTGTGGTCTATTCTTTTCATCTCATCATTTCCAAATTTGTAGATAACATGTTATGTATGCACATGTGTATTTCACGTACATTAATATATGTATGTATTCGTGCGCGTAGACATATATGATATATATAATTTGTTTTTTCTCTTTTTGCTACAAATGGTTACTTGAATAAAAGGGCAATATCTAATGATAGTTATTTGAGCCAAAAAATTAATATACTTCAAACACTCGATGTCATTAACCTATTGTCTCAATCAGTTCCAAGACCAGCAACCATCCTACAGGTTGAGAAATATGAGGGAGCATAAATAAATTGTACTGCAAGTTGTAATACCAGAGCCCTTCTCTGAAAAGAGATTCTGATCAGTCTTTCCTGTCAAATTCTATCCACTGTACTCCCACCAACTCATGCCTATTCCCTTCACCTAATTTTCAAACAAACGTTTAAATACAATATTTAAAACCCAAACCCTAGAAAGTAACAGGTAAAGAGATGGCTGGCTGCGGAAATCCAAGTGCACCATCGGATCATGCAAAATGGTCGATCCTGTCGACGTGCTGTCTGGTGGCAGCTCACCGGAGAACATATCGGCTGTATAGTGGAAATTCCCAGGATTCAGCATCCCGATCACCAAAGGATTCGAAGGGGTGGTGGGATCAAAGCAGTATTGGTGGTTGTTACCTTGCATGAGATTTGTGGTACTGATCTCTGCTATGGGGTCGAGACCTGTCTGGCATTGGAGATCGAGTCCCGTGGCAGAGGTGGGGTGGTGAACGTTGGGGTCTTCATGAAAGAATCTGAAAAGCCTTACTGTTCCAGTTGTTGCTGCTGCTGCCCATGAGTGCGAGGTCGGAGTGACTTATGGTATTACTCTGAGAAGGGACACCAAAAGCTCCTGCTCCTCCTTGGAGGCTGATGGCTTCATTAGGGCCGAAGTACTCAGACTGGTGATGCATCTTCTAGGAGTGATGTCTCCCTCAATATGTTGGCCTTTCTGATCTACATCAAAAAGGAATCGAAAAACTATACATATGATGAGAAACTATTATATAACAAGCAGGAAAAAGAGAGAGTCAAGATCATAATTCTACAGAATGGATGACTTGTTTAATGAGCTATATAAAGCTTGCAAAACCTTTCCTTGGAAGCGCTCTTAGGAGGGAAATCAGAAGGCCAAGTACCAACGAAAAGGAAATGAACAAAAAAGAGTTGGGTAATGTCTCGATAGCTGGGGTGTGCTTGGAAACATTAAAAGAATTACCAAAGAGCTAAAGCCAACAAGAGGCCCATTTGGGTGATGACAAGGTCTATCATTAGACCTAAATGTTGTGAAGTAGATGAGGCCAGGGGATGGGGAAGGAGAAGTAGGAGAGGGGGCTTATAAAAGAGGCAAAGTTGATAGAGGTTGGAAGAAAGTTGCTGGTCTCTGGTGGGATGGAAGAAAGAGAAGAAATCTGCTCCCTCCTCTCCGCTGAGAGAGAGGAGTTTGTCGCCGAGATTCCCTTCTCATGGGGCCCGCCTCCTCCTCCTCCTCCTCCTCCTTTTCTTGTGGTGCCCACGTCCGGGTAACACAATCTTCCGTATTTTGGTGCAGCGCGTGATTTTATATGGTAGCGGTACAAGCCTCAGCTTTATTATGGAAACTTCGGCCTTTCGTTTCGCCATATATAGCTTTGGTAGAACATAACGGCCGGAGAGGGATCTACGTACGCAATGGTAGTAGTGTCTGCATTGGACGTTGACTCATATTTAGAACAAAGAAAAACGTACAAATGGGTGTCGGAAGCCTAGAACTAAGGGTGTGAATTTGGGCAATATTGGCACCATGATTATCGCCCCTTGTTGATGAAGAGGTTATGGCATGCATGTATCATGAGATTTATATGGCTATGAGTTTATGAGAATTTTTTTAATTATAAATTATTATTAATTAATTATTTTATTTATTTTATTAAAAATAAATTGATTATGTGATCCGAACTGATAGGCATGCATGTAAGTCTAATATTATTTATGATCTTTTTGTTTTGGTGTAGGTGCATCTTATTTTGAGTTGATGTGGTTAGGACGGCATAGTGTAGGCTTTAGTCCAACATGAACTTATGATGGATGGATCCGTTAAGATTTTATTTTATATGGCTAGGTTTCATCTCCATTTCCTATAAATACCGTGAAACTAGTTCTCTGATTCGTGGTGTTCATTTGAGCATCTGTTGCTACTGTTCTTAGTAAATCAATGGCGAACATAGATACGCATCTATCTTTTGTATTCTAATCTTTCGCATAGATTCATGAAAATTATTTACATATGGTATCAGAGCAGAAATTGTAAAAGATTAGAATCAAAAATTTTGTTAAAATAAAAAGAATGGATGGATCTTCTGAGACCATGCCCTCTCCTCTTTTTCTTTTTGCTGGCCGGATCTCTCTTGGCCGAATCAAGATTCGACGATCACCTCGTGAGCTGGTGAGGATCTAAAGATCCGATCACAAACAACATAAAAAAAAAAAGGAAAAAGGTTGAGGGGAAGGAGGAGACCACTAGCTCCTCCACGTCGAGTGCTCCTCCTCTCCCATGGATGGCGGAGCGGTGTCAACAACCAATCGGCATGGTCGGAAAGAGGATGACGGTTGCCCTCTCATCGACTGCCGACCCAAATTTTAAAAAAAATGGGGATGCGAGGGGCGGTGGCTCAAGTGGCCGCACCCTCCTTCTTCTTCTTTCTTCCCACCGTGGCTGACTGCGACCACCTTGTCGGCATTTGACGGCAGCTAAAGTCGACGGTTCGTTGGTCGGTCCTTTTCCGATAGCCATCGGGCTGGATTTGAAGTGGAGAAGAGGCGTCGATGAGCCCTCCTCTCCGCTGTCCAAAAAAAAATTTGGAGACTCACGATGAGGGAGAAGAAGGCCAAACGGGTTTTGGGTTTTGGGTTTCAACCCAAAATCCAAACCCAGTTTGGCATTTAGGCTATTATATTATAATTTTTGCATTTTAGTCCCTATAATTATAAAAATCTAATTTTAGTTCAACAAAAAAAATTATAGTTTAGTCCCTATAATTATAAAATTTATTTTTGATCCAATAAAATTACATTTTAGTCCCTATAATATAATTTATTATGTAAAATCTCTATATTTTGCAATTAAGCTCCTGTTGAAGGTTATTGTTTTATATTAGCCTTTTTAACTTTTAATTTGCTTTCTAAAAATTTATTTTTGAAAAATACTCTTCAAAAAAATTTATATTTGATGTTATTTTTTGGCATAATATATCTTTTAAACTATACAAACATATTACTGCAGCTTGTGGAATATAATATTTTATTATATTATGATCAGTGGGATGCATGCTATTAAGTATTCCATAATGGACTTGATCATTTTGGATATTTAATTTTTTGTATGAATAATTTTATGGATTAGTATGAATATTTATCATCAAAGTGGTTTATTTATATTAGTTCTGTCTGCCCAAAAAAGATAGATTTCTGAATGCTAGGATATTTCTTTTATGGCCTCGTATAAAAAACTCTAATGCATATTGCATGTTCTACCCAAAGAAGAATATGTGATATAGTGTTTGGACTCTTGTTTATGGTTTATGTCATTATATGACTATATTATTTATAAATATCCATTATCTAATATTTTGCATTCCTATTATTTGTTTGCACAATTTTATTTGGTGTTAATAATAACAATGTCATCGTTGAAGTCTTGACTAGATCAAATTATAAAAGATGGAAACAAGATATGGAATTTGCTCTAGGAATTGTTGATGTTGATCTAGCATTACGTGAGAATAAACCTAATGATCTTGATGACCAAAGTATACCAGAATAGAAAATTTATTTTGCTAAGTAGGAAAAATCTAATAGGCTTAGCTTAATTGCTATTAAGAGATCAGTTTTTGAGTATCTTCTGAGTAATCTACCAGAGACCAATAGTACTAAGAAACTATTTGATGCTATAGGATAGAGATATCTTGTATCTGAAAATGCTGAGTCTGAATATCTGATAAAAGAATTGACGACTATGAGATATGACAATGTTGGGAGTGTTAGAAAAAATATTCTGAAAATGGTTCATCTCCAACCCAAACTTAAGGATCTAAAAATTGAATTGCCTGACTCCTTTTTAGTGCCTCATGCTTTGAATTCCTCACCTGCTAAATTCTTTCAGATTAAAACTGCCTATAATACTCTAAATGAAACTTGGAATATTAATGAGTTGATCACTAAATATATTGCTGAGAAAGAGAAACTAAAGAAAGAAAAGAGTGAGATTGTCCTTCTTTTTTTCAATCAAAATCTCATTCTGGCAAAAGTTTTATGAAAAAAAGAATAAACCTGCTCCTAAACAATCTCAGGATGCTAAAAAATATGATAACAACCTTGGTCAGAATCATTCTGTAGGAGGTCCTAAAGCTGCCATTGAAAAAAGTGATAAATATTTTTACTGTAAAAAGAAAGATCATATAAGAGTCAATGCTATAAGTTCAAGTTTTGATTAGAAAAGAAACAAAAATAAGAAGGTAAGCCCCTAGCTCTTATTTATTATGAGTCAAATTAATATAATTGATATCCCTGTTGATTAATGGTGGATAGATAGTGGTGCCACAACTCATATTACCATTTCTTTACAGGGATTCATAAATAAGAAAAAATCAAGTTTGAAAGAGACTAAGTTGAAAATAGAAAATGATCTTGAAGTTGAAGTAGAATACATAAGACTTGTCAAGTTGTCTTTAAAGTCTGATTTTGAAATTTTTTTAAAAAATATCTTTTATGTACCTTCATTTTGAAGAAATTTGATTTCTATTTTCTCTTTGGATAGGATTGATTTTTATTTTGATTTTCATGATGAAAAAATTAATTTGATATTTAATTTTCAAATTATTGGTTATGGCATTTTGAGTGATAGATTAAATAAATTGTGTTTACCTTATGATAACCATATGTTTTTTTGAATATTGAGAATGTGATTGCAAAATGTTCCAGAATCAAAGAAAGATCCTCTATATTATAGAATAAACGCTTAGAATACATATCTAAGAAAAGAATTAATAGACTAATTAAGGATGATATATTATCTACCTTAGATTTTGGGGATATGAAAATTTGCATTGATTGTATTAGGGGTAAATTGACTAAGATAAAAAAAAAGGGGCAACTCGTAGTTCAAGCCTTCTAGAGATAATTTACACTGATATTAGTGGATCTTATTCCTCTATAATCTATGGTAATAAATACTTTATCATATTTATTGATGATTTCTCTTAATATGGTTATCTTTATTTGATTAAAAAAAAGTCTGATGCTCTTGAAAAATTTAAAATCTTTAAAATAGAAGTTGAAAAATAATTAAGAAAGATCATTAAGATTATGAGATTTGACCATGGAATTGAGTATTATGACAAACATGATGTAGCAGGATAGCATATGGATTCGTTTGCCAAATACTTATAAGATTATGGAATTGTAACTCAATATACTATGCCTGATAGTCCTGAGCAAAATAATGTGACCAAAAGGCATAATCGCACCCTTAAAGATATGATGAGGAGCATGATGAGTATGTCAAATTTGTCAGAGATGAGGTTATTAAAACTGTCTTATATATTCTTAATAGGGTTCCTAATAAATCTATATCTAAAACATCTTTTGAAATTTGGACTGATAGAAAATCTAGTTTGAACCATTTTCGGGTTTGGGGTTGTCTTGCAAAAGTGAGAATATATAATCCTATAGAAAAAAAAGACAGACTCCAGAACCAGTCATTATTATTTTATTGGATATCCAGAACATGCTAAAGAATATAGATTCCATAATCCTAGAAGAAGTAATAGAATTATAGAGTCACGGACTGTAAAATTTCTAAAACTTGATGTGGCTTATATAGAATCTTCTCGAGCTGTTGATGTCGATAATAATTAGATTGAGACTGTATCCATTCCTGTGACTGCACCATATGAAATATAATTTCTACACCCATTGAGAGAATGGATGTTCAGGTTTCTAGTCCTCCTGCTCCTATTTTGATTTTTTAACCTATTCAGCCTAATAATGAGGTGACATTAAGGAGACCTGTCCGACAAAGAAAGCATGCTATTCCTGATAATTTTTATATCTATCTTAGAGAAAGTGATTATAATATTGAACATGTGGTTGACCTAGTGACATATTATGATGCTGTGACTTATTCTTAGTCTGATTTATGGATAAATGCTATGAAGGAAGAGATGCAGTCTATGACTAATAATAGTATATGAAAGCTTATTGAGCCTATTGAGCACTGCAAACCTATTGGATGTAAGTGGATATTTAAGACTAAAAAGAATTCTAAAAGAATGATTGAGCATTTCAAGACTAGAATGGTAGCTAAAGGATTTACTCAGAAAGAAGAAATTGATTATACTGGAACCTTCTCTCTAGTATCCACAAAAGATTCCTTCAGAATCATCATATCTTTAGTGGCTCATTATGACTTAGAGCTTCATCAGATGGACGTTGCTTTTTTAAATGGTAATCTCAGTGAGGAAGTATATATAAAACAGTCTGAGGATTTTTAGAAAAGTGGGAGAGAACATTTGTCTGCAAATTAAAGAAGTCTATCTATGGCTTGAAACAAGCATCTAGATAATGGTATTTAAAATTTGATAAGGTGGTAACCTCTCTTAGCTTTGAAAAAAATAAGGTTGATCGGTGCATCTATCTCAAGACCAGTAGGAGTAAGTTTATCTTTCTTGTCTTATATATTGATGATATCTTGCTTACCAATAGTGATATGGTTTGCTGAATGAGATTAAACAATGTTATCTAGGACTTTTGATATAAAAGATCCTGGAGAAGCAGCTTTTGTCCTAGATATTAAAATTCATAGGGATAGATCACATTATTTATTGGATTTATCACAGAAGGCATACATTAATAGAATTCTTGAAAAATTTAATATGCAGAATTACAAACCATATGATATGCCTGTTGCTAAATGTGACAAATTCAGTAAAAATCAGTGCCCTAAAAAATGAGCTTGAGAAAGATCAGATGAAGAATATCCCTTATGCTAGTGCTATAGGAAGTTTGATGTATGCTCAGATTTGCATCAGACTTAACATTACCTTCATTGTGAAAGTTCTTGGTAGATATCTATCGAATTCTTATTTTCAACATTAGCTCGCAACAAAAAGAGTAATGAAATATTTACAAAAAATTAAGAACTATATGCTTGTATATAGAAAAACTGATAATCAACATTTGTTAGAATATTCAGACTCAGATCTTGTTGGATGCTCTGATAATTTGAAATCGACCTTAGAATATATTTTTATATTAGTTGGAGGTGTAGTATCCTGGAGAAGTGTTAAATAGACTATGACAGTTTTTTCTACCATACAAGCTGAGTTTATTATCTGTTATGGAGCTGCTACTCAAGCTGTTTGGCTAAGAAACTTTATTGCAGGACTTCAGATTATTGATTCTGTCTTCCGACCATTGATAATTTATTATGATAATAATGTTATTGTGTTCTTTACAAAGAATAATAAATTCTTCAATGGATCTAAATATTTAGAGCTAAAGTATCCGATAGTAATAGATCTTGTAAAGAAATAAGACATAACTATTGAATACATAGATATAGAATCAATGTTAGCTAATCTCTTGACTAAAGATTTAAGGCCCATATGCTTTACAAGGCATGTTGAAGATATGGACATATTGAGTTCTTTTGATGTACTTGGTTAGTGGGAGTGACTTTGTATTTATGTTTTATTGTTGCTTTATTATTATGAATCATTTACATTTTATGCATTTTTGACATACATTGTTGACATAATAAATTGATGATATATTTATTTTAATTTTTTATTTATGTGTACATATTTATTTTAATATACTTAAAAATATTTCTTATTTATTTATCTATTATATGACATCTGAGACTAGGTGTCGAGTCTCAGATATGTTGTGCTGTCTCGTCATTGACACCATGTTGAGTATGTGAGGCAGAATGACTTATTGTAAAAGTCATTAAAATTTTACTACCACAAAAATAGTCTATGACAGCGATTTTTGAAACTGCTACCATAGATCTTACGGTAATGATTTTCGTTAACCGCTGCAACAGGTCGGACCTATGGCAGCGATTTTTGTAACTGCTGCCATAGGTTCGACATATAGCAGCAGTTAACGAAAATCAACCATAGATCGGATCTATAATAGTGATTATAAAAAATCATTGCCGTAGATCGATCTATAACAATAGTTCAATATAACCGCTGCCATAGGTCCAACCTATGGCAGTGGTTAGTGAAATCGCTGTCGACCTATAGCAACGGTTAGTAGGAACTACTGCTATAAGCTTATTTATGACAGCGATTAATTATAACCGCTGTCATATATATATATATATATAATATTATATAATTTTAAAATTTAATATCCATCTTTATTATTCATTATCTATATAATTATTATTAGAGTGTCGTTGCAAAAGATCACCTCGATCCGATGGCCCTAGCTTCATCGATTAGAAAAATTTGATTTCGATGACCACAAATGATGATGGGATGATCTGATAGATGGAGACCTTCGATGAATCCAAAAATCTGCAATGATGATTTTGGTGATGTTTGTAGCATACTATCAAAGTTTCACTTCAATCGGATATCATGATCTTGGTCAATTTAGTATAGATTAGTTTCGATCGTTAAATGATAAATAAGTAATCAAAGAATCAAACGATGTCCGATTATGAGATAATTCTTTTATAAATGATCTTGGCTACTACTTTAATCATTTTTTATGGTGGTGATTATAAAATTCAACTCATGAGATGAAGAACGATATAAAACTATACGTCTCCTGATAACCATTCTAAAATTTCACTGGTTATTTTGCTTGTGCTTTTGCAATATCTGCTTAACACGAATAGTTTATACGAAAATAATTTAAATTTTACTATCATCATTGTATAAAATATTTAAAATTATAATAAAAATTATTTAACTAAAAAATTATCTCATAATCGGACGTCGTTTAACCCTTTGATCGTTTATTTCTAATTTAATGACTAAATTAACCATGATAACGATATTCGATTGAAGTAAAATTTTGATAATATTCTACAAACATCATCGAAATCATCATTGCAGATTTTTAGATCCATTGGAGGTCTTCATCTATCAGATCATCGCATCGTCATTCGTGATCATCGAAATCAAATTTTTTTAATCGATAAAGCTAGGACCATCGGATCGAGGCAATCTTTTGCGACAACACTCTAATGATAATTATTTAGATAATGAATGGTGAAGATGGACATTAAATTTTAAAATTATATAATATTTAAAAAAATAAAAAAAAAATTATTTCCAATCTACGACAGTGGTTATCAAAAATCGTTGCTCTAAATCTACAGCAGCAGTTATAGAACCGCTGCTTTAGATCTACAACAACGATTTTGGATAACCGCTGCCATAAATCTATGGCAGCGGTTTGATAATCGCTACCATAGGTTAGGTTAAAAATTCTTAAATTTTTTCTACTTTTTTTTTGTGCGCACTCGATCTCTCTCTATCTCTCTTCCTGTTCTCCATCGTCGGTGAGACTTCTTCCCTCCCAACCGACGCCGCCCCTCCTTCCCCCTCCCCCTCCGACCCCCATCCCCGACCACCCCTCCCCGCCATCCCCACCCCCACCCGACCACCCCTCCTTTCCCCATCCCCAGCCGCTCCTCCCCACCCGCCACCACCCACCCTCCCCTCGGCTGCCCCTCCTCCCCCATCCCTGCCACCCCCAGCCCCCATCTCCGGCTACCCCTTCCCGCCAACCCCCCCACCCTCCCCCTGACCGCCCGTTCTTCCTTCCATCCTCGATCGCTCCTCCCCGCCATCCGCCACCCGCCACCCCCCACCCGGCTCTCCCACCCTCCCCCCAGCCACCCCTCCTTCCTCCATCCCCGGTCGCCCCTCCCCGCCACCCTGCCACCCCCAACCCCCCATCTCCGGCTGCCCCTCCCCGCCACCCGGCCCCCCACCTCCCCCCGACCGCCCCTCCTTTCCCTCCATCCCCAACCATCCCTCCCTGCCACCCCCATCCCCGACCGCTCCTCCTCGCCACCCCCCCACCCCTACACTCCCCTTTCGATTGTCGATCCTTCCATCACTGTGCCTCTCGGCCTCCTCATCACTATGCCCCCTAGCCCCCATCCCCGGTCGCCCCTGCTCTCTCTCTTCTCCTTTTTCTCTCTTCTCTATCTCACTATCTTGCTTTTATTTCGCAAGTTACCTCTAGTGCCGTCGTCCTCCTCTAGCATCATCGCCGACGACCCTTAGAGCTTTCGATGCGATCCGCTCTTTATAGCCACAGATATAATTTTTTTTTAATTTTATAGTATTATTTATTAATCATGTATATTTATAATAATTTATAGAATATTTATAATAAATATTATAAATATTTATTATAAATATTATAATTATCTACATGCCGTAGTTTTTGGAACGTGACGTGGCAGTAGCCTTAGGCTGTGCCATGTCAGTGGCTGTGGACTAGATCTATCAATGGATTGGGTTCGAATTAGAATCTGGATATTTAGATCCGAACCCAATTTTAATTACTGATACTGGATCCGAATCCGAATATCCGACAGGTCTATACTTGAAACATCGGACCCTAATGGATCCTGGAAGGTCGGATCCGATTTCGAAATCTGAAACTAAGAAACGAAGAGACTGAAAGGGAGACCGACAGATTGAGAGAGGGAGGGCCGGTCGCTTGCTAGCCCTCCGGCAAGGGAGATCGAGAGTGGGAGGGAGGGAGGGAGAGGGTCCTGCCTCGCCGCCATCGCTGGCAAGGAAGATCGAGAGAGGAAGAGAGGAAGGGAGGGATCCGGCCTCACCGCCATCATTGGGAGGGAGGGGTCCGGCCTCACCGATGAGGGAGATCGAGAGAGGAAAAGTGGGAGATCGAGAGAGCGAGAGAGGGAGGGAGAGGGTCCAGCCTCGCCGACATCACTGGAAGGGATGGGGTCTGACCTTGGCGGCGAGGAAGATCGAGAGAGTGAGAGAGGGTGGGATGGGGTTCGGCCTCGCTGATGAGAAAAATCGAGAGAGGAAGAGAGAAAGATCGAGAGATGAAAAAATTGGGAGGGAGAGGTTCAGCCTCGCCGTCGTCGTCGGCGAGAGAGATCGAGAGAGGGAGTGATCGAGGGGATGGCACACAATCTAGCTAGCTCGGATACGCAGCTGAGCCAGCTCAGGCCGTGATCGAGCCAGCTAGGGGAGGACCCGAGCCAAATATCTCAAGCATAGAGCTAGCTCAGCTTTTGAGTGAATACAATTTAATATGTCTCTCTAAGGTTCCAACTTTAAATCCTAAAGTGCCACCATCATCTACTTTGTTCTTCTTTTAGGTTTCTGGATTAACATCAAGGTTCGCACAAGAGATCAAATCTACGACTGTTGCTCATCCTTAATTATTTATGAATGTAATTCATGTTGTAAAATTTATTGCATAACATTTTCTAGATGTTTATATCTTATTACTTTTATTTATTGCATTGCATAATGATAGATCCATCAATTAATTAGTGTACATACTAGAGACTATTTATTGATGCTATACTAATATTATTGTTCAACATATTATATTGATTAATGTTTATTAACGTTGCAGATCATGATGGCATCGAAACATAATCTAGTTTTCATCCCTACCCTTCGGCAGGTTACACGTAGTTCAGCATCCGAGGAGCAGTTGGAGCATACTCCGTCCATCTCGGCATTGGCTGCTTAAAAACCTCCACCACCGGCATCTACTCTACCAGCGATATCTACTCCACCAACGGCATCTACTCCACCAGCAGCTGAGCCTCTACCATCGTCCATATCTGAGATACATGCTACTATGCAGGCATCTGAATGTACGTTTTTATTATATTAGCATACTTTATTTTTTTATATAGTATTTGTATACTTATATATTTGCATAACGTATTTGTATTGCAAGTATATCATCCAGTCGGATATTTTTCATAGTTCCACACGTATGGCACATGTGTGGAACCATCAGTATCAAGTGATGGTCTATTACAATGCGGAAGAGAGGTCGGTAGGGAAGATCGTGCGGAAGATGTATTTTTTTTTTGGAGTGCTTATGAGGTGGTCGGACATCATTCCCATAAAGCCCAGAGACTGACATTTGATGGATGCTGCCATCAAGGATCGGATATAGAAGAAGAAATGGATAAATACATGCATCTTAATTATATTTATGCATTTTATATATTTACACTCTATATATTTGATTAGAATAATTTTGTAACTAATTTTTGATAACTTTGTACAGAGGAGGTATGACTTTTTCGATCACGAGAAGGCTCGAGATGCCCGACTGAGGAAGATCGAAGAGTTGTACCAAAGTTACAAGGTCAAGCTCCATAGAGGATGGCTCGAGCACCGATGAGACACTCCGGAGGAGCTTTTTCCTGGATATAGGACTGTCCTCCAAGTCAGTGAGAGAGGATGGTTAGATACTGAAGGAGCAAGGAGTTCGAGGTAAAATTTTTAATTTTTAAATTTTTTAATATTCTTAAAATTTTATTTAAATATTTTTTAAATATTTATTACTTATTTAAATACTTGTTAGGCTATCTTCCGTTAGAATCGAAAGAATCGTGCAGCCTAGGAGTATACGCACATTCTAGGCCACGAGTCTATAGCCAATCATGTGCATATATAGAGATGTAATTAATTCTAAATCTTATTAGATAAATTAAATTTATATTTTTTATCATCTTTCTGATAAATTTGTTCTTTGTTATAGCTGATGAGAGATGGAGTGATGCCCAACCGTAGTGAGATCTTTCGATCCAACCATACGGACAAGATGGGCAGGTTGATGAATGCCGCGATCGGACGTATTTTTGTAAGTATTAAATATATTAATATATATGATTAGTATTATAGTATTTTTTATAAAATTTTATTTTAATTTATAATTATAGGATCAGTTAAATGCGCTCGCGAGCAAGGGCCCGGATACCTCTGGGCCTTATGACCATCTATCTCAGGTCTTAGGACCTGAGCACTCTAGGAGGATCCGATGTAGGCCTGGACATACGCCGATGAGCTACTGATCCGAGATGAGCATCTCCTCACAGACTTTCGGTGTCATCAATCGGAAGGAGCTTGAGGAGGTATTGGCACGGGCAGATCATGCTGCGATGCAAGCAGATCAGACTGAGGAGCGCGTATCTTATCTGGAGGGCATAGTGAGAGATATGATATCGATGCTCAGCATGCATTTTGGAGTCACAGACTTTAAGGATATGTTGGCCCGCATTCCAGCTTCAGCTCCGGCTCTGACTCCAGCACCAGCTCTAGCTCCACCACCAGCTCCGGCTCTGGCTCGAGGTGATGATGACGATGATGTAGATTTAGAAAATTTTTGTTGTATTTTATTTTTTTAAAAAATATTATAATAAATTTTATTCGACGATAAAATTTTAGCATTTTAGAATAATTTTTATGTTTATTATATTTTTTATGTTATATATCTATATTTATCAGATAAAATATATAAAAAATAAAAATTTTAATTTTTTTTAATTATTCAATATCTACGATAGCAATTTTATAACTGCTGCCATATCCATACCAACCACCGCCATAAATTTCTGGTGCAAACGGTGTCAACCGCTGCATTAGACCTATGGCAGTGGTTAAAAAATTGCTGCCATAGATTATCTATGGCAGTCGTTTATAAACCGCTGCAATAGACTATCTATGATAGCGGTTCAAACAATCGTTGCCATAGAGCTACGGCGATGGCTGCAGTAGCAGCGGTTAAACAATCATTGTCATAAAGCTACGGCGACGGCTGCAGTAGCAGTGGTTAAACAACCACTATCATAGCCTATGGCCGTGGTTTTTTCTTTTTTGTAGTAGTATTTTTTTTGCTTATTTTATATCCAAGCATGTTGAAGAGAAATTGAAGGACTGATAATGAAAGTAGCATATGTTTGGATCATTTTTGGATGTTATTTTCTTGCTACACTACCACACCAAGATTCATATCGATAGTGTTAGTTATGTTTGTAACCATGGATGGATCTTGTATTAGATAAAGGATGCAATGACTTCCATGATTCAACATGATTAATACTATTAGACCGAGTTAATTCTGAAGTGCTGTCTATGGATCATATGTTTTTTAAAATCATGGCCACATACTATATTTTCTGTTATTCAACCCGAGAGTCATTTTTTAAAGTAAAATATTTTTAAAATTTTAAAATCTTAATTAATGTTGTCCATGTGGAAGAATGTAAATTTTTTTTTAATTATGAACTATTATTAATTAATTATTTTATTTATTTTATTAAAAATAGGCTGATTATGTGATCTGGGTTGATAGACATACATGTAAGTCCAATATTGTTTGTGATCCTTTTGTTTTGGGTTAGGTGCATCTTATTTTGAGTTGATATGATTAGGATGGTACAGTATAGACTTTAGTCCGACATGAGCTCATGATGGATATGTTTATTAAAATTTTATTTTATATGGCTAGGTCTTCTCTTCATTTTCTATAAATACTGTGAGACTAGTTCTCTGGCTTGTCCCATCGAATAGTTGCCTGTTAAGAGGAAGTTGGTAGAGAAGGATCTGGTTCGCGGTGTTCGTCTGAGCGTCCGCTACTACTATTCTTGATAAATTAATGACGAACATAGGTGCGTATCTATCTTTTATATTCTAATCTTTTGCATAGATTCATGAAAATTATTTATAAGTTCTTGATAGTTGGGTGGAGTGGGATGTAAGGTGAGAAGTGACAACAAAAGGAGGTAAACTGTGATGGAAGTTCACAAAATTATGGCAGACAGGAAATTGGGTATAGAAGATGATGGAGGGCAGTGAAAGGTATGACACTTTATATTAATCAAGATAAGTGACACGAGAGACCTGGTGTTTAAAGCCTCGATAAATCTCTACTACAATGAATCATTACTCAACTTGTTTAGAGATAGTGTGCCAACTTAGTGTCACATGATAAAGTGTTATATATATATATATATATATATATATATATATATATATATATATATATATAATGTCTAAATACATTGAGGAAGCCTAATAATAGTGATCCTTCTACTACAAACCCTAAGTAGGAAGCCCTGTGACGACAAATTGGTTTTGTTGAATGCTAGCTAAGTATTGGAGTAACTTGAGCAACCTTCGCCATTGATATGCTGTTTTACCGTATGAGGTTTTTACTACAAGCAAGAATATTTACCTGTTGCAGTTATGTTATTATTATTTGTTGTTTTTCACTTTAATGATAACGGCACGACAAAGTGGCGTACAAGTTAGGAAGGAAAATACTGGGGTGGAAATTAAGAAGTTGGCTAAAATGGTAACGTGGAGCCCCTCTCATGCGCTTTTTAACCCATGGCTTTGCTGTTAATGGAATCTTAAGGAAGTTGGGTCATGCATTGGGCATGGCTGCGGTCCATAGCGGAATCCCTATCCCTTGAGAACTTCATAACCGAGTCCCTAAACCACACTTTAGTATATAAAAGCGTTGCTCCTCGTGTATGTCTTCATCCTGAGAGAACCTTTTAAATCAGCTGGGAGTTTCCATGGCAAATATTATAAACCTTTTTTTTTTGTGAAAAAAAAAAAATCTGCAGTGGGGAATTGATCACTAAAACCCAGGAAATGTATTTTACCAAAGAAAACCTTGGAAAGTGTAGGATATTTTTTTGGGGGGTAATGCTGAGAATGGACTTTGAGATCGATCGATCCATCCATCTATCCGTACCCTGTATGTCTGAACTTTGATCATAATCAACTTTGCATTGCCAGAGTTGCATTTGTCGTGGGTATACCAAATTGAAAAGAGAAGGATAAGTGATTCCCTAAAAAATAGCTTTTTTTTTTTTAGTGAAAAAAGTTAAATAGTGCGATAATAAAATAAGAGAGCGCATGTTATATAAGATTGATCTGGGATAATGATAGAACCAGCTATCATGACCTATAAGGTTAGAATATCTCCAATTTATTTTCGGGACTATGGGGAATCTCCAAAATCTCATGAAAAAGGGGTCAGATCATCAGGATCCCATGTTATTTTCTGGAATAATAAAATAGGCGCTACGTACGTGTTCACCATTTCGCTTAAAACGTCCATCGTCCCTCCACCTGCAGAAAGGAAAGGAGGAGGATCTCTTAGGTAAATCTTGGAAGCACCCTGAAGTGTGACTCATCTTATTTATCTTCCTTCCTCAATTTCTGGTTCTCGGGTGATTTGACTGTCGAAGGGCCCCAGACTAGATATGCTCCGGCAAGTGATCTTCTTTGCAAGTATTGATCAAGATCTTTGTTTGGAAGTTCCAGCCGCTAGATTGATCGCAGTCCAACCAGAAGCTGATGGCGACAGCATGTAATCGAGCTAACCTATCGGAAAATTACAAATCCACTGGCTTTGTTCGTTGATGGTATCACAATCATCCATTATTTTGCTTTCCATGTTATAATGATCATTGAATTGTGTTATGTTTCTATAGCCAAATATGATGGAGAAAAGAACTAGAAGTCACTTTATCAATATTCAGATATGCAACATTTATGGTTCCAAAATGAAAGCAATGCAGCTAAATCACAGCAATTACCATTCATTGACCACTAGCTGGTCACAAAACAGCAATAAATGTTTCATCAATATACTCGTTGTTTTCGAAGCCTCATATTCTAAAAGAAGTTTACCATGATTGTAATGCTTCTTCTTTTTTTTTTTTTTTTTAATGAGTAAAATACCATGATTGTAATGCTTGTTGTCACCCAATTGACAACCATTTCCATTGACAGACTGCAAATAGGCACCAAGATGAAAAAACTCACGTCGTTCTACTTTGGCTCTATTGATGCAGAATCTGATTGACGTCGGATCGAACTGAAGCTGAGGAAGAAGTCACCGTCGGTGACCTATAAAATAAAATTTCATTTGGAGTCGGTGGTGGTGGCTTTGATAGGACCCTCCGACAATCAAGTCAGCTCTTCTGGCCAACAGAAATGGAGTACTCAAGAAAAAGTTCGGCAGAATTTTGGAAAGGAGAAGAGAACTTAGAGAAAACGTATCTGGAGGATCCCTTTTGTAGATGAAGTCCGGAGCAGACTGATAGTGATAGCCGTAGCCGTCCGTTAGCTGACCGCATAGAATTTGCTACAGAGAGGGGCACCGCCTGTAGCAGACTGATAGTGACAGCCGTAGCCATCTCGTAGTTGGCCACTCGGAATCGCGTGAGAGAGGCGTCGCCTGCAGTAGACCGATAGTGACAGCCATAGCCATCTGGTATGGAGCCACTCAGAACCACGTGGAGGGGTGAAGAGTTTTGACGCATGTCAATTTCAGAGGAGTTCGAACTCCTAAAGGAAATACGGCTAGAGGGGATCATCCAAAACGAATGCTACTTGAAATCTGGAAGTAATCTACTGGAGGAATCCAAATGAAGTTCGACTGATGGAGAAGTCTAAAAAGAGTTCGACTGGTGGAGAAGTTCGACTGAAAGAGTTCGACTGGTGGAGAAGTTCGACTGAAGGAGAAGTCTTGAAGGAGTTGGACTCTTGGAGGAATCCGATTGAAGGAGAAATTCGGAGGGAGTTTGGCTCTTGAAAGAATCCGATTGAAAGAGAAGTCCAAAAGGAGTTGGGCTCCTTGAGGAATCCAATTGAAGGAGAAGTCCGAAAGAAATTCGGCTCCTGAAGGAATCCGACTGAAGGAGAGGTCCGAAGCTTCTGAGGGAATCCGACTGAAGAAGAAGTCCGGAAGGAGTTTGGCTCCTGTTGGAATCCGACTGAAGAAGAGGTCCCAAAGGAGTCTGACTGATGGAGAAGTCCAGTCGAAGGAGAAGTCTAGGAGGAGTTCGACCGTTGGAGGAGTTTGACTGCTTGAAGAAGTTCGGTCGGGATTTGGCTGCTAGAGGAAGAATTCTCAATCGAAACTCTTCTGTGATTACCGGTCGCATTAGGCTAAGCATCATACTGAACTTCGACGGGAGCGGAGTTTATCCCCAACAATAGTCCTCCTACTCTCGAATTCGAAATTTGAAAGAAGAAAGTATAAAATGACGACCGTCGAAGTCCTTTTCCAGGCTCTACATCCGTTGAGGTTGAAACTCGGAGGAGATCTTATCTCCTACCGAAATTGAAGAAGATCTTATTTTTTATTGAGGCTGACGTTGAAGCTCGAGGGAGATCTTATCTCCAGCCATGGCTGAAGAAGATCTTATCTTCTGTTGAGGTTGGCGTTGAAGCTTGGGGGAGACCTTATATCCAACCAAAGTTGAAGGAGATCTTATCTCCTGTTGAGGTTGGCGTTGAAACTCGGAGGAGATCTTATCTTCAGTCGAGGTTGAAGGAGATTTTATCTCCTGTTGAGGTTGATGTTGAAGCTCAAGGAAGATCTTATCTCATACTGAGGTTGGAGGAGATCTTATCTCCTGTTGAGATTGATATTGAAGCTCGGAGAAGATCTTATCTCCTATCGGGATTGAAGAAGATCTTATCTCCTATTGAGGTTGGCATTGAAGTTCGAAACTCAGAGAGATTTATCTCTAGTCGAGGTTGAAGGAGATCTTATCTCCTGTTGACGTTGATGTTGAAGCTCGGGGGAGATCTTATCTCCAACCGAAGTTGAAAAAATCTTATCTCCTATTAGAGGGTTGGAGCTCGAAGGAGATCTTATCTCCAGCCGAGGTTGAAGAAGATCTTATTTTTGGTTGAAGTTGACGTTGAAGCTCGACGGAGATCTTATCTTCAGTCGAGATTGAAGGAGATCTTATCTCCTGTTGAGATTGATATTGAAGCTCAGGGGAGATCTTATCTCCTATTGAGGTTGGCGTTGAAGCTCGGAGGAGATCTTATCTCCAGCCGAGGTTGAAGAAGATCTTATCTTCTATTGAGGTTGGCATTGAAGCTCGGAAGAGATCTTATCTCCAGTCGAGATTGAAGGGTTGGAGCTCGGAAGAGATCTTATCTCCAGCCGAGGTTGAAGGAAATTTATCTTCTATTGAGGTTGGCGTTAAAGCTCGGAAGAGATCTTATCTCCAGCCAAGGTTGAAGGAGATCTAATCTCCTATTGACGTTGACGTTGAAGCTCGAGGGATATCTTATCTCCTACCGGGGTTGAAGGAGATCTTATCTCCTGTTGAAGTTGGTGTTGAAGCTCGAAGAAGATCTTATCTACAGTCAAGGTTGAAAGAGATATTATCTCCTGTTGATACTGCATTGAAGCTCGGAAGAGATCTTATCTTCAGTCGAGATTGAAGGAGATCTTATCTCCTGCCGAAGGGTTGGAGCTTGGGAGAGATCTTACTTTCAGCCAAGGTTGAAGGAGATTTTATCTTCGATTGAAGTTGATGTTGAAGCTCGGAGGAGATCTTATCTCCAACCGAGGTTGAAGAAGATCTTATCTCCTATTAAGATTGACGTTGAAGCTCGAGGAAGATCTTATCTCTTGTTAAGATTGGCATTGAAGCTCGGGAGAGATCTTATCTTCAATCGAGATTGAAGAAGATCTTATCTCCTGTTGGAGGTTGGACTCGGGGGAGATCTTATCTCCAGTCGAATTGAAGAAGATCTTATCTTCGGTTAAAGTTGATGTTGAAGCTCGGAGAAGATCTTATCTCCAGTCGAGGTTAAAGAAGATCTTATCTCTTATTGAGGTTGATATTGAAGTTTGGAGGAGATCTTATCTCCTGTTGAGGTTGGCGTTGAAGCTTGAGAAAAATCTTATCTTCAGCCGAGGTTGAAGAAAATCTTATCTCCTGTTGAGATTGGCATTGAAGCTCGGAGGAGATCTCATCTCCTATTGAGATTGGCGTTGAAGCTCGAGGAGATCTTATCTCTAGCCGAAGTTGAAAGAGATCTTATCTCCTATTGAGGTTGGCGTTGAAGCTCAGAGGAGATCTTATCTTCAGTCGAGGTTGAAGGAGATCTTATTTTCAGTCGAGATTGAAGGAGATCTTATCTCCTGTTGAAGTTGATATTGAAGGCTCAGGGAAAGATCTTATCTCCAGTCGAGGTTGAAGGAGATCTTGTCTACTATTGAAGGATTGGAAGCTCCGAGGAGATTTTATCTTCAGTCGAGATTGAAGGAGATCTTATCTCCTATTGGAGGGTTGGAGCTTGGAGGGAATCTTATCTCCAATCGAGGTTGAAGGAGATCTTATCTTCTGTTGAGATTGACGTTGAAGCTCGGGAAGATCTTATCTCCTGTTGAGGTTGGCGTTGAAGCTCGAGGGAGATCTTATCTCCAGTCGAGGTTGAAGAAAATCTTATCTCCTATTGAGGTTGGCATTGAAGCTCAGAGAAGATCTTATCTTCTGTTGAGGTTGACGTTGAAACTCGAGGAAGATCTTATCTTCAGCCGAGATTGAAGAAGATCTTATCTCCTATTGAGGTTGGTATTGAAGCTCAAAAGAGATCTTATCTCCAGCCGAGATTGAAAGATATCTTATCTCCTGTTGAAAGATTGGAGCTCGAGGGAGATTTTATCTTCAGTTGAAGAAGATCTTATCTCTTATTGATGGATCAAAACTCGAAGGAGATCTTATCTTCAATCGAGGTTGAAGGAGATCTTATCTCTTATTGAGATTGACGTTGAAGTTCGGAGGAGATCTTATCTCCAGCTAAGGTTAAAGGAGATCTTATCTCCTGTTGGCGTTGAAGTTAAAACTCGGAAGAGATCTTATCTCCAATCGAGTCGGGGCCTCTCTTCTCACATCGTCTAAAATGAACGAGGTTTTCGATTTTGCTCACGTTAGGACGAGGTTTTCCTCCTGTTCCCAATGGACTGTAGGGATACATAAGGATCGTTGTCAGAGCCTCTTTCCTCATCTCGTCTAAAATGAATGAGTCTTTCGACTTTGCTCACGTTAGAACGAGGTTCTTCTTCTATTCCTAACGGGCTATAGGAGCACATAAGGACCATTGTCAGGGCCTCTTCCCTCATCTCGTCTAAAACGAACGACGCCTTCGACTTTGCTCACGTTAGGACCAGGTTCTCCTCCTATTCTTAACGGATTGTAGGAATACATAAGGACCATTATCAGGGCCTCTTTCCTCATCTCGTCTAAAATGAATGAGGCATTTGACTTTGGTCACATTAGAATGAGGTTCTCCTCCTGTTCCTAATGGACTGTAGGAACATAAAAAGGCCATTGTCAGGGCCTCTCCCCTCATCTCATCTAAAATGAATGAGGCTTTTGACTTGCCCATGTTAGGACGAGGTTCTTATCATGTTTCTAACATGGCCACTTTTGATTATTTTTTTCTATCGTCACATAATTTTTGCACCAAGAAATAATAATGTTGAAATGGAGAAATTTTATTGAAAAAAAATTATCAACAGTACATTCTCATATTCTCTGAGTTTCAAGATTGTGGGAGTGTTGTTCTTCTGAGCTCCTTCAGACGATAAGTTTCAGATCAGACGATCTCCTCTATTTCATACGGGCCTTTCCAATTTGGAGCAAGCCTCTCCTGACTTCGAGACTGAGAGATGGCAGCTCATCGAAGTACTAAACCTCCCAGAGATAGTATTGATGATGCCGAAAGATGGCCGATCTTCTTATTGTTTCTTCCTCATTGGTGGTTCTAACTGTCGCATCGTCCTTGACTAATCTTCTCTTGCTTCAAGCTGACGTCTGAGGAATCGACCCAACCGATCTCTCCTAATGAGCTCCTCGATCTCATTTTGAAACTAAATGCATTCTTCAGTATCATGGTCGTGATCATGATGATACAAATAGTACTTGCTTCGATTACGCTTATTTGGGAGAGATCGTAATTCTTCTGGTCTTGGTAGTTGATTCTTAATTTTCATCAGAACTTGAGTTTTATGAGCATTAAAGAGGGACATAGTTGTGAAATCTTCTGAGGGGAGAACTTCTTCGCATCTTTCTGTCGGAGCTTTTTTGATAACGAGCTCGAGGAGGAGTTCGGGCTCACTTGCACTCGGGGGGAGTCCGTGAGCACAGCCAAACTTCATTCGACCCTCCTTCTTGATATTCACACAAGAAGTGAGCCACAAACTGATGGCTCATCTGATCAAAGAAGAAGATTGTATTCGACTTCAACATCGAGTACCAGTTTCTTGCTGCTCTCTTTAAGATAGATGAAAAAGCTCGACATAAGATGACGTCTGGTGTGCCATAGAGCAGCATCATAGTCCGAAAGGCCTCCAGGTGATCGATCAGATCAGAGGTTTTGTCGTAACTTTTAAACCAGAGGAAGCTTGAAGTTTGACGGAATGGGCTCTTGCATAATTTGGAAAGAGAAAGGAGGATTAGTGCAGACGTCGTCATGGTGAGCCGGGATGATGTGGCAGAGTTTCTCAATCTATCGATCCATCCTCCATAGTTTCTGATCGAGGACGTCATCTCGATCGTAGATCTTAAAAGACTTTCGACTGTAGATGAGAAAGATTTCTTTCGAAGAAAAATCATGATCCGAACAAGGATCCTCTACTCTCTATTTCTTCTTTTTAGGGGCGACGGGTATCTAGCCCAAGTGCTCTTCCTTATGATCGATTTCTAACATTTTGATGGTGGGTTTTCGGTCGAGGGCTGCCGCATGACCTGCATCACCTCGGTGAGGCTCTGAATCTGCTGCATTAGCAGGTTAAACTACTCTGGATCTATCGTGACCGTCGGTGGAAGAGGAGGTTGAAGCGCCGGCGCTAGAGCCGGAACGGATGGGTCTAGCTTGGATCTGATGGCAGAAGCAGTAGATCTTCGAATAATTGCCTTCTTTGGAGGCATTTCTTGGGATTGAAGGAGAGGATGGAGATGGACCTTGAAGAAGAAGATCCACAGGGTCGGTTGAGCACTCCTTTAAGAACAAGGGTACCTCAGGAACAGAGGGCCCTTCTTCTAGCGTCAATCCTATTGGTGCAGAATCTGGTTGACGCCGGATCGAGCTGGAGAGTTGGGCTCCTGAAGGAATTCGACTGAAGGAGAAGTCCGGAGGGAGTTCGACTCCTAGAGAAATTCGATTGAAGGAGAAGTTCGATAGAAGTTGGGCTCCTAAAGGAATCTGATTGAAGGAGAAGTCTGGGAGGAGTTCGGCTCCTGGAGGAATTCAACTGAAAGAGAGGTTCGAAACTCCTGGGAGAATCCGACTGAAGGAGAAGTCCGGAAGGAGTTCGGCTCTTGAAGAAATCCGACTGAAGGAGAGGTCCGGAAGGAGTCCGACTAATGGAGAAGTCCGACCGAAGGAAAAGTCTGGGAGGAGTTCGGCTATTTGAAGGGGTTTGGCCAGGATTTGGCTGTTGGAAGAAGAATTTTCAATCGAAGCTCTTCCGTGATTATCAGTCGCATTAAGCTAAGCATCAGACTGGACTTCGACGGAAGCGGGGTTTATCCCCAACAGGCTCTAATCTCTTTCTCGCCAAAGTTAATCTGCGTTCTTTTCAAAAGACCACATGGAGGAGTTCTCTGCTTGTTTATTAATTTTTTACTATTAAGCCAAGCTCTAAAATCTAACAAAACTACCATTAGTAGGTTTACATTAAGAAGAAGCACACAGAATCTACAACCAAGACCTTTCTCTATATCATTTTATGCCCTTCTTGTCATTACTCTGAAGTCTGAACATTGTGTTTCCTTGGCCATGCATGATGGAGAACAGAGGTTTTCTAGTATTAACACTGAGATGCCTAATTTTTATTATGATACAGCTAAGAGTTGCAACTGTAGAAACTTGTCATTGGAATTATGAATCTCCATTTGATCCCAAGACAGTAACGGATGCTTAGGTGTTAAATCACATAAATCATAATCCAGGAATAGTAGGATTTTTCAGGAGAAATCGGCTACGATTGCTTAGTTGTTGAATCATATCAAGTTCTTGCAAGGCAACTAATAGCTGATGGGGCTAGTGATAAGAAAATGGGTTTCACGAGGCTTGCAACACCTAACATCTGTGGAAGAAGAGAAAAATAAGAGAGAAAAAAAGGAACTTTAATAATCGTTGTTTCCATTTCATTTGTTACATCATAAGAGTTACATATGCTAGTATATAAATATCATATAAGGAAAAAAATATTAGCTGATACAGAATCCTACTAATAAAGAAAAATGGTACAAAATAATATTAATAAAGAAAAATGCTATGGGAATTGGGATCACATCGATAAAAAAAAATATTATGGATTGTCATGCGATCTCTAAAATCATGTAGTCATTTAAAATCATATGATTACCTATAATCATTCTAACACTCCCACTTAAACTCAATGTGGTATTGGATCATGCCAACTTGAGTTTGAAATTTAGATCACGAACATACTCAAAAGCTAGTATGATTAGTTGACGTATCTACTGGTGTAGGTTGATGGAGATGATATAATTGTGAGAAGATATAGAAGGTGGAGGTCACACTAAGGCCGATGCTCAAAAAGAAGGCAATGTTGATTCTTGCTAACAAAAATACCATAGCAAAGAAGACCAGTGCTCAAAGAGAAGGTAGCCGAAGATTGATCATCCTCATTGATAAAAACATTATAAGAGAGAAGATTGACACTTAAGAGAAGGTAGCCGATGGTCGATGATACTTAAAGATAAAAACACCACCAAAGAAAAAGCTGGTACTCAAAAAGAAGATAGCACCGACGATCCTAAACAACGTAGAAGAAAAGGCTGGTGCTCAAAAAGAAAGCAACAAAAGCCAATGATATAGAAAAATTCGCCAAGCAATGATAAGAAAAGACAACCAAATGTCTGAAGCTAAGAAAAAAGATGATGGAGAGGAGTTTGTCCATCAAAAAATAGATGATTTATAGATCTACTGAAAAGAGAAAATTGCAGAAAAACAGTAATTGATAGATTGGCAACAATGGTCAAAATAAAACTGGAAGAGAAGATAGTGGCCTAATTGATAGATTGGTGATGATGGGGGTACAAAAAATGACGATGGCATATTAGGTGATCAATTGCTTTAATATTATAATAAAATATTTATAAAAAAAAAAAGAAAAAAAAGAGAGAGCAGAGAAACTTTGTTATTTATGTTTTCATTTCATTGGTTACGTGTCAAAGTTATATATATATCAATGTATAAACATCACATAAGAAAAAAAATATTAGTTGGTACAGGATCTTGCTGATATAAAATAATGTTAATAAAAAAATGCTATAGGTTATGCCTACAAAGAAAAATATTATGGGTTGTGACATGATCTCTAAGATCATGTGACATCTAGAATCATATGATTACCTAAAATAATTTTAACACTAACTAATATTTATTTTGTTAATTATTTCAAAAAAATTTAAAATGGGCCTTTTTTTATCCAATTACTTTCTCAAAAATAAAAAGAAAAGGAACAATCGGATCACCACATTTTTGAGCCAGAACAGGAAATTTTATGATTCCATGAACCAAGTGCTGGGTCAATTTCATTTGTTGTACCAGAGAAAAAGGTCAGGAACAGGCAGCAGAGAAGATGAGAAAGCAAAAGAATTCATCCAATAGATTCAGGCTTTAGATTATTCATGAGACGGCTCCTCAATTTGTCGAGCCAACTCGCCGAAAAGCTAACCTGCATTTATAGTTTCAAAGACTAATCACATTTTCTTTAGCTCAAATTTGGATTGCCGGCAGGGACGTGCTTCCAGTACCGGCCATCCAATTGACTTACATGCTGAACCACATCGATAACTTGCTTCAAGAAATAATGCACAGAATAAGAGTATACCACTCGTGACCGCCCGCAGATTGCTTCCGCAACTCTGTTAAATTCTCGATCATCCATCAGAGGGTTCTTCTTCTTCTATGCGTGTGTACGGACACACACAAACCCTTGGAGGCGCACTCATGGATTGACCGTACGAACTTCCTTAACATCAACCCCAATAATGCAACCGTCATTGATGAGAAATCCAGAAGATAAAATTTATGTTCAAGGTCCATCATATACCAAAATCCCCAATAATTCTGAGTCAGACCGAGATAGCAGTCACCTTCGGATAGCATGAGATTTATTTCATCAACCACCGCTGTTATATTTGTCAAAGTAAGGGACCTGAACAATCCGGTTACGTGACATCCAATCCACGCGCATGAAGAAATGAATCCAAAAAAAAATCCGAGCTTTCATGAAAAATAATGTTTCTAAATACTCAAAAAAAATGAAATGAAAATCCTCAACGTAAGGTTGCAAGCAACCACACATGATATCAACTCAAGCATCCCTTGCCAATGGCTCCAACCATGCATTTTTATGAATTGAGCCACTTGTAAACAATAACAAAAGTCACAGTCGTCTGTCACGTATGGTTGTTTTAGGTTGCAACCGACGAGACCATTGCAAGTCTGTTTGAACCATGATCTGAACTGTTAGCCCGTTACGTGGATTAAGCCATTGCAGATGCGAAAACAAGCGATGATGTATCTAAAACCATACAAATTTAACATGTGCGCTAACTAATTCAGCCCCTATTTTGACAATATCAGTGGTTGCAGGAATATATATATATATATATATATTAATTCTAAATTATCATTTATAGAGCTTGAGGAATAGATAAAACAACCATATGGTTGCTATTTGACTGGTCAAACATCCACAGCTTGAAAGCTGGTCTAACAACGAAAGACAAATCCAACCTTCATTTCAACCCACCTAGATCCAGTAACAAACATAAAGCCATTCACTAAATTTTGTTGACCTAATGGCACATGGGCTAATATGTTAAATATAAATGATATCAGGAATTGTAAATAAAGATTTTTCATTTAAAAGAGTTATTCCTTCTTAAAGTTTTGCATTTATAATTTTAGAGCTAAATATACTGCTTTATTATAACTAATATAGTTGGCAGCTAGCTTTGATTGTAGATTACAATCATTCACATGCATAACAATGTTCACCGTAACTAATTAATATCAAACTTGTTGAACATGCTTCCTTTTGATTTTGGCTAAAGATGACAGTTTTTATTGATTCATCATATATCTAATTTGATCTGATTTGAAAGGAGCAGATTTTGCCCGACCAGATTAAAACTTGGGTTAGAATTGAATTCTAAAAAAAAATATTAAAAATAATTTAAATCACATACGATATTTTTTGATTTTAATTCCGATTCAAAATAGTTTTAATTTAAATTTTTTCTTCAAAATTATAGTTATTTATAATATTTAAATAATAATTTTTTTTTATCTAATTTAATTCAATTCAATCTAATTTTTTTTAATTTATTCGGTCCAATACAACCTACGTCACTGTTTGATCCGGCCTCAATTAATTCGGGATGAATATGAGATGGATATTCGTACGGGACTTTTGGCGGCGGGGCGCGTATGGCCATCCCTAACCTTGGCTCTTACGCTGCCTTAGGTTGAGGTGAACGGGAAACGCCGACAGGGGGAAACTAATGGAATTTGAACGATTATGGAAACGAGTAGGTCTCGGCTTTAAATAATCGGATACGTTCTTTCGGCCCCTCGTGTTCTCCTTTCGCCCACCGCCCTGGGTCCGTGTCTCTTCCTTCATCAAAAAGAGTCCGCGTCCCCTCCACTGCCTTCCAGCGGCGGCCACCGGAGATTCCACCCGTCCTCCCTCCGACAATCTTCATCTCTCCTCGCCTGTCGGATCCGAGATGGACGACAGCTGCGCGGTGTGCGCGGATGCCCTCGAGTGGGTGGCCTATGGATCTTGCGGGCACCGGGAGGTGTGCTCCACCTGCGTCGTCCGGCTACGCTTCGTCCTCAACGACCGGCGATGTTGCATCTGCAAGACCGAGTGCCCCATCGTCTTCGTCACCAAGGTTCCGTGCCGTCTTTGGGTTTCCCCCAATCTGTCCTCTTTGCCCTCATTCTTTTAATGTTTTGATTCGTTTACTCTGGATATCTTGGAAGATTGTTGTTTGCGTAGTTTTAGATTGGAATTTGGTCGTTCGATTCTGTAATCATCGATTGAAAGATCGGATTTTGACGGGATCTTTATGTCTTTAGATTAAAATTAGAAGAAAGGGTTTTATTCATAAAAGTTTTATTACCGGCAATTTTTATTTTTGTTTGTTATTTCGGGGTTTCTATCACGGTTTAGGTGTTGGTGTTCCATAATTGACTGATGTTAATAGTATTCAATGCAACTAGAATTCATGGTGGGAAGATCAAATTATAGAGTTCCTTCTGATTTCTTGTTTTAGATATCTTCACCTTGATGTTTGTACGTATGCTTTAATTTCTTGGACTGTATCTGGTTTCTGCTAGACTTGCCTCGCTTTGATGGATATCAATCTGAAGGGTTCCTGTAAATTGACAGGAAATTAACAGGCATAATTTGTGATTAACAGGCTTTGGGGGACTATACAACGGTGATAACTGATTTTTTGATGTTCCCGGCCAATGCAACGGAAGGCCAGGTGGGGCAATATTGGTATCATGAGGACACTCAAGCATTTTTTCATGATGTGGACCACTACAGGATGATAAAGGCGATGTGCCGGCTTTCTTGTAGCGTTTGTGACAAGAGTGCAGAGGAACAAGGTAGTGAAGGCACCAAGAGAAGGCACAGGTTTAGGAGCATAGAGCAACTGAAGGGCCATCTTTTCCATCAGCACAGGTTGTTCATGTGCAGTCTATGTTTGGAAGGGAGAAAGGTGAGATTTTGCTTGCTGACTGTCATTCCATGTATTGCTTTGTTTTTTGGTTAACTCTTAGATTCCATCTGTTTGAGTTTGCATGTTGAAGAATGATGATTGTTTGCCACATTGTTGATTCTCTTGCTTATGATAATATGGCAGCTCAATCTCCCATTCTGACGAAATATGGTGGTCTGAGGGACTGGCCTTTTTTTATGATTGTTCTTGTTGCCCTAGATCAATGTCACTAATTAGCTTTCCTCTAATAAGATGACGGTGCTAGTCCGATGATCTCAAACAGATATTCTAGATGTCATGTAAACTTATTTTAGCCATTGGAATATTTTTGGCATATGGTGGTTTGAGGGATTAACCTTTTTTTTTTATTTTATTGTGTTTGTTAACTTAGATCTCTTGTCACTGATTAGCTTTCCTCTAATAAGATGAATATGTAGGGAGCAAAAGGTACCTTTCCATCACTACTTTAATGATCCTAAACGTATGCAAGTTTTAGATATCATGTAAACTTAAAATTTTAGCCCTTGGAATATTTTAGGATTTTTAGATAGCCAAACTAGCGGTTCATACTCATGTGCTAACAAGGGAATTGGGTATAGGGGAGTTTGAAATATCATGTAAGTTGTTATTACTACTCAGTTGATTCACAACACATGATAAACTTATGCATAAAATATGGGCATGAAACACAGACATGTAAAAGCTGTAACACTGTACTTTTAGTTTATTAGACTAACTGCATTACAATTAAAATGGTACGCTATAGTGAAGGATAATATTTTTTGATGACCTGAATGTGACACTGAGAAGTTGGCAATCTTCTGCTGGTACAGTGCATCATTTTTCCAGCAATGCTACACTGAGAAGATGGAAATCTTCTGCTAGTACCATGCATCCTTTTTCCGGCAATGCTTTTGAGCTACTGATCTTCTGGTTGTTGATTCAAGCTCAAATTTTAGGTAATCAGAGCCACTTGTATAGCTTTAGTCACAATATCTTCTGATGTTTTGAGTAAAAAAAAAAAGATTGAGACTGGATTGATATTTTTTTTCCCGCGCCTATTTTACAGATTTGTCAAGAATATGTGACATTTTTGGATTTTCTGAATAAATTGTGCTCTAAGGAATTACTCTATGATATTTCATCAAGTAACAATAAGACTTAACATCATCCTTTACCTCACCTCACAGGCTCTTCATTTCCAGCATGGGCGTATGTTTCAAGAAGTAAAAAAAAGCCTTCCTTCAGTAGTTATAATGCAGCCAAACACCAATGAGTCTATGTTTAGCTATGTACTTCATCACCAAATGGCAACAATTCAGGGCTCCAAATTTGAGACAGCACACACTACTTCCCACAAATGCTGGCCTTCTTTCTGCTATCTCTTTTATAGTGACATATAGCTATTCAACCTCCTCTTGATGATTACAAATTTTAGAAACATCTTTTCCTTTTTGTCCCCACTATCATGAATGATTCAATGTGTTTAATGCTAACATTGGGTAGGTTTGAAATAAGAAGCAAAAAAATGAAGGCATTATTTTATCAAACACTAATAGCATGGTTATCAATAAAATCAACCTAGCCAAAGGGGGGGGGGCACTCATTAGGTTGACTGGCCAGATTGATTGCATTAAAACAGTAAAATAAAGTAAAATAAATTAATAATAAATATAAATTTTGTGAAATAAAATAGAATAACTATGAATTGGGAAATTTTGTAGAGAATATGGAAAATAGATGCATACATATAATATGCTTTTACAAAAATATTAAAAACTAAAAAAAAAACTTTCTAATAGATACTGGATTTTTCTTTTTTTCTGGTCTTGTTGAAATTATTCTTGGCTCAATCAAGTGCCCTGAACTAGTTGAAGTCTAGGGCTTTTGGGATGGCAACCAAGCTGGGGTGGGATAGTAGTCAAAAGGGAATCAAGAAGAGGCTGAGCTGGTTGTTGAGGAGGTTGGAGGTGGATGTTTAAAGGTGTTGCTATTGTTGGCAAAGTGGAGGTGGCTCTGTAACTGTTGACAGATCATGCCTTGCATTCATATGACTCCTCTTTGGGAGCATTACATGTGCTTTTCTCCTTCTTCCTCTTCCTCCTCTCTCTCTCTCTCTCTCTTTCTCTTGATCAGGGTTTTCCGAACCTAAATCCCAACACCAGGATAGAGAAGGCAAGATGAGTAAGGATTGGACAAGATTTCTATATATGGGAAGGAGGGTGTGAAAAGAATGATTGGAGTTGGGATAAGATGAAGACATGGAAAGATGGGAAAGCGGAGACAAGAGAGCCGGATAGAGATCAATAAGGATCATGATTTTGGGATGCCTGTCTTGATCTGATTTTTTTAAAAAGTTGATTTAGACTTATAAAACAGGGTCATTTGGTTCTTTAAAACTCAGCCTTGTTGCTGATTCAGCAAAAACCCAGCTGATTTGAATTGCTTTTTTAAAAAGGTTTCATTCCTTAGCAAACTTATTGTCTGAGTGGACTAGGCAAGGTACCAGTTTGGCAGTTCACCAGTTTACATGGCCACTCCAATCTATTTCTGATAACAGTAGGCACTAGGATAGGCTTTTTTTGGTTCGTACATATTATTTGACATTTACAAGATGATGTTCGCATGGAATTATTATGTGGGAAATATTAAGCATGATGAATTTGGTAGTAAATGTTCGATATTTTGTTTAATGCATCTTTAGCTTTGTTTAATATTTCATTTTTTAATTTCCTGAACTTCTCTAAACTTCTCCTAATTTAGTGACTCTTTGCTCTGAACACAAATTTTATGCCTTGCATAAATAATCCTTAATGCTGAACTAATCCTATCAAAGAGAAGGAATTATTTCCTTCAACCTTCTCAACTCGAATCTCTCAAATAAAATAATAAATATAATAATTTTAGGAAGCGAGCCTCTAAGTCCTTTACTTTGTTTGTTCTTTATGATCTACAGATTATGGTACATATTACAAATGGAAAGTTGAGTTTGTGCTCTTGCTTTTGCTCCCTTTCTTGGGTTTTATGAGTGGAAAGTAGAATCTATGCTCTTTGCTTTCATTCTATCTATTCCTGTATGTTGGAGTTCTAGTGGGTGGAAAGTAGAATCTGTGCCTTTTACTTTCACTCTTTATTCCCTTTCTTCCATTCCTCTGTATTTCCATTCTTCATAACTATGGCATGTACCCTCTATTTATACTAGTAAGGTTCTTTGTATTTGAGTTGGATTGCCACTTCTAGCTAAAAAAGGAGAAATTGCAAGTTTTTTACTATTCTATATAGGTTTAGTCTCTTTATTTGTGTCAAGTTCCTCTTCCAATTAGAAGAGGATAAAAGCTTCTCTCTTTTTATGTGAGTGAAGTCTAGCCCAAATCCGGTTGGTTTCCTTTGCTAACTAGAAAAGCATAGAAATTACAAAAATAATAAAAATATATTTAACTTTTCAATTTTGCGGAGAAACTAGATGTTGACTTTTACATCAACCTTGTGTTTAGTCGTACCAAATTCTTCCTGGATTATAAATTATGGCTTCCCAAAATTTCGATACTCAATTAACCCTTGGATATCGTGCATCTTGTTCTTGAAACTTTTCTAGACTTACCCGAAGTGGAAGTCTTTTGTAGTTAGTAAATAGCAACAATAAATTTAAAATATGCAATATGAACTGTGAGGTGAAAGCACTGGAAGTTCTTGGGACATAAGCAATAATTTTGTTAATGGAAGGAATATACGATAGAAAGAGGAAATTTAATTTTTACCTATCCTTCCTTCAATGATGTCTGGTTCATGAAGAAAAAATATTCTCTATATGCCTCTTATAAGATTAGCGGAAATTTTGCTACTTTCCATCTCCTAATGTTCCAAGCTTTTTTGCTAAAGAGTGTATTTTATTTGATATTGATTTGTTTGAAGTATTTGAACTCAATATTTATTTAGTGGTTTGAGCTTTTACAGAGATGTACTAACCTATATTATATTTGAGCCATTTCTGTTTGTATGTGTTCCCCTGCTTTCTTTCTTTTCTCCTTAGCTTTCTTTATCCCGTTGGGGTAATTACCTTCTGGTTTGTTGGTGATATTCACATTTTTGTCCTTTTATCTTTACCTCTCTGGTTTGCACTCTTGTTTCTTTCTAAGATAGCAATGTGTTGCCTATGCTAGATGATATTGCTGACACATTTAACATCATAAGTACGCTATATTTCGTTAGAACATGAATTACAGGACAATTGAGTTTGGGCCAATTGGGAGAGATATAGTGAATTTACCCGTTAACTTCATTGATCGGAGGAAAACAGTCAGGTTGTGATTCTAGAATATTATATGGCAGAAAGTGTGTAATGAAGAATGGCTGTTATACTGATCCATCAAAGTTCGAGACCTTTCTCCTAAGTCATGTTCTTACTGCGACAAAATCTCCTAGCTCAAATTCAAAGCGGATGGTTGTTACTGCAGATGAGTTGATTTTGGTTGGCCAAAGTGGTGGATCAGAATGGTAATCCTCCAAAATTCTCACTAAGTGTTAAAATGGCAGTCATTGACATTTATACCTTAGTTCCCTGCTTAATGATGATGGCCAATCAAGAAATCATCTTTTAATTTGTTGTAGAGGTTTTTAGGCATTTTTAGAGTCTTGGAGTAAAAGGTAAGCAGAAGTACTTTTTTGGGAGAAATATATCTGATTGTCATCTCTTCCCAAAAAACATATTCAGCATGTTGATTGGTTAAATGAGAAGCACCTCTTTGCTCAACTGTTTTAGTCCCCCTCTTAATCCATGACAGTTGCATCAGCCATTGATTGACCTAAATTTTACTTTGATGAAAATCTTTCAACAATTTTAGGTCGCTGGAAAGGTTAACAGCTATATTAAGAAGTTAATTTGCATTATGTATTCTGGGGCCTTTTGGGGAGGTATACATACCACAAATGGAAATCCTGAGTTTGAAAGTATCTGTTTCATCTGACATTGAGCGATTTACAACATCTCTTGGTTGAAGTTGACTCAATGAATGCTGTCAACTGGGTATCAAGTGGACATGCTCCTAAATAATTAGCCTTAATTCACAGTGGCTGCAACAGAGGGTATTGGTCTGTTCAGCCATGTGGTTCATTGTTGTAATGGATGGCTATTACTCTTGTATAGGTGAATGTGGGTAGGAATTGTTTTTATATAGAGGATTTTTCCTTGAAGTGGGTTGTGTTTTTGGAACATGCACGATGACTTGAAAATCTCACATGAAAGTTGCTCTTATATCAGGATGACTTGCAGAAGACTAGCTTTGCAATGCCCCCTTCTAGATGTTGATTATCTTTCAGAAATTTCATATCTTTCTGTGTGAATTATGTCAATGATTTTGTGAACACTTTTTCTGTGTATTGCTGATTTCACATGGAAATTTTAAGCAGGTATTTATTTGTGAACAAAAGCTTTATACTAGATCGCAACTCAATCAACACATAAGCACTGGTGATTCAGAGGTGGATGGTAGTGAGAGTGAACGTGGTGGCTTTATGGGGCATCCCATGTGTGAGTTCTGCAGAAACCCATTTTATGGAGATAATGAACTGTACATGCACATGTCAACAGAACATTATACTTGCCATATATGCCAGAGGTACCTTTTCTTATATATTTGTTTACTCTTAAATTGATTAATGTATACTCAGAACTACATGTTTAACATCTACTGTTACCGCAACAGGCAACATCCTGGGCAGTATGATTATTACAGAAATTATGATGACCTAGAGGTATAATATATTCAGTTTTTATTTTCCCATAGCAATTAGGGGAATGCTAGATCTATGCACAATGTGTAGACACGTGCATCTTGTGATTTGTGCTACATGTACCATTTCTTTTGTTGGACCCACCCTTGTACGTTACATGATCCGCTGGCACTTGTAGGCCTTGCAAAGGAAACTAGACGGTCATGCAGATCTGGCATTTTATAGGCTTTTGGATTTTTTTTTTATTTATGTCAATTAATATAAAGAGTTTGGTTATATTCTTAAGTGACAATCCACGCAGATGCATTTCCGCCAAGAGCATTTCCTATGCGAGAATGAAGCTTGCTTGGCAAAGAAGTTTGTTGTCTTCCAAACTGAAGCTGAAATGAAGGTGTGTAAGTTTATGCAACGAAATATATTTTCAGCAACATGTCCTTATTAATTTTTCTTTATATTGTTAAATATCATATCTCAGGTGATATGCTGTTTAAATTTGTTAACAGAGGCATAATACTATTGAGCATGGGGGGCACATGTCTCGTTCTAAGCGGAATGCTGCACTTCAGGTATGTGACTGTTACGGTCTCAAGTTGTTTGTGCTTTATTTCAGTGCAAACTTGTTGTCTTGACCTTCTGAATGAGTATTAAAGAAATTGATTTTGGCTAGTTTGCTTTATTCACATGCTATCAATCAATATCCTTATTTTGTTCACCTCTTCAATTTAGATACCAACTAGCTTCAGATTTCGACGAAATGAACAAGAACAGCGACGGGGAAGAGGTCGTGGATTTCGTCCTGAACCATCTGGCAACCAACTTGCAATGGCAATTCAAGCCAGCCTGGAGACAGCAATATCAGATAGCAGAGTTCGTGATTCGTCATCTAGTGCTCATCCAGTTACTGAGCGTGGGGAGACAAGTCAAGTTGACCCAGTTACAGGTTCTTTGGAATCATTATCCATCAAGTCAGGTCCTGAGCCACGTTCAAGATCTCCTGCAACACACAGCCAAAGCTCTCGGACCACCCCATTTTTGGAAGAATCTTCCTTCCCTCCCCTTGCAGATAGGGAGCTACCTGAGCCTTCATCTAGGTATGCTCAGGCTCTTAGTCAAAGCTCAAGGAGTGCTGCCCGTCTTGGAGAAGAATCATTTCCTCCTCTACCTGGTGCAAGTAAGGGCAGTAAACCAAAAGCTACACACGGACTGGAAAGTTTGGCGAAAAATACCCTTGCAGCTCGTCTCCATCAACGTAGCAGGGCCTCTGTGTCAGTTAGCTCTGCTCGGTCTAGGCCATCAGATTACCATGAGGATGTCTCTTCTAGTTCTACAAGTTCTAAGATCAGAACAACACCAACACACGGACCAACACCAGCAAGTTCAATTTCTCAGCCTTGGATGGCAACAAAACCAGCAAGAGAAAATGGTTTCGTATCACCTTTATCTGCAAATCTTGCTCGGAACTTGAATAGCACAAATAAGATGAGGCATTCTGCATCAGCCCCAAGCCTTGTTGAGGGAGGGTTTTCAAACCAAGCTACATCTAGCGTGGTTTCTGCTATGAGTGGAAGCCAAGTGTTGCCTATGAGCAACCAATCTCTGCCCAAGGTGGAGGATGTTCAGACTGCAAACAAGAATTTGGTAGAAAGGATCCGTGCTGGCCTAGGAATGGATGAGGATAAGTATGGTGCATTTAAGAGCATATCCGCCGAATATCGTCAAGGACTAATCAACACATGGGAATACCTTTCTTATGTTGAGCAGTTTGGCCTGTCTCATCTTGTTCCTGAACTGGCTAGACTCTGCCCTGATGCTCAGAAGCAGAAGGAACTAACTGATGCCTACAATGCTAATCTGAGGAACAATTTTATTCTGCCAAAAGATGGTGGCAGCAGTTCTGGCAGCTCAAAAGAGAGTAACCGTTCAGGGAAGGGAAAGGGAAAGGGAAAAAGTGTGGATCATGCCAGAAGTACCAGTGCAAAAGATGCATTAGCAGAAAACGTTTTAAGCACTGTAAGAAAGCTACAGTCAAGTCAAAAGCTTCGGGAAGAAGAGATGGAGGTTTTGTCTAAGGATGGTTACCGGGCTGCAAGTGATAAACTGAAATTACCTGGTGGGGAAGCTTACATTAATTCAGATTCTGTTAATGTGAACTTGGCTGACTCAACAGGTAATAGAGAATCCCTTGCAAACAGTACCAAGTCTAGCCAGAATTCAGGAGATGGAGGAAGCAGTAAACAACGTAAGAAGACTTCAAAATTCCATAGAGTCCGTTTGGGTGATGGTTCAGCAGCAGTGCTTCTTGGTTCAATTGCTAGCCCTGAGTGCACAGAAAATGAATCTACCGACAAACCCTCTGGTGTGTTACCAGTAAAAGGTGTTTGGCGGAATGGGGGTGGACAGAGACTGTTTGCAAACTCTCAGAAGGATCCCTCAAAGTGATGTCTATGACTACAATTTTGTATTTTTGTGTAGAAGCCTGAAATTCTCTTGAAAGTGAGAGCTTGGGTTGAGCTTTTTTGAAGATTACCAAGCTTGGCTCTCGTTTGTATTAACCTGAGCAAGAGAATTAATATCCACAATGCATGATTGTCTTTCAGTCTGCTTGCATCAGCGACAGGACATGTTCTTGATAATGTATGAGGTTAAGGAGTCGAAAACCCAACTTGGCTGGGTCCAGCCTGCCATAGATTTTGATTATTTAAGACTTTACTAAAATTAATGTTCTGGGACTTGGTTTCTCGATTTTCGCTGTTACATATGGTGGAATACATTCCTGTTTCTGTTACTGTTACAATGGCTTGGATTTATGCTTCGGATTTGCTAGAGATAATTTCGACCATTCCATTCCATTTATATAGATTTGCTACTTAATAGTAGCAGAAGGCCTGCCAGTAGGTATCCATCTCCTTTTTTTTTTTTCCACTTTTATTTTAGTACCTTGAAAAGAATGCTGGTCCCTTTCTCTGGTGCTTTGCTTGATTTTTTTTTGATCTTATGGGAGAATGGAGCTCAGTGAAATTGAAGCTAAGAGATTATACATGAAAGTGTTGATTTCTGGAATTGCATGATATTTCTGAATGCAGGCAAAAAGCCACGATGCAGGAAGATTAAGGTGGGGCATGGGTTGCAGGCTGATGCAAGTCAGTCAGATTCAAAAGCTGGTTCGGTATGGCTCTATTCAGAGGAGCAAACAAATGTACAAGTTCATGGCATGGTGTGCCAGCTTTGGTAACTGTTATCACAAATCTTGGTTCAGGGAACCACAGACTCTCGCTGTTTCAACGCATATGATTAAATTTAGAATTATCATAGAACATGAATAGATTATTGTCTTAATATCTGTGAAATCATTCTACATGCTCCATATCTTCATTATAATTCAAGTTTAGAAGCAATTGAAGATCTGTTCATTTGCATGCAATTCATGTGCTTTAGTTATTTGGTAATCACTAATCAGTCTTGGTGGTTAGATACTTTGCCAACATTTGGTAGGTATGTAATCTTAACCCAGTACGGCATATTAACTGGATTTATCATATTAATATTATTGCTATCGGTTTTTCTATGGATCACATAATGATCACCACCGAGTTCACCCGGTATATAGACGCATAAGACATGGCCTGAGTAAAAGCACACCAACACAAATTAAAACACTTTATGAAGTTCTGGTGCGGCCTGCCAAAGCTACCAAGCCACACCACCAAGGTGTATTGCTTCTCGAATCGAATATGCTACCCTCATGGTTACGTTCGGAGAGAGGATTGCTACGCCGGTCGTCCTTTCTCACCCTTTTTTTTTTTTTTTGTACCAGAAAAAAAAAAAAAAAAATGCTACCAAGCCACCCGTACTAGCCATTTGATCATGGCCCACCTTTGGGAAACCCTGGCACGTTACCGAAGCCTGGGAGGGCGCCGCCGTAGACTGGTCGTCCAAGCCTAAACCTGGGAGTGGGAACTTGACATAACTTATGCTTCCACCCGTAATTGTACGAAAGAATGATTGTTGTTTTTTAGCAAAATGAATCGTTGGATCACATATTTGCACCGACTTCAAAGCAATCCAATATTTTCATTGTATCCGCCAAAGCATGATCTCATGATTTACCTCATGACTCCTCCGCGCCAAAGATATAACCCGAACCCATCTATATTCAACACTCCTAGGTTCTTTTTAGTGGATATTCTATTAGAAACTTTAAATTATTTTAATAATTCTGATATTATTTTATTCCATGTCAGGATGTTTTTGTGTGTCCATTTATTTCCAGTAATTTGACTTGATTTTCTCATATTTTTAATTTGTGATTTCACCACTTGTTATGACTAGATTGACTCAATTAACTATCATTTTATTTTTATAATGGGCTATTCATTTCTTTTTTTGAGTGGCCTAAGACGGTTGCAAAAAAAGGGCCAGCTTTCTTGAAGATCGTATAATTATTTTGAGCTATCTCTTCTTTATTTCTCCATGACCTCCTAGGTAACCACTGTCATATTATTCTAGTTCTAGGTATCCGTGTTGCATGCACAATTCACGAGGATCGTTATATCTTTCAAGAAAGTCGTTGAATGATCTATTCATCTTATGGAAGTGAATCTTGCCTTAAAGTCAGCCTGTTAAAGCATGACTTGATGGAGCCTTTTCTCACCCTTTTATTTTATCACGTTCTAGTTGATCTTTCCCTTGCTTTATCTATTATTTTCTTAATATTTGACATTTATTCAAGATTTGGAGGATTTAAAGGTCTACGTTTTGATGCATGGCACCTGATCTTTTTGTCCTTACCATATCAAATTTTATTCATTTTCAAAATATCTCGCGCATAAAGTAACCGATCTGCGTCTCCACCAGCCATTCTTTAACCGTACAATGCAAAAATAAAAAGAAAAAAATAAACCTACAAGAGGAACAAAAGAGAGAAGAATGGGAGTTTGAACATTTGGGGGGTAAAAAACTCAGGCAACATGCTAACGGAATACAACTTAACAAAATAAATATATTTCAGTGGATGAAGATAATACAAACCGGAAAAAAGAAATTAAACACTTCTAATTCAAGTATTCAATAATTATATCACCAAAAATATTACTTCTTGCTTTGATCAATTCAGAATAACAAATACTGCTAGTATCTGATTATTTGCTTCAAATATTTGGCATTCTTTGTGTACCACATCAGTTTTTATTTATGAATATATCTAAATGAATCAACTTACAAAGCTTGTAAAGTTTCTTGATGGTTATACCAAAAATCAAAGGTGGCATTTGGTGACTTATGAGACCATCATGTTGATCTAAGATCATCAATGATCTAAATTCTAAGGTGATATGATCTCAATGTTCAAAGATCATCATGTTTGGCTAGGCATAGTTCAATGATTGAAAATTCTCAAATATCGATAGGAGTATTTTATGGAAATCTAAAATTATGGACCATATAATAACAAAAATAATCCTTATATTCTCTATAAAAATATATTCCCTAGTCCTATAAATTATTAATCATATATAATATATTAATTATTATTTTTATTTATACTTATAATATATTATTTATTAATATTAATATTTATTTTGATTAAAATATAAGGTAAATAAAAGTAATATATTAAATAATTTTATTTTATAAATATAAAGTATAATAAGATATTTCTACTCTAATTTAAAATTATCATTAAAATATAACATGATAACAATATATCTAATAATATAATATAATATAATATATATTATAAATATAATATTGATATAATATATTAACATTATATTGATATCTCAAATTTTTTACTAGATTGAAAGATATTTTTATTCTTAAATTTCAGTCTAAGATCACTATTCAAAGGTGATGTTGAATTTTCAACCTTAAGGACACGTATTTTATCTCATCTGGACAGTGACTTAAGAAGTGAGGATGATTTTGAACTACTATCATATAAGAGTACAACTAAATATGATGATCTCATCATCTTTATTTATATTATTTTTGATTTTAGGTTGATCATCTCATATAACATGCCCTTATAGATATATCTTGATGATCCGGACTTTCACTAAAATTGTTAGAAATGCCTGGGTTCTTCTGGAAGAACTCAAAAAGACTCCATTACTACGTTGGCGGGCTACAGGTGATCCAGTTTTTATTAGGCTTGGGCTACAAAGTGGGTCTAAATATAAGGCCAGAAGTAATGGTCCAACGATCCAGGGCATGGATGCGTGCTATATGTATTTCCCCGGTGCCCTCTTCTTTCCAACAGTGTCTCGAAACGGTCTCCCTGAACGGCAGCGAGAAAGAGTGAGAGGGAGATCGGAGATGACGATGGGGACGTCGTCGGCGTTCGGGACGCACGCGTACGGGGAGCCGGCGTACTGGGACCAACGGTATCGCCAGGACCCGGGGCCCTTCGACTGGTACCAGAAGTACGAAACCCTCGCCCCCGTCCTCGATCTCTACCTTCGCCGCTCCCACCGCCTCCTCGTCGTCGGCTGCGGGAACTCAAGTCTGTTTGGTCTTTCTTGGATTTTGATTACATCCTTTCTTTCTGTTGATATCGCTCTCATTCTGCCTGATGGCCGAGCCGATGGGGTTCGAGACCTCAGTTTCTTGGGTTTTCTCTTTTCTTGCTGTGGTTTAAGAGTAATAGATCGGTGCCGACCCGATGGGGTTCGAGACCTCAGTTTCTTGGGTTTTCTCTTTTCTTGCTGTGGTTTAAGAGTAATAGATCGGTTTTCTTTGGTTCGAGGGAGGGATTCCAAGAATTAGTTGAGTAGCCTCGTAAATCTATAATGGTGTCGGTTTCAATTTTTTTCCCATTTATTTTATTTATCAGATATATAAAAATGCAAGCATTAGGTCATTCCATTAGTCATACTTGTTGTCAAGAATCTTGATCGTGTTATTGACGAGGCTACTTAGAAACTCGTGAATTTGAATTGCTCAAGCTGGTCGTGGATTTGCTGGAGATGGGATAATGAGCCTCGATTTTTAAGATATGGTTCTTGGTCCTTTTTGATTGTGATGTAATTAAGGAGAAGATTTGGAGGTTCGCTTTGATTTATTTCCATTTGAAGTTCAAAATATTTGGTTGGTACCAGCAGATTGCTGAACTGGTGGTACATTCTAGTTTCAACTCCGTGGAGCTCTTTCGATAAATTGACCTACATTCTTTTTCCATTGCTCTTGGCTTGCTCACCGATGAATTTGTCCCTAATTTTTGCTTGGAAGTATAATGGTCTGCATGTGGATGAACCATATATATGATATGCTATCTCTTCTCAACCTTTCTGTGTTAAATCATGTGACTTGTCAGCTGTTTTCTCATATTATGATCTTGTATATGTTTGATTTTTTTTTCCTGATCAATATTTCATGTCTGGCCTATGCTTATAATTTAACAGAACTTGGAGAAAACATGATCGCTGATGGTTACCAGGATGTTGTGAACATAGACATATCTTCTGTAGTCGTTGAAGCTATGCAAAAGAAATATCAGGATATACAGCAACTCAAGTGTATCCTACAAATAATAGTTATTTTAAAGTTTTTTAATCCTAGATTCTTTCTGCCTTTCCTTATCCTTTCTATGGTTTTCTTCTTCTTCCTTTTTTTTTTCTCCTTTTTTTCTTCCTGGTTGGTGGTGGTTGGGGGGCGGGGTTGGAGGTGGAGAATTGAAAGAAAGCGTAATGCATTGATTTTACTCTCTTTGTTTCCTTTTGACCATTTTGTCAGATGTCAAAATGGATGTTAGAGACATGAATTCTTTTGAAGATGGTTCCTTTGATGCCATTATTGATAAAGGTACTTTTTAGATAATCTCACTTGTGGGTTCATGTCAAAAATTGTAGTATTCTTGCCTTTCTTGGTCTTTGTTTATCGGTTTGTTTGCAGAAGAAACTATTACATTCTTATTTATAGTTACTTTTGCTTGCAGGAACTCTTGACTCTCTCATGGTGAGTACCTTAGAGCTCATATGCTTTTTCTTGTTATAATACTAGAGTCTAGCACGTGCAATACTCATGCTTTATTCTAATTATTTGAAAACTGGTGGACCCTATCTGTTAAAGCAAGATAGATAGAGATAATAGGGGTATGCTATGATTGTTTTCCTTTCTTTCTTAGGGTGTCTGGTCTGACGTGGAAGGCCTAAGAGTCCAGCATGCACTGCTGGTATCTGAGGATTTTCCATTATATAGAGAAGAGGCTGATATTAGATTTATTGATTTGTAGTGTGGACATGATGCGCAACATAGTGCAACCAAAATGCTGGAGGAGGTTGGCAGGTAAAAATAATGCCTGATCTTATAAATTTCTCGAGCATTTATTTCTTATAATTTTATCTGTTTGACTTAAATTGAGCTTACCTCAATGAATCTTTATCAGGGTCCTCAAGGATAAAGGAGTTTATATCCTGGTATTTTTTTCCCTTCACTGTTGAAGCTTATTTTTGTTAATTGTTTATTTTTTTACAGCTCTAGAAACAACATGTTCTCTTTTCAGTAGTTTGTTTAACTTTTCTTTCACTTATGTAGATTACTTACGGGGATCCAAGCTATCGACTGCATTTATTGAGGGATTTACACTTGTGGAACATACATATGCATGTAATAGGTCAGTGAACATCAGTATCAATGTGGTTGCAGCAGCAAATTGTGAACATGGCTGTGCCTGTTATTCGCTCCAAGTTCTAGCTACTCGTTATTTATCATTTTATATAATACTGAATGGATGAAATTTTTTAGGCACTATATTAGTCTCATATATGATATAGTCATCATAATGTGTTTTTTGGTCTGATCACATAAATAAGGAAAATGGGGGGAGTAAAATGAAAGAAGAAAAGGAGGGAAAGAGAGGTCGGTTGAATTGAGAGAGAGAGAGAGAGAGAGAGAGAGAGAGAGAGAGAGGTTATCACCTCCTTGACTTTGAGACTCAGGGAGGATTCATTCTATCTGATCTGCTGAAAGTTTTCATTTGTTTAATCCTTTCTTCCCTTTGTTCCATTATACGCAATACGCAGTAGCCTGTGGCTTCAATCAAATGGGAGAAGTCTTTGGTCAAGATATGCCTTTTGGTTCAAAATATGGATCTTTTCTGTTAACTGATAATTACAGAGCAGAAGCACATTCCTCACCTGTCTCAACTGTTATCATATGATTTAAGAACTTCACTGTTAAGCTTACCTTTTGAGATTGCTTGTCTCAAGTGTGGAGGCTTCTGAATTAATTGTGTTCTGCTTTGAGGTGAGGAGAATTTACTTTTATTTCTTTTGCAAATTTGATGAAGGAATGTCCATAGTTAGAGTTGGTTTTAGGACACATTGTTGTGTTGATGATGAAATTGATTTCTTGCTAGATTAATAAGTTATATTTCCCTTGGCCTCTGGTGAGTGTCAGGATCTTCCAATAGGATATTGTAAGCTTGTTTATTTTTATGAACGGCCATAAGAAAATGCGTATGTGAGTGAGATATTCAGAGTGTTTCATAGGATGGGATGGTTAGGAGCTTAGATTAGGAGCTTAGGTCTACAATTTTCTGATGTTTCATCCAAGTATAAAGCTAAGAGAGTTAGGTGCCAAAGACTGCCCTAAATGAGAGTGGCAAGATGTTTGATTTTAGTGTTAAGCTTATCTGAAATGTATTTATTTAATTTTTTTTTAATGTAATTAAGACAGAAATAGTGGGTTGAAGGTTGATCAAGAGCACTAGAGGTTTCTTTGAGACTTGAAGGATGGATAGATATGGACTAGGAGGGAGCACTAATGATTGGATTGGTTGCTTTGGAATGCATAAGTGGTAGATATCTCAATTAGCCACTTTATATGGTTAGAAATAAAGATGAAGCTTGCCCTCAAGTCGTCTTGGTGTATGGACCCATCAAATCGAGTACTGAGAAAATTTAGAGAGCTTAAGGTGTTGAAGTAGGGGTTGGATCTGTAGCGTGTAGGAGGAGATTCCATTCTCGTGAGCTTATCTTTCTAAAGGAGAAGGGCAGTGGGTTAAGTACTGATGGTTTTGTCCAAGTTAGGGGGAAGTGTGATCTGCTGGATATTCCAATATATATATATATTTTTCTTAATAGGTTAAGTCAAGAAAAGGAGCCCAATCATTCATCTGTGATGCATTATCAAATGAATCTTCATAGATCTTGCTTGATATTTCAAATATGATTTCATGAATCAGATCTTGCAGAGTGGCGATGAGTTACAATACTGTCGTCATATCTTGTTTGATATTTAAATCTGATTTATGAGCATATTTGAAGGGGAACAAGGAAAGCATAGTTTCTTCAACTGCAGTTGCTAAGAAAAATGATCTGATACAGCAGATATCAAGGGACCCGCCCAAAGGGTTATGTGGATTAAAATAGATGAAAGTCATACAGCCTTCAACATAAGATCAACTGAAGAAGTTCTTCAACATATCTGGAAACTTTATATATCTAATATGGGAATGAAATGAGTTACGTGGCATGATGATTCTCGAGGATGAGATGTGATCATCGAAAAGAAATATAGGGCTTAATACATAAAATAAATGGTGCAGGAGTAGCATCAAATTGTCTGGGATTCTTAAGTAGATTTTTGTTTTCCCCCTGTTCTCTTCAAGGGTTTGTTTTTGGGGTGGTGGCTTTCCGAGGTTTGGTGATTCTGATCGTTTTGCTAGGACTTGCAATTTCTTTTGCAACTCCTCATGCACATGATGGCGTCTTTTTGATGTTTTGATATAGAATCTAATTTGGGCTTCGTTTAGCAAGAATATTGATATTTTACTCATTCAGGAAGTCATTTTTGACATGCTTTCCATTATTTGCTGTTAGGGAATGGATTGGAACAAACAAACTCGTAGGTATTGATGTCACATTAAGCATTGGCATATTTAGATAGATGCTTCTTTGGAAATATATGCGAAGCCACAGAGATGTTTAGGAAGCACAAATGAATATTTAATTCTTTGGGATAAAAACTGTCTTGAAATGTTAAACATGAACTTTGACTTCAAAAATTATGCACAGTATTATCCTATATATGCACGATACTGCTTTTACATGTCACAAAAACACCATTGTTCCATTAGGATTTCTAAGTTTAAGCAACAAGGTAGGATTAAAACAGCACTACAAGAAGAGCAAACCTTACTACACACCGTAGTGCATTGACTGTTGACGGCTGCATTATGGAAATACATTAAATGATACTATATCAATATATAGCTGAAAATTTGTCATGTATCAAATTATGTTGCAGGGAAAGCTTTGGTACTGTTCATCATATAAGCACTCAAATATGCTAAAATATACTCTTTCTTAAAGATGGAAATATTTGAGGAGCTTCGAATGAAATATATAGTAGGGAAATTTGTTACTAGTTATTAAGTGTATTCTCATGTTATGCATGATACTTAACTATAGATGCTAGCAATTAGCATGTGCCATGCACATGATCCATTCCCAAAAGAATTGTGAACCCCATCTGCAGCAGATATCGTGGGCCCTGTCTATAGTCAATAATGCTGTTGAAAAGCTTCCTTAGTCCTGCTTATATAGGAAGTCCTTAAATTGGTGGTAGCAAAAAAGGGCAAAAAATGGAAACGCTCCAGAGTGTGCACTCTGGAAAATAGTATATCATGGTTGGAGTTTGGCTCAAACAGCGCATCTAGATTACAAAAGAAAAGTCTAGTCAGAGTAACCTTCTGCCATTAAAATAGTAGAGATGCTGACTGTAAGCATATTGAGATGTTATATGAGTCATTCTCACCTTTTGGCAAACCTTTGTTTTTTTTCTCGAGTTTGAAGTGGAAGTTTCTGTCAGGACAGGACATTCAGTGTGTCTGTGGAAGCATGCCTTCTACACCAAATAGCCAAAGGATTTTGTTGATTAAGAGAAGCTAAAGCCATAGTGTTCAAGATAAGATTTTTTAATTGACGAACCTCTTTGCAATATCTAGAAACTGTGGCCAGTGTACACTGGGAGTGGCAGGGGAGATGCTTATGGAGGATGGGATATGATTGTTAGTGCTAAATATGGGGCTAAATACATGAGTGGGGCACAAGTAGTATCAGAATTGCCTGAAGATTCCTTAAATTGAATTTTGGTAGAAGATGGCAATTCTGATCATTTTGCTAAAGAGATCGAGGTATTCAATGGTTTGTTTGCTGTATGCTGTCTAGGATATCAAGTTATTTTATCTTTGATGCGTCTGTTGGCATCTTTTTAATGTTAGGATTCAGAATATACTTTGGGCTCCTTGTGAGAGGTTGGAAGTTTATGCATTTGGTAGTTCAGTGTTGACATATTCCAAGGTATTTACTATTGGGTATGGGGTTGCAAAGAATATACTGTAGAGTATGTCTGTCCACATATCAATGAAGTGGGTTGTTTGCTTTCATTCAATTCTTGGGTCAATGGCTGGAAGAACTATAGTTTCCTTCTTTTTTAATGCTTGTTTTGATATTTTCCTTACTCAGTTGTGCAGCATTGGCTTTATCATTTTCAAATTCTTCTGTCCTTTGCTCTGATGCCATGCTAGAGACAGAAGAAGCCCAAGTTGGTAAATCATATCATCAGCAAAGTCCTTATACTTAGTTATCTGGAATTAGTCCTAAATATGATTGCTCTATTTCAGAAATTTCCTGTTTTGGGAAGGATCCTTTTAAATGAAAGTTATGGCATTCTGTTTTTATTTAATGTCTGCTGGGCTGTGCATTGCTTCTTATTCAGATTTGCTTGGACTATATGAAGTACTTTATTTCCTTTTACTAGTCTTACTAAATTTATGTTATGTTCTGCTTACATCATTATCAAAGTTTTATATATAGTGTAATTGTCAGATGAAACGTGGATGTTAACAATTTTGACTATTGTTTGCTGCTGCAGATAGGATGGAGAAGAGTTCAGAGCAGAAGACCTGGGAATTGACTCGTCCCTTACCTTTAAATGAGGACGGTAGCTCAATTGCTGCGGTTCTTGGTAAAAACCCTGAAGTACACTACATTTACGTCTGCATAAAGGTGAGCAACTCTCTCAGAATAATCTGCATATAATTCTAGTTGTGCTAAACTCTGGTTCTCATGAGCTGATCCATGATGCTCTGCATATAAATGGTGGTGCATCTTGTTTCAGGACCAATCCCCAAGACACAATCAAAATGAAGGGGTTGAACATTAGCTTTGCATTATCACCTAAGATCCCAAATGATTCTTGTGTGATTCATGTAGTTTTAGCCTGTGACGTTGTAAAGGAGAGGAATAAATTTGTTGCAAGCTTTCTGGGGAGGACGTGAGGCTGACTGTTCCACACTAACTCTGTTGAAACTGTACAGAATGGTGCCAATATATTGTGATTTTCTCTTCAATGTCTTTACTCCGCTGGTTTTTCTAGAGGTTTTGACTATTCTCCTTGGGCTGATGCAAAGCTTTTGCTAGATTGAGTCCAATGTGGTTTATAAGTGTGCTTATCTGTCTTAACATGGTCAGGCTGGAACCATGTTAATCTGGCTTCAAGCCAGGTTGGGATCAGCAGTATCTAATGAGTGTTGATGCTGGATGCTAGCAGATTTTATTGTGGAAGAAAGATAGGATTAAGGATTGCAGCACTTTGAAGGCTGGTCCTTGTATGATGCCTTTTTAAAAAAAAAAACATTGCCACATTTTTTTATGTTAAGCTCTTTTTCCCCGTCATGCAAGCAAGGTGATTGCATCCGAATTTTAAAAAAAAAGAAAAAAGAAAAAAATCATTTGAATTGTATAGTGATATATGAATAAATTGCTCGGCTGTGGTTGAAGGATGGTTGATGTGAATGCTCGAGGAGAACGAGTGCATGGTGTGATACCACGATTCTAATATTCCATAGCCACTTGTCGATGTGGATGGAAAGTAACAAGCGCTGACATCGATAGAAAGTAACTAGCGCTGAGATGGTGACTCGTGTTCGCCACCCCGATGGCAACCAAGATATAATATTTAACCCAAAAGCAAAAGGAAAATTTTACGAAACTTCACCGAACCAGGGTCAATCCAGACGAGCCATACAACTACCGACTGGTCCCCTGCATAGCATGATGCTCTCAAGCTATCCCCTGCATGATGCTCCCAAGCTACTTTATGACCTCATGGTAACGCTCGTCGATTAGTATGGTAGTCGGTGGCAGCATGGTAACGCTCGTCGGTTAGTATGGTAGTCGGTACAAATTACATCTGATAAAAATAGTCAACAGAAGTCATACTCGTAGCTATATTATCTTTAGTTGGCTCTCTAGAACTATCAAAAACCACGAAAACAAATCTTCTGCCAACTTGTTTCACGTGATTGTTCTTATCCCGGTTCCGGGTCTACCATCTCTTTGACTCGCAAAGATTTGTCGCCCGTGGGCCATCCGTGGGAATGGACGGAGCTATCGTGAACCTAAGATGAAATAAGTGGATTTATTTTATCCTAAGGTGAAATTATCAGGTAGCTTCATTTTATCCTAGAATAATTTCCAGTAGAATAACACCTGACAGAGAGTGGGCTCCACCAAATTTTATTATTTTCTTACGTGCCTCTCTCCTGCAGGACCCCGCTCTCTAAACTCTCTACAAAGGCATCTCTCTACACGGGCAGAGGGCCAATGTCCATTGCACCCCAGTATAACAGCACGGATGCCAGGATCTCCTCTCTTGTACGTGAGGAACTAGAGGAAGGCCTACAAGGGTGTGATTTGCGTGTTCTGGTGACTGGGTGCGGTGCTTTTTCTTCGGTGAAGTCCGATAACCGAAGAAGGACACGGTGGCTGAGGAAAGCTCCTCACTTGAATTGCCGCCTTGCTGCCTTCGCAACGCCCGTATATAAAATTCCTGTGCGGGATTCAGTTGGGTTGCGAGTGCTACCTCATGAAGTCACGTGATATTTTTTTGCCCCCTCCAAACTCCTTCGGGGATCACTTGCCGTGCGGTCCGATCAATGTTCGCATACAGCCCATAACTATAAACCCTGTATCCATACTTGCTTCCTATTGGTCAGGTCGAATCAAAGGGAGATACTGATCGAATTGAATCAGACAAATAAAAAAGATCGGATTGAATTAAATAAAAAATATTATATAAATATTATAAAATAATTATAATTTAAAAAAAATATTTAAATTAAAATTATATTAGATCAAATTTAGAACACGAAATATCATTATTCATATTCGATCTGAATGCATTTCAGATAATTTTTTTTGAAATCCATATCTTCTAATCAGATCAGATGCTCAACGGATCAATTAAAATTATCATTTCTACCCTCATCCATATATTTTCTTATTTTAAAATTATTTAGGTTTTCACACATACGAAGACCATGTCCTGCTTTAATCTAATTACTGTATTATTTTTTTTTAATTTATAATATTTATTTATACTTTAAATATAGGATAATATGTAAACTTATAATTTTTATTATTTATAATTATATAAATTTTTAATTTGATAAATAATTGGATATGAATTAATTTATTTATATAATTATATATGAATTAATCTATTTATATATTGATTATATATAACTAATTTATTTATAATTTAGTTTAAATAGTTGATTAATTTTGTATAAATAGTTAACTAAAAGTATTGAATATAAATAGATCGATAAAAATAGTATTAGAATTTTATCAAAAAATTAATAATAAATAATTTTATCTTATAAAAATTTATCACTCCCATGGTTCATGCGGGACAAGATAGCGAAAAGGAGATGAGAGTTGGGGATAGAGGATAAAAAAAGAAGATGATAACTAAGGGATTTCTTTCATAAAATACACATAAGAGTTGGGGTATAGAGGAAAAAGGAAGAAGTTGGAAAAGTCCATTTTGAAGGAAATGAAAAAAATAAGTTGAAAAAATTTATTTCAGAGGTAAACATCACGTGATTTATTGGGGTTGAGAAGAATGGCACAGGATCTATCGAGAGAAAAAAATGGCATAGAACTTACCAAGATGGAAGAAATGATAGAAAAGAAACTAAGTTCTTTACTCCAAAAATTTAACTCTTCTTCTTCTTTTTTTTATTTTGTTTAGGTTTATGGCCTTATTTAAAAATCCTCTAATAATCTTCTAACCTCCTAACAAATTCTTAACATATTAACAAATTCCTAATAAACTAACAGATTCCAACATTCTAACAAATTTCTAATAAAATAACAAATAAAATCCTAACCATCTAATAAACTGATCCACCTCATGCTTTAAGATGTGTATATGAGTTGGAAATAAGAAGATACACGATAAAATATAAAAATAAAATATATGTAAATATGCATCAATAATAATGCTAAGTGATGTTCTCATCAATTTTTTTGGAATGAAAAAAACTCAACCCTATCGAGTCGGGCATCATACTACTGTGGAGATATTCAAAAAGATCTGGATTAATCCTTTATAGCTCATCTCAAGTAATCCACTCCAATGGTTAGTGGAAAAGATGGTCCGGAGCAATGATGGATGGTATAGGGTGGCGTGACGGTGGAGGTGGATAGGTGCAAAGATGAGCATGTGCTAAAGAAGTCAGGGCAACAAATGGAAAGCTTATAAAAATTGACGACGGAGGCAGGAAGGAGAGTTTAAAATAGGAAAAGGATTTGAGGGTTAGAACCTCAGAGCTTGGAGGTAGATTTTTTTTCCAAAATATCCTAATTTACGATACTAAAATTGATGCGAGACAAGATGGCGGAAAGGATTATGAGTAAGTTAAAAAATCACTCCGAATTAGGATAAAAAAATAAGGAATAACTATGGAATTTCTTCCTATATGAGGATAAGTGAGCTAAAAAGTTACTCCGGATTAGGATAAAAGAAGAGGAATAACTATGAAATTTCTTCCTAGATGAGGGTGAGTGAGCTAAGAAGTCACTCCGAATTAGGATAAAAAAAAGGGGGGATAACCATAGAATTTCTTCCATTAAATAGACGATAATTGGAATAAAGAGGGAATGGGAAGAAGTTGGAGAAGTCCATCCCGGAGGAGATGATAGGAAAGAAGTTAAAAAAATTCATTTCAAAGATGAGCCGTTCACCAGCAAGTCAGCAGGCCTTTTAGAAGGCAAACACTAGAAAGTTCTCAGTAGGTGCTAGCACTATGTTGTTCACTTTTGTCAACTGAAGTCGCACGTAGCGCTAACTAACTAATAGCTGACAGAGTATGGAGCCCCATTTGAGTCTAAGCGAGCAGAGCCATTTGTTTCTACTATCGTACTACTAAAATCAATCAAAAAATTACTGTTGGTGCAGAAATCCGTCGCCGTCGGAGGTCGCCGCAATCGAGGCCGCTGGGCGCCGCCGGGGACCTGCAAAACGAAGTCCCGTCCGGAACCGGTGGGGTGGTGGCTCCGGCAGGACCCTCCGACGGTCAAGTTAGCTTCCTGCCAACAGTAATGGAGTGCTCGGAATGAGTTCCGAAGCTTAGAGGTGAGGAGGGGAGCTTAGAGAGTCGAGAGTTCAGAGAGCTTAGCCTTAGCGTGTCGGGAGGGTCCTTTACATAGTGGAGCTTGATGGTGACAACTGCAGCCGCATGCTGGCGGGCTGCTCGAGGTTCGGCGGAGTCAGTCTCACGGGATGGTGCCGTGTGCGGCGGATTGAGGGTGACAGCCATCGCCGCCTGACAGTGGGTCGCTATCGCCCGCGGCGGACTGACTGATGGTGCGGCGGACTGACTGATGGTGATGGTTGCAGAGCTTGCCGAATGAAGGGTTGAAGGCCTTCGTCGTGTGCCCATTTCGGAGGAGTTCGGGCTCCTGAAGAGGAAGATAGGAGCGAGTTCGGCTCCCATAGGCGTCTGGCAATAGGTATGCAGCTAAGGCTCGTCCGCAGAAGAGTTCGACTGCTGAGAAGCCGCAGCTCGGCCGTTTGGGGTTCGGCCGGCTATTGGACTTGGGCTGAGGCTTGGACACTTGAGAGTTCGGTAGGAGCTCGGTCGGCCGAAGTTTGATGAGGGCGACCGCTGAGGAGTTCGGCCCAGTGACGACTGCTGAGGAGTTCGGGCTCGTAAGTGACGACTGCTGAGGAGTTCGGGCTCCTGAGTGACGACTGCTGAGGAGTTCGGGCTCCTGAGTGACGACCGCTGAGGAGTTCGGGCTCCTGAGTGACGACCGCTTGGGGATTCCACTAAAGCCCGTCCGCTGAGGAGTTCGGCCGCTGAGAGGACTTCATTGAAGCTCGGTCGCTTGGAGTCGGTCCGAAGGAGTTCGGCCGCTGAGAGGACTTCATTGAAGCTCGGTCGCTTGGAGTCGGTCCGAAGGAGTTCGGCCGCTGAGAGGACTTCATTGAAGCTCGGTCGCTTGGAGTCGGTCCGAAGGAGTTCGGCCGTGGGAAGGGCTCGGCCTGGCGCCTGGTGCTGAAGCTCTTCAGCGGCTACTGGTTACATTGGGCTGAGCGTCGGGCCGGGCTTCGGCAGGAGCGGGATTTATCCCCAACAGTAGCCCCCCCACTCCCGAGTTCAAAAATTGAAGGAAGGGAGTACCAAAACAGGCGACTGCCGAAGTCTTCTTCCAGGCTCCGCATTTGTTGCATCCGAAGCTCGGGGGAGGTCTCATCTCCAGCCAAGATTGACGCTGAAGTTGAGGCTGAGGCTTGGGGGAGACCTCATCTTCAGTCGATGTTTGGAGTTGAAATGGAACTCGTTTCCGGCTAAAGTCGATGAAGCTGATGTTGAAGCCGAAGTAAGACTCGCCTCCTTCGGTCGAGGTCGGATTTGAGCTCCTCGGGGGCGACATTATCTTCGTCAGTTGAAGTCGACTCGAGGGAGACCTCCTATCTTGCAGCCGAGGTTGAAGTGCGCGCTCGGGGGAGATCTTATCTCCTACGGCCGAGCTTCCCTCGGGGGAGATCTTACCTCCTGCAGCCGAAGTGAAGTACGCGCTCGGGGGAGATCTTATCTCCTGCAGCCGAAGTGAAGTGCGCGCTCGGGGGAGATCTTCCTGCAGCCGAAGTGGAGTGCACGCTCGGGGGAGATCTTATCTCCTGCAGCCGAGCTTCCCTCGGGGGAGATCTTATCTCCTGCGGCCGAGGTTGGTGCTTGTGTTAGGACGAGGTTCTCCTCCTGTTCCTAACCGAGGCTGTTCCGGTCGCTCGGGAGAGATCTTATCTCTAGCCGAGGTTGTCGACGGTCGCTCGGGAGAGATCTTATCTCTAGCCGAGGTTGAAGTGCGCGCTCGGGGGAGATCTTATCTCCTATGGCCGAGCTTCCCTCGGGGGAGATCTTATCTCCTGCAGCCGAAGTGAAGTGCGCGCTCGGGGGAGATCTTATCTCCTGCAGAAGTGAAGTGCGCGCTCGGGGGAGATCTTATCTCCTGCAGCCGAGTGGAAGTGCTTGATCTCCTGCAGCCGAGCTTCCCTCGGGGGAGATCTTATCTCCTGCGGCCGAGGTTGGTGCTTGTGTTAGGACGAGGTTCACCTCCTGTTCCTAACCGAGGTTGTCACGGTCGCTCGGGAGAGATCTTATCTCTAGCCGAGGTTGTCAACGGTTGCTCGGGAGAGATCTTATCTCTAGCCGAGGTTGGTGCTCGTGTTAGGACGAGGTTCACCTCCTGTTCCTAACCGAGGTTGTTCACGGTCGCTCGGGAGAGATCTTATCTCTAGCCGAGGTTGTCAACGGTCGCTCGGAGAGAGATCTTATCTCTAGCCGAGGTTGGTGCTCGTGTTAGGACGAGGTTCACCTCCTGTTCCTAACCGAGGTTGTTCACGGTCGCTCGGGAGAGATCTTATCTCTAGCCGAGGTTGACAACGGTCGCTCGGGAGAGATCTTATCTCTAGCCGAGGTTGGTGCTCGTGTTAGGACGAGGTTCACCTCCTGTTCCTAACCGAGGTTGTTCACGGTCTTATCTTCTGCTCGGGAGAGATCTTATCTCTAGCCGAGGTTGTCAACGGTCGCTCGGGAGAGATCTTAATCTCTAGCCGAGGTGGTTCGTGTTAGGACGAGGTTCTCCTCCTGTTCCTAACCGAGGTTGTTCACGGTCGCTCGGGAGAGATCTTATCTCTAGCCGAGGTTGTCAACGGTCGCTCGGGAGAGATCTTATCTCTAGCCGAGGTTGATGTGCGCGCTCGGGGGAGATCTTATCTCCTACGGCCGAGCTTCTCTCGGGGGAGATCTTATCTCCTGCGGCCGAGGTGCGCGCTCGGGGGAGATCTTATCTCCTGCGGCCGAGCTTGTCGCTCGCGTTAGGACGAGGTTCTCCTCCTGTTCCTAACGCGGCGATTATTGACTGCTGCTCTCCTATCATCGCATAGTTTCGCGTCCAGAAATAATGTTTGCAGAGGGGAGAATTTTACCGAAGGGAAATCGTGGACAGCGCGCTCTCGTTTGAGGGGTCGACGGGGTGTTGTTCCTCGGAGCTCCCTCGAGCAGCAAGTCCCGTCCAGACGACCTCCTCTATCTCCTGCCGGCCTTCATAATTTGGACCATGCTTCTCTTGACTTTGTCGCTGGGGATGACAATCACCGATGTAGCTAGCTCCTAGCTCCTCCCCGGGGTGGCGTTGATGATGCCGCGGGACGGCCAACCTTCTTGTCTTTTCCAGTTACGGCAGTGCCTATAGCCGATCTTCTCCTTGATCGCACATGTTTGGAGAGGCCGTAGTCCTTCAGGTCTTGGAGGTTGGTGTTTTACTTCGGTGAGAATCTGGGTTCGAGGAGCGTTGAGTGGGGCATAGCGGCGGAACCTTCCGGGAAGTGGACTCCTTCGCGCCTCCTTATCAGGGCGAGTTCGAGGAGTTCGGGCCCGCCTGCTTTCGTAGGGGGTCTGCGAGTGCAGCCGAGCTTCACCCAGCTCTTCCTCGTCCGCCAGCCGGTCCTTTCTGACGAGCTCCTCATCTTTCAATTTGAAGGCTTCTTCCGCACGGGCATATTTCTCGGCTCGAGCCAGCAGATCGGCGAAGTCCCTGGGATACCTTTTTTCCAGAGAGAACAGCAAGCTATTTTTCTGAAGGCCGCCCTTAAGTGCGGCCATCGCGACAGACTGGTCCAGGTCCCGGACTTCCAATGCCGCGGCATTGAATCGAGTGACGTAAGTCCGGATGGATTCCCCTTGCTTCTGCTTGACGCTCATCAGGGAATCTGAACCTCGGCTCGGTCGTCGGCTGCTGATGAAGTGGGCCGCGAACCGACTGCTCATCTGGTCGAAAGAGAAGATCGTGTTGGGCTTCAACGCCGAGTACCAGTTCCTCGCTGCTCCCTTTAAGGTAGACGGGAAGGCTCGGCACAGCACGGCATCTGAAGCGCCGCGAAGCAGCATCATGGCCCGGAAGGCCCCCAGGTGATCAACCGGATCAGAAGTTCCATCGTAGCTTTTCAGTTGAGGGAGCTCGAAGGTCGGTGGAACAGGTTCTTGCATGATTTTCTGCGAGAAAGGAGGGTCTGCACGAACGTCATCACCACGCGAGGGGGGACAAAGTTCTTCAATTCGCCGGTTCATTTCCGAGAGCCTTTGGCCCAGCAGGTCCTCCCGGTCTCTGATCTCCAAGGCTTTCTGGTGAGATGGGCGCGAGGCTTCACCCTTGGTCGATCCATGATCCGAACAAGGGCTCTCCCTCCTCCGCCTCTCCAATCCGGGTATCGGAGGTCGGGCTGCCCAGGCCGGTCGCTCTTGGACTGGATCATCCGACTTCGGAGAGTCCCGCGCCGGTCGGGCTGGCACTGGGACTTGTCGGTGTAGCACCGCCTGCACCGCCTCCGTGAGACCGCGAACGTGCTGGATGAGCTGGTTGAACTGCTCCGTATCCACTGCGGTTATTGACGGGGGCTGAGTCACCGGGGCCGGAGCAGGGACAGACGGACTCGGAGGGGATCGAGCCGCGGAAGCCATCGAGCGCCGCGTCGAAGCCCTTCTGGGGGGCATTTCCTCTTTCCAGAGAAGGAATTCTGAAGAGGGAGAAGAGAGATCCGGAGCAGGGGCGGAAAATCGTCGCCGAGCACTCCTTTAAGAACAAGGGAACCTCGAAGGTTCAGGCCCTTCCTCTAGCGCCAATCTGTTGGTGCAGAAATCCGTCGCCGCCGGAGGTCGCCGCAATCGAGGCCGCTGGGCGCCGTCCGGGGACCTGCAAAACGAAGTCCCGTCCGGAACCGGTGGGGTGGTGGCTCCGGCAGGACCCTCCGACGGTCAAGTTAGCTTCCTGCCAACAGTAATGGAGTGCTCGGAATGAGTTCCGGAGCTTAGAGGTGAGGAGGGGAGCTTAGAGAGTCGAGAGTTCAGAGAGCTTAGCCTTAGCGTGTCGGGAGGGTCCTTTACATAGTGGAGCTTGATGGTGACAACTGCAGCCGCATGCTGGCGGGCTGCTCGAGGTTCGGCGGAGTCAGTCTCACGGGATGATGCCGTGTGCGGCGGATTGAGGGTGACAGCCATCGCCGCCTGACAGTGGGTCGCTATCGCCCGCGGTGGACTGACTGATGGTGCGGCGGACTGACTGATGGTGATGGTTGCAGAGCTTGCCGAATGAAGGGATTGAAGGCCTTCGTCGTGTGCCCATTTCGGAGGAAGTTCGGGCTCCTGAAGAGGAAGATAGGAGGGAGTTCGGCTCCCATAGGCGTCTGGCAACAGGTATGCAGCTAAGGCTCGTCCGCAGAAGAGTTCGACTGCTGAGAAGCCGCAGCTCGGCCGTTTGGGGTTCGGCCGGCTGTTGGACTTGGGCTGAGGCTTGGACACTTGAGAGTTCGGTAGGAGCTCGGTCGGCCGAAGTTTGATGAGGGCGACCGCTGAGGAGTTCGGCCCAGTGACGACTGCTGAGGAGTTCGGGCTCGTAAGTGACGACTGCTGAGGAGTTCGGGCTCCTGAGTGACGACTGCTGAGGAGTTCGGGCTCCTGAGTGACGACCGCTTGGGGAGGATTCGCCGCTTGGGGATTCCACTAAAGCCCGTCCGCTGAGGAGTTCGGCCGCCGAGAGGACTTCATTGAAGCTCGGTCGCTTGGAGTCGGTCCGAAGGAGTTCGGCCGCTGAGAGGACTTCATTGAAGCTCGGTTGCTTGGAGTCGGTCCGAAGGAGTTCGGCCGCTGAGAGGACTTCATTGAAGCTCGGTCGCTTGGAGTCGGTCCGAAGGAGTTCGGCCGTGGGAAGGGCTCGGCCTGGCGCCTGGTGCTGAAGCTCTTCAGCGGCTACTAGTTACATTGGGCTGAGCGTCGGGCCGGGCTTCGGCAGGAGCGGGATTTATCCCCAACAATTACCAAAGGCGAATGACATTCCGTTGTATAGCTACTTTTGTATAGTTGCAAAGGTAATTGGTAGGTTACCTTTGAATCGATGGTAGTGATGTGTTGAGGCAGAAACTTATCGTCGTCGGAGTTGAGGCCGAAGAGGCTGCCACCGGGGACCTGCAAAATAAAGTCTCGCTCGAAACCGGTGGGTGTGGCTCCGGAAGACCCTCCGACGCTCAAGTTAGTTCCTGTCAGCAGGAATGGAGTGCTTGATAGAGTATAGAGGAGAAGAAAAGGAACATAGAGCTTCAGCTCGGACGACGGTCCGCATGTGCCTTTTCTTCAACATTACCAGCAGATATGTTCCTTTTCTTCTCCTCTATACTCTATCAAGCACTCCATTCCTGCTGACAGGAACTAACTTGAGCGTCGGAGGGTCTTCCGGAGCCACACCCACCGGTTCCAAGCGAGACTTTATTTTGCAGGTTCCCGGCGGTAGCCTCTTCGGCCTCAACTCCGATGACGACAAGTTTCTGCCTCAACATGATGAAAGGGAGAAATAGCTCAATTGGTTAGAGTGCTAGTCTGTGAAGAACGGCAATGAATCTGTCGAGAGAGAAAAATGGTATAGGAGAAAAATAGTATAGGCTTCACTTCAAAAATTTAATGGCACAGGAAAAAGATAGAAGAGAGTTCTTCAGTTCAAAAATTTAACAGTACAAGAAACCCAATAAAAAATAGAAGAGAGTTCTTCACTTAAAAAAATTAACTTTTTTCTTTTTAGGTTTATGATCTCTAATAACTCTTTAACCTTTTAATAAATTTTTAATATAATAATAAATTTTTAACAAACTAATAGATTTCAATATCCTAATAAATTTTTAACAAAATAACAAACAAATCGACCATCCTATGCTTTAAGATATGTACATGAGTTGAAAATAAAAAAATATATTAATTTTCTATGCATCCATATATATACGTCTAGATAAAATATAAAAATAAAATATATATAGATCTGCATCAATAATAATGCTATACGTTGTTTTCATTATTTTATATTTTTTAATTTAAAAAAATATAAATTGATGGGTCAAAATAGATCCATAGCTTTTTTTTATCTATTTCTCTAAAGTTTTTTTTTTTTTGAATCAGACCGATAAAAATCATCCATCCTTTTATTATTATTATTATTATTATTATTATTATTAATGATCCGAACTAAATGCAAGGTAAGCGTCACGGAATGTGCTATCCAAACTTAACTTGGACGGTACTTGATCGGCTGAGTTGATGACAGCAAAATAAACCTTGCTCTCACGAAGTGGGTGGGATGCGTCTGGAAGATCACGTTGACGGCGAGCATTTCCGCCCATGTAGCTTTCCAAGTACGGTGGAGGAAATGGCCACCAGGGCTCGTGCTCGATATAGTGTATCAAATGTGGGGTCCACCAGACCGCTCGCATAAATTTTGGATGCAAGTAATCGTTATCCTACTGGTCAAGGTCAACAACCTTGATGACAGCATTTCAACATCGTGCATATTTTATAATTTTCTTGGCAGATTAGTCCTTGTGATCAACTCGTGAAGGTATTCTGTTTTCTTTGGTAAGTAGCCGCTGGGGGGAGTTTAGCTGAAGAATTCGGACAAAAGCTAGCTATGAATTAAAGTTTTCCGTACCATCAATGTCCAGATTGTGACCAGGTTCCCAATAGCAATCGTCCTATGGTTATTATTTTTTTCATGTCTCTTGAATAATCTGGACCAGATGAAGCATATTGACAATAATCATTGAATCAAGGATCTTTTACATATCACATCCAAACTTTATCAAAATTATATATAAGATGTTAAATTTTTTTTACAAAAAGCACCTTAGGTTAGGTTAACTTTAACAAGATGGTGGGCTGATGTGCTCTTTGGCATTTTAGTTTAGGATTATTGCAAGTTATGAGACAAAATTATCCATGAAAAAATCCAAGCCAATATAATATTGAGATAAAAATCTAAAAAAAATATTTTTTTTGTTAAATTAAGTTATTCTACCATCTTTTTTCGTTTCAAACCGCTAAAACCTCCATCCAACCTACTTACTTCCTTCCTCTCTCTCCTCCTTTCTTGAAAAAAAAATTGAAGTTGTTTTTCATCCTGTGCTCGTAACTTCAAAGTCTTTGATGGAGATTTGAGGAATGAAACATGAATTGAATTTTTTTCTTTTTTTCATGACCCGATGCTTCTAAATCGTTTTGATTTATTTCACAAATCTTAACTTCTTTAATAATTAAAGTGGTTTCCTTTTTTATTTCATTTAGAAACATGTTTACATGATCAATATAAGAAATTTTAGAGTTATCATTCAATTAGTAACTCCAGTGGACCGATTTGGCTGAATTGATGAGAGAAAATGATGGTAGACTTAACAAAAAATATAATCATCATTTATCATCCTTAGTTAACTTAACCAGAGTCCATGATTAATTAGGAAGATGTTCAGCTAATTGAAAGGGTTTGTTGTAAATTAGATTGGTATGATTAATTTCAAATATAGATATGAGGAGTTGTTATATATATATATATATATATATATATATATATATATATATATATATATATATATATAAATTTATTTTTGAACAAAGTACGTAAAAGACTCTTAAATTAAATATGATAATGGGCTATTAGTCATCATTCATGCAGTCCTTTATATTTTCAAGAGAATCCAAATTTTCATATTCTTCATTGTACTCTTTCTTCTTATGACTTGCATTAAACATGGTGCAATCCTCAATGGCCTCCATGTCATCCCATCACGAAGATCAGTGACTATCAAATGAAATCGATATTATGTGCCATACACAATGCATTTTACATGCTATATATGTCTTATCTCTCTCTTTTTTGTGCATTGAGAGTAAGATTATAAATGAAAAAAATAAATACAGTAACCAAAGCAGTTATACATACCATACATACATCTTACTTGTGAGCTATTTATCTTCATAATTGGATGATATGATGACCATTCAAAGCCATACCATTTTTTATGGTGCAAATTGCACAGTCTTGGATTTTTGCATTATATCATCTTTATATAAGTAGTTGAAAATTTCAAATTTAAACCATCTCTATCTTTATTGATCATTAAATGCATGGCTGATAAATTTCTATGCAAATATGCTATATTTATTTATTTTTTTTAAAAATCGCTCTTTTATACTTACAGTAATTTTTTAGAAAATAGAATCATGAACAATGAATACAAAGTAGTTCTGCATATCTAAGAATATCACAAAAAATTCTACATATATAATATAAAACTATTCCATTGATACGAGAAAGTCCCACAACTATTTATTGGTAATGTTGCCGAGAGCATGCCTCATATTGGCTATATTCTTTGTTTCTATCTTAAAAAATTCAAGAAACAAACTGAAATAGATTGGACAAACCTATATAAGTTTCATCAACTCCCAAGATCAAACTTACGGTACTCCACTTAGTTGCAGAAAACAAAAATATAAAACCCCAAACGGGCTCTAAGTTAATTAATTCATCCGTGCTGATTTGGAAATGAGCTGTACCAAGCTATTTGCAGTTTCACGAGTACGATATTAAATTGCTCATGTGCCTACGAGCCCACTGGCAGTGTGTGAAAGGATAAAGTTTTCCGGGAGACGGGAATATGCGGGGCTTATCTGCAATATTTAATAGGCTTCACAGGTTATTGCGTGAAAAGGGACTGGGTGTGTCCTTCACGCGAAACAATGACTTACCTTCCTTCGAGCGAATCCACCGTTGGTTTGGAAAATGGTTGCAACGAGATCTGCCCACATGAATGAATAGGCTGGTCACGATGCTTTGAGATCTGCGTTAAACACGATCCGACGGATGATGTAGCGAAAAAAATGATCAATCATTCTTTCGCGAAAAAGATACAACCCGAACCGGTGTGAAGGGGGCCTTGACTACCCTTGTTTGCTTTCGAGTGGCCTATACTCTTCGTTGAAAAGGCCTCGCTTTTTTTCTCTCCCCCCCCCCCCCCCCCCCCTCTCTCTCTCTCTGCTCTCCTTTTTTTCGCCATCTCGTTTCGTTTTGTGGGGGCAATTTACCAATTCCCAAGAGGTGGAAGCGTGGATATTGTTAGGGTTTCTAGAATCCGCGATCGTCCCTCTCGTTCCCTTCGCTTGTCTCCTTCTCTCGGTCCCCATTCTGAACACAATCCAGCCAATCGATCGCCGGGTTTCAGCTGATGCGAGGTTCTCCCGCGGGATTCTTTCTGGCGGATGGCCGACGGTAGGCGATATGCTCTCAATCCCCAACTAGGCGAGTCTTTCTCCCTCTTTCCTCCCCGTCTCCCTTCCATGTCGTTATTTGATCATCAAATTTACCTTTTCTTGGCTGAAAATTGAATCTTTTTGCGGTTCCTTCGGTTAGGTGTTGCACCGGTATTCATGTTATTAGGTTTTGGTCGTGCACAGTTTTATTTTATTTTTTGTCGAGATAATGCTGAAAGATTTATTTTTCAGTCGTTTGGACCTAGTTTGTTAATGGGAAAAACAAGAATGCAGCTTTTTGTTGGATATGTTGGTGTTTAGTGAACAAGGATGTTTTTGAATCAGTATTTTAATGGAAAACTATCGTGGATATAGTTTGGTTATGTGTTGGTGACGTTACCTACGAGAAGTTGAATTTATTGTTCGTGTTGTCTGAAGATGGTTTGGCCGTCCAAAGAATGAGCCTTAATACAATCCCAACATGTAAAAATTTACTATTTTCATATGTTAAATTCATTCCAGCACTCACTTCATAATGAGGAGCTGCTTCAGTCTTGCGGTTTAAGATATTAATTTGATTATCCTTTAATGTTTCTTTCACTGTACCTTTTGACGCGTCTGAATTGGATTTGATTGATAGTTGATGATCTGCCGGTTACTTATTTGCCTCTCTAAATTTACAAATCAGTTTTTCACCTTCCCAGCGATGAAGTGATCATTGACTAGTTGTACACCCTGCTTAAGCATCTAAGGACTGCCCGAACAATTGCATGGAAAGCCTGACACAAGACCTACGAGTCTCAAGGACTCTTGCCATGATCATTTCCACCAATAGATGAATGTCAATGCCAACCTCCAAATTGTTGTTTGGTCTGTTTGATTTGCTTGCTTTTATTCTTTGTTTGCTCAAAAAATACTTTTATCTCATTTCTAATCTCCTTATACACCATATGCCATCTATACATTTGAACAGCACATCCACCTAGGTACCCTTCCGTTTGGTGCACGTTCTTTAACCCAACAGTCTCATTGTTTACGCCTTCAATGGAGTGAGGCATTTTCATGTTCCACCTAACTGACCTAATGTTCCTGTCTCTACTCCTCTCAGTAGAAACTTGTTGAATGCCACAGAAGTTTGCAATATGCTGTTCAAATTAATTGCCTAAAAGCCAAAGAACACTTCCGACATTATAGTTATAGAATTGACATGTAAAAGACCCAGTTATAACTATGTTAACTTATTAGTGATCGAATCACAAACTTTTAGTACCATAATTGATGAACATGGCACCGACTTACATCTTCCAAATTATTGCATAAGTCACTCATTTATACACCACCATATTTGTTCATATGTTCATATTTATGTTTATTTGCATATTTATTCATGATAGTTGAATGATATGAATTATCTTTTTCTCTGTCAAAGATCTGACATGTAGGTCTAATGTTTTCTTAACCTATACATTAGGAAAATGTTAAAAACTATATAAAGAATCCATTATTTCTGTTATTTTCTTTGAATCTTGACTTGTACACTGCATGCAAACCAAAATTACTATCTGGTTTATCCTCCCTTAAGTTTCAGCTATCATGTTTCTTATTTAAAATGTTTTCATGAATATGTTCATTGAGTTGTTAGTTGTAACAGGTTTGTGAAATCAATACTGCTTTAGCTACATTTACTTGCTTCTGTTCTCCAACACCAATGCAATGCTTGTTATGGGTGTTTCCCAACAGTTACCACTTATGCTTTTTTGACATGCTTTGGATAAGAATCTGAAAATAAACTCCAGGTCAAGATTAGATGTTCTATTTTAAATTGAGTACTGCTAAGATGTCTTTTAGTTGCTTTCTTGTTTGTGATGTCATTGATAAACATTGTAATGACAAATTGTAGGTAACCATGTGAATTAGTCAAGATTCTAACTCTTTAGTATATATGTACATTGATCAGACATTACACAGATTCTGCAAGAGGCAAAAACCCGCTGGCTTCGTCCAAGTGAAATTTGTGAGATTCTTCGCAACTACCGGAGGTTTAATTTGACTCCCGATCCACCTTATAAGCCTCCTGGTATGCATGTATCTGATTGTTGATATATTGTTTTTTTCATTACATCAGAATAAATCATGCATTATAGGAGTCATAACATTATTTTTTTTATGTTTTTTGTCTTTTGATCTGCTGCATGTGGTTTTGTTGTCTTTTTTATGATTAACAATTTTAGGCATCCATTATAACCATAACCAACAAGCCTTGCTTTCTTTTCAGGATGTATATTCTGCCAGTTGGGGCTTTCTCAATTCCCCTGTCATGACTTCTGTTCTTGATCCGTGGATCACCTATACTATAATAAGATAGTAAATAACTTGTAAATTCAAATTATGAATATACTGAATATTCCTACCTTAGATAATGAAGCCACTCATTGGCGTGTTTCTTTTCTTTCTTTCTTTTTTTTTTTATATAAAAAAAATCTTTTTTCCTCCAAATTCTGAAGTTTTCCTATTGAGCGTATAACTCTGAGTACAACTTCAATTGTGCGATTCTCTCAGTTGCTTGATTCGACATATTTTTTTCATTTAAAGATATACCTCGAATTTATAATCGTTGGTAACGTCAGATAAAGTATGGTGTGAGTGGTTTCTAGTGGAGTTCCAAAATATGAGTTATATCTGCCGATAAGCTATCTTATCTTGGTTATTGATCTGAGATGTTGATGAGCATCTAACTGGTCCTCATTCTTGATTTATAGAAATGATTGTTATTTATCTAGATAGTCCTTATCTTTATATCAACCACTATTAAATGATGAAGATAAGTTAAAAGATGATCATGCTTTTGCATTTAATGATTTAAATGACAGAAACTATTGCCTTCTAGAAGAAATGAGATACAGTGCACTTTCTATGGCAGCCTTGTATTTACTATTATAATCAAAATATAATTTACATGACTTAATACTACATGACCTACAAACTAATAAGGAAACTAAAAAGAACAAAAACTGTGATGGATTACACTTGGACTTGGACAATGATATGGTGGCTTTGCCTGTGAGTCAAAATATTAAATGTAGAACACTTGATCTGACCCAAACTTTACAATTAAAAGTTTTGGGCATGAGCAGATTTACTTTCAAAGTACCTATTGGCCCGGGCTTAGGATGAACAGTTTGGCATTTATTTTCATTTTGGAATTCTCCCTGAAACATAAGGAATTGGTGAAAGCGATAGTGTAGAAAAGAGAAATAATATTGAACTTTATGTATTTTAAAGTTGTGAAAATAAAATTGAGAAAATTAGGGCAAGTTTTCCATTAATTGTGCAAAAAAAATGTATTATGATCCAACCCTTTATGTCAATGGTAAAGGTTCAAGTTGCTATCATGATCCAGTACTATTTTTTGGTGGGGCTGGGTTATCTTGCAGCCTCAAGTTGATATGCATCATTCTTTATCTAGGTTACAGTCCCACAGGTGCAATGCTTTGATGCCATACTGGACGGTGTGATAAATTTGCAAATGATCCTGGTCAGGTTCTTGTTGTGAGTGGCCTAAAATCAATCCCCTGATTTATGGTAATTTTGGACATGGAAGCCACCTGATTGCTTACTTGGTTTGGGTTGAGGATGATGAATTTAGACCTTGCATTTCTGTATGGAGTTGATTTTAGTTCTATTCCATCATGCAACAATTGTAATTTGGTGTATGACTTGGGATGAATGCAGCCATAAGTTATAAAGGGATCATTTGGAATGTGAAAGACTTACTAGAATTTGAATCAGCAGACAAAAACATGGAGCATGTGAAGGACTTACTAGTCCTTGCATTAAGTTATAAAGGGTCATTTGGAGCTTACTTTGTAGACATTTATTAAATGCTGTGTATAGAGGGCTTTTTTATTTCATCTCCTTTATATTTTTCTTTGGTCTTCCACCTCACCCATATCATTCGGTTATCGTGTGGTCTATTTTAAATACTCTTATGCAATACTATATCAGTTCCACTGTTTTGTAGTACTCATTCACATGCTGCTTTTATCAATATATGCACACTTTGATGATTATCATAAAATATAGCTGACAAGTTCAATGTTGTTAATATATAGGTGGTTCTTTATTCTTATTTGATCGAAAGGCGCTTAGGTATTTCCGCAAGGATGGCCATAATTGGAGAAAGAAGAGAGATGGAAAAACAGTTCGGGAAGCTCATGAAAAACTGAAGGTATGGTAATCCTTCCTATATGGTGTGTGTCCAAAATGTTGGATGCCTTATTTATGTTGCATAGGTCTGTGCTTTCAGTTTGTATTATTCTTGTTCGTCAAAATTATGTGTCCGAAATGAGGATATCTGGCTACGATTTTGCAATGAGAAGAATTAAACTTAATAATGAAAATGTGGTCATGCAGTGCTTATGCAGTCTCTTTCATTCTGTTCATTTTGATGATAATTCATAGAGTACCTAAAAATCTTAGGTAGCGTCTTCCAATTTAAGTTGAAAAAAGGTTATAATTCATTAGTGCCCTACTGTTCATGCAGTGCTTTTCTCATGGAATAACAATGCATTTCTAATATACCCTCAAAAATCAGTTAATTGATGGTCAGCTAGTTTTATTTTTACCTATTAATTTCTCCCCTTAACTTTTTATTGATGACACTTGAGAAAAAAACATGTAATGACAAAGTCATCTCAATTACCTCTACTTGAGGATCATATTGGTTAACTGTTTGTAGAGTTTGTTAATTGCCTTGGTATGTTTGCCATATATGACAGTGAAGATAGCAACCTGTTGGTCTCATCAACAATAACTTGATCAGCTCACTGGCTTGAGTTTTAAGGGATTTGCTTTGTCTGCACTATTTGGTTAGATCTCTATTGAATGATTGATGCAGTAAATACAAGTAAAACTATCAAAGATCTAATGCTAGGTATTCAGAGTCGATCTTACTGTTTTGATGCTTGATAAGGTGTTAGTGATATATGTCTTTTTATGTATTTCATGTTCATTGAGATCTTTAGGTGTTAAGCATTATGATCCTGTTGTATTGTTTGCTTGCATTTTATTCATGTTTGCAATATTCATTTCTTTCCCATTTAATGGAGTTTTTGCCTTTCCCTTCTAGTCTGGAAGTGTAGATGTTCTTCATTGCTACTATGCCCATGGTGAGGACAATGAGAACTTCCAGAGACGAAGTTACTGGATGCTTGATGGGTGAGTATTTTTTTTTTTTAAAATTTGAACTTTGTAAGCTATTTGTATTTCCTCTGAAACGATTATCTTCATTTAAGTGTGCTACTTTTATATGCAATTTTTTTTCCCCTTCTACAAATAATGTGGTGGTCAAGGTCTGCCATATCAATCCATACCACCCTATAATGGTCACTATCGAACTGGTAAGGTATTGGTATGGTACTAAGGTTCAATTCGGTATATAAGTTAAGCTGGTCCATTACTGGTCCAAATTGAGCAAAACTGTCTCGTACTGTGGTTGGGACCTGGGAGTGAGAAAAGTTTTGGAAGCCCGTCTCTGTATGGAGTGCCTACCATGATGTATCTAACCGGTAATGTGTTGATAGGGTCCTAAGTACTGGTTTTGTGGACCTTGCTGGAGGTGTTGGACCAGTCTATATTCTGCCGATTCTCTCTCAAAAAGAAACAATTTTTGACCATTTAATTTGCTGAATTGGATTTTTGATTCACAAAATCTGATACACATTTACACTGTCCTATTACCCTCAACAAAATCAGTTTGGATCATGGATATCTGAATTAATTGATGCAAAATTCGGTTTGGGATCAGATTGTGTAATTTATCCACTTATTAGCTAGGAGAGGCATAGGTCCGTTCTGTAAAAGCAGCGACATCCCTTGCTGAATCCAGTCTCACCAGTCTAATTTTTAGTTATTCATTGTTGAAACCTTTTCACTGAGGCTTTTATTTATTAAACACTTGTGGATACAGGGTTATGCTAGCTCTTGCCTTTTTTTGATGAGAGAAGCATCACAACCTGAAGGAGTATTGTGAGTACTCTGAAAGAAAAGCTCAAGTGATCTAGAAAGAAACAAAAGACAACCTTTTAGGTCTATGTTTGAGCAAATCCAGTTTATTCCATTTTTAGGATACTAATCCAGTGTATGAGGCAGGGGCCCTTGAGAACTCTGGCACTTAACCTTTTCTGCTGATTGCGTGCAAAAGTCTCTAGAAAGTAAGCTAGGAATTCAGCATATATCAATTCAGACGTATTGCATCCCTTCTTCAAAATTTATCGTTATATAAATTGAATCATATCAAATTGAAAATATTTATATTTAAGTAGGTATTGCTTTGTTATAGTAATTGCTATTAGCCATTAAAACAACTAATAATTATAAGAGTAATATTCAGATGTTATCAATATTTGGTATCAAAATATATCTTTTACTTTAAAAATTTTATCACTATTTCACATTTTGAAATCAACTATTTAAGTATTGTGTATTGGTCCATACCAGCCATAGCATTTCCATACCCATAAGTATTGATACCACTATGCCCACTGGCACCATGGCCCACTGACACAAAATAATTTGTTCCAGTTCCACAAGATGAAGCATATGCTAGTATGCTATTGTGCCATCTTGGTAAGGTACCGATATGTCTTCTAATACCAGTACGTCAACCCTTGTTTGAAATAATTGATGCAAGAGTCTAAAATTGAAGTTCTCAAATATAAATACTATCAAGTAAAGGTTGTTATCTTTATGCAAGTCTATATGATAATAATGTCTTCTTGAAGGAGGGCCATAAAACATTATGAGAGCTTCTAAATTTGTTATAATGCTTTGTACTGCTATTTAAGACGATGATCTCATCTGGAGATTCATTGGAAATTCTGCATTAAGTGTTCAAGTTTGATAATGTAATCACCCAATCTAATTGAATTTGATTCCAGGATCTGGATAAATTGACACAATTGGACAATAAGGAATAAGAGAAAGCGAGAATTTGATTATTTGCACGTACAAAGTCCGATGACAACAACTAGTAACTTGTATAAAAATTCCAGCCTAGCTTTTATATTGAGAAAGTGGAAACTTTAAACCTTCACCATTCCCCTCTCCCATGGGCTTGCTACCTCCCAATTGTTCGAGTCTGAGGTCCTCTCACTGGTTTCCTCCCCTTTTGCTCTTGCCCCCTTTTGCTGAGTTTTGATCAGCCTACTTGAATGTAACCTTATGACCGCTTATGATCCCTGTCCTCACCCTCTATCCACTTTGCCTCCTGTGATTTTACCTGACTCCTTTCTTCATATAGCTCACATTCTATTTCTACCACCTAGCTTTCTTTACCTCCCTCTTCTGCCCTGATCAGCATCGCAACTTCCGTTATACTGCCCGTTGCCCCTACCCTGACAGATCCAAGCCTGTACTATGTTGCTAATTCCACTGTTAGTACTTGAACCTGGCCCAGAATCCCCAACCATTTGAGTCAAATGTAGGTCTAAAGCATTTATTCTTTGCTTGATTTTCACTTGGATCCAGCCTGCCATCTTTCATGCCTATTGGTCATTCAGGCAATAGGAGCACTAGGTCACATGTGGGCCATCATATCCATTTGCAATAGCAGCTTTTTTATGGTTGCATATCATTCAATATACATTGTTGATTGCTTGCTGCAGAACTTACAATGTGGAATACATCAAACTTATGGTGACTAAAATTGCCCCCACTAAAATCCTCATTTGGAATGAATTGCGTGGCACTCACAGGCAAATAACCACCAATTTGAAAGACTAATGATGCTGTAATTGTCATATCATTATTCAATAGAATGAAATATGATTATCCTGTTTGGAAGTTCTTTCTGTTTTGGAGTTTCATCTTCTAATTAGTATCACTTTTCATTTGTTCCTCAAAAAATATTAAACACTCATAGTCTCATACAGTTAACATAACTCTCATCAAGTAAATGTGTCGATCTGTTTATATGATAGTGTCCAGTAAGCAGTGCATGGGATTTACACTGGCTGTGAAAGCTTTCATACTTGCATGAAATGCCCCTCTAACCCTATAACAAACATTCCTTGCTGAAGTGCTCCTTTATTTTTTGATTGACCTCATGGTGACATTCTTGCAGTGCCCTTATTATAATTCAAAACTTAATGTGTTTATGATGCTCTCCCAGAGTTACCTTTTTGTTTATAATTACCTTTTGTTTCTGATCAATAAAAATTTAATTATGGCTGCAACTTTCTTTTTGGCCATCTTTTTTGAATTTGTAGCTCCTGAATTCTTACTCCCCCACCCTCCAAAAGGAAAAAGGAAAAAAAAACAACAATGAAAAAAAGAATCTTGATACTAGTAAAGTTAGGAGTGGTTCAGTGAATAGTTATTCACCCATTGCTAGTTCCAACACTGTTTTCTTGGCAGTTATTCGCCTACCTCTAGTTCCAACACCATTTACTTGGCAAACTCTTTACAAATCTGTCTTGTATGATATTCACCTTACTAGCTTGCTACTTACGGCCATGCAAAGTTTGCAAAGCCTCTGGTGAGATGTTCTCTAATGTTGGTTCAGCAAGGAACTTTGTGCATGTGATACATAGTGGCTGTGGGAGTGATACAATGTCAAGAAAGACTCTCCATCATCAAATGGCCCAGGTGACGCAGTCTATCGCTGAGATGTGATTATATTGTTCCAGATGGAGGTGATAATAATAATGTCACGTGGGATTATTCATTCTATAGGTGACTTGCATGAGCCTGCATGCAATGCACAAAGTCTAGTCCTGGATGTATGTTCACTTTAGGATAAAACCTTGCCAAATGATTCTAGGATTTGTCAAGTAGTTATTTACTTGCTCATTCATTCCGTCTAAAGCCAAACAAGATACGCTTTTAAGCCTAGTAACCCTTTCTACTTGTGATGTTATGTCCTTATTTTCCTCTTTGCAAGATGTGTAGAGGAGCTTTTTCTTTGGTGACCTGCCAAGTTATTGTGCAAGCATTAAAGTTTTATAGACATGTGAACTACATTAAGCCAGATACTTAGTTGTATTGTAATAACAACTGTCTATATTGTTTTGTTATTGTTTATTATTCCTCCATGTGCATTTGCATTAGAAAGATCACTAGTATTACTAGATTCTCAAGTGCAGATCTGTTTCTTGTAAATTTTAGGGTTCAAAATTAAATTCTCATATTGTTATCTTGGTGTTCTTCCAGGCAGTTGGAGCACATTGTTCTTGTGCACTACCGAGATGTGAATGAGGTGATGCTTTAACCCTTCGCTTATAATGGATTATTCTTGAACCTTCGTAGAGTTCTTGTATGAGCTACCTGAGAATCTAATATTAACCAACTGCAATTTACATCTTTGGATGTGTTTATCTTAACAATGTTAGAATGTCAGATGTATGTCAATGTCCAAGTGACCAGAGAAATCTGACATGTGAATGTTTAAGAATTCAATTTGGTGACATCTGTATCTTGTTCCTTTGTGTAGACACATATAGATGTCTGTGTAATGGATAATTAGTTAGACCAATTTGATTCAAGATTTGTAAAATTGATGTGACCTTTGCTAAATGTTTGATTTGACAACTTTTTGTACAATTGTCAAAAAGTAGGCATCTAATGGCAATGGCATGCTGACTAGATAATTTGAGGTTCCAAGAGGTGTATTTGTCCCAAGTGTATTAACTTCCGATCCATCAAGAAACTGGAGTGTTTCTCATTATAATCTTTGAAGCGTGCACACCAGTTGCCTAGTGAACTTCGAGCTATGATGTAGGAGGACCTTGGCTCCCTGTAATCTATTTTAAATCTTGCATTGCAGCAACACCATTACATTCCTGTAAAATGTATTCTTTGCGTTTGCAGCGATGAAATTTCCCTGTTCGTTAGGATCCAAACGTGCTGCAAGTGTCTGGAATTATTACCAATTGAAGTGGATGATGGTATATTAAGTTAAATAGACATTTGAATGACAACGTAATCTATGTAAAATCTCAAAGAACTATTCTTGTCATTAGTCTTACTGATCTGTTTTTGTTAACATTTTTGTGCTCTTTTTGTAGCTTATATGAATATGTGTATTTCTATCATTTTCTTTGATATTGTCAGATGTCTTTGTAGAGGGTCAAAAGCCACTCTCGTAGGTTCACATGCATATTTAGTGAAACTGTTTGCAACTGTTGAATCTGTGAATTCGCAAAGTCATGCAAACTTTTGATTGTGTGTATTTTTTTTTTTATAATTTTGTTATACTGTATATTTTGGGAGTTGGTGGGTGAGAAAGGGCCTCAGACCCTCTAGCATCTACTATATAATATTAACTTACTTTTGTCCAGGGAAGCAGGTCTACCATTCCCCATTTGTCAAATATAGATTCTGGCAGAGTGCACGGTACACAAGGAACTCAGGCAAATTCAGCTCTTTACTCTTCACACTTGAATTCATCTACTTCGACAACTCAAGCATCTTATGCATCGAGCTCTAGTGCTGCTAACTGGAATGGGCAGGCTCCATCTTCTGAGGATGCAGATTCTGGGGAGGAATTTGGTGGAGGTTCACTTACGGATTCTGTATCTTGGTCGGGATTCCAGATTGCTTCATTGGCTGGAAATGATATGGCAGAGGAGAACACTGTAGGGTGCAGTGGTTCCTTACAACTTTATACAAGAGGCTTTGTAAATACTGCAGGCTCAAGTATTGATCCTTCGTTTGTGAATCAAGTGCCTCTGCAAAACTTTTTATTAAGTGAAGACCAGCAAAAAATTCATGGTGCCTCACAAGGAGCTGGTAGGCTTCATAGCAACATGCCTAGGCCACTGTTTTACCATTGTCATCATTTTTCAATGTTGTTAATAACAGAGCAAAAGCATATTTTATCAATTACTATGGTATTGAAGGACGCATACATTTCTAATCTACTAGGAAATTTTAAACCCTATTCAATTTTATGCTGTTACCTTGTACTTTTCTATGTGCTCAGTTTCTTAAAAAACTTTATTTGCAGGTTCATTTAGCGGAGTTCATTTTAGCGATCTCAATAGTTCTGCTGGATGGCCTGATTTTCTTAGTATTGGCGGAAAAAATGGCAACATGCAGGACCAGAATATTTCTTTTGGACATTCAAATTGCCCTGATAACATGCAAAAAGGAATGGTTGATTCTGAATCGAATGACCACAGGATAGCTAGCTATGTCACGGATGGTGGATGTAATGTCATAGCCAATGCACTTACACAAATTTTTACTGAAGTTGGCAAGAGAAATGATCAGGTAATTTATCCTGTTTCAAAATGCATAATGAATCCTTGTAATATTTGCCTCATGCTTGACTAGATCACTAACCTTGTCACAACTATGTATGAAGGGTTTGAGCTTCTATCATAGTTTGAAATTTATAGGTAATATCCAGAACTTCTATGTGTAATTAAAATATAGCTTTTGAATATATTGGTGGCTTCAGAGAGTTGTGTGTAGGTTTTGTATCTTGCATTTAGTGATGTCAATGTCAACTATGCTAATAGAGAACTATTTGTAACAAACAAAAAGAATATGATGATTATCATTATAAATAATCTCACTCATGTCTTTATTTACAGCATTGTGAAATCATAATGACATTTATAGAATCATAAAAATTCTGACCTTTTGACATAATTTCTTAAGTGGGGATAGAGGATGGATGGATTACCTGTTTTGTGATTAGTTGGTAGGAAATATAGCTCATCTTCAGATTTCTGTGCCATCGACCACTTGAGTTTGAGAATGCATATGGGGAAATATTTCTTTCCGTATATGGACAGGGCTACAAATACTTCGTTGGAGGAGGTAGGATGAGAGAGTGAGCAAGTTTTCTTTGGATGACATTTATGGAAATGGAGGGAGAGATCATTAAATCTGTTAGATAAGTGCAATGGAGGCTATTTTGAAAGGATAAAATGGTTGACCAACTATCATGCATTTTTAGAATAGTTGTTGACCATGGGCTTTAGGATGGCCTGTAGAGGGGCTCTGCATTTTGTTGTTGTCTACTAATCATCTTGGTAATAAAACTATCTTTTTCTTCTTATAAATGGTATTCCTTTGATCTTTTCTAGCAAGCTGTTTATATTAGTTAGTCCTTATATTAAATTGGTATCCCTGAGAGTGGTGATGATACTCTGGCTTTTGTAAATGTTATAACTTATAAGGGCTTATGGCATATTATTAAGCTGCCTCTGCACTTGCTTTCTGGCTTGAAACTCTGTTGCTTCTGTATCTGTTTATACATTTTTTTGGTGCCATTGGTGGTTTATTGTCATTTGGTATATCCATGAGTCTGAAATGTCGGAACATTTCCTGTTATTGAATCATAACAGCATCCTTGGAGGATTAGCCGATATATCTATTTTAGTTTTAATGCCATTAAATGATTCACGCCTCTTGCAAGTTGTGGTCACACTTCAAAATATCTTTTATATATGAACACAATGAATTTGTACCATAAATGTAGATGTTACACCTAGTTCTAGAATCCCATATATCGGGCACTACACCATACGAAGAACTATTCTTATGCTCATTTTAATCCTTTCTTAGCTTCTGAAAGTACATTACTAATAACTGTGCTATCATGAGATTGTATAGATTTTAACTTAAAAAATTTTAAGTCATCTTTTTTACCTGTGATTTATTGAAATATGAATATCAAAAATCCAATCAAACCACCATTTAAGCTAGTCCAAATTGTCAACCCTCCCGTAGCCTTACTATTATTTCCTAAGTCATTATTTCCTAACTGTCTAGAATTATGGAATGCCGTACTGGGCTGAACTGCCTGGTACACCCCGTATCGAGTCGGACCGGTGGGGAACCGGTCCAGTTTTGTCCTTTTCTCTAGTAAACCTCCCGAATTGCTCAGTTCGGTATGGTACGGGCTGGTATCGGGCGGTTTGGTCCGGTACAGGCTGGTACGGTATCGGTATGGAATAGTTTTTTTTTCTTTTTTTTTTTTTGCTGTTGGATGGAATTTTTTTGATTTTTTTTATTCACGGTATGAGGCGATACGGTATGGTACCATACCATACTGGCAGGCAATCGATACGAGTTACGGTATCGAGTTCACGAACCTTGGCCTAGATCCTGTTCATGGTCAAACTTTGTGTCATACCTTAGGGAAGCTTGTCCTGGCGAATTGAGAATAATGCAATCTATTTTGCATCATATTTATTACCTGCGTTAGTCATCATGTTGGCAGCATGGTGTGTGGATGCATATATCCAGCCTGTCCATGCCACTCTGTCTTGATACAACTTGCATAAATGCATGTCAAATCTATATACACTCGCACAAGGCCACTACCCATTTTCCTATTATAAATGTTACCTGACATTCATATAGCCCTGCTTCTATCATGACTTGGAGTCATAATCAATCGTTTTTTTTTAATGATTCTTTGTTTCTTTTGTAAGGATCTGAAAGCCCAATCTTTGGACAGCACATGATATTAATTTGAAATTATCTTACCACATCAGATCAAATGTTAAAATAAGGGGCAGCTCACTGTGTACATGCTTCCATAATACGGACTGTGTTACTATTTTGTGAATAGTTGCGTGCCACCTCATAGTTTTATCATGTGGTTTGATCTTGTTTTGAAGATAGCCGTGCAATGTTAGCTGTTACAATGAACCACTGGAAAACATATCAGACACAGGTACAGTGCAGCATGCACACAATGTTGACCTCTGGCCAACATGGGCATGATATGGAAATGCTTTTATCCTTCATAGGCTAAAAGATGGGAATTTGTTTTTGGATCATTGCTGACCACTATGTCTCTCCCTGCAAACCTCTTTAACATGTACCCATGTTTGCTCAATGGGGCCACTTTAAACTGTAAATTAAGGGACAAGAGCTCTGTACTATTCTCATAAGGGAATGGAAATGCCAATCCTAGACTCTAACATAAAATTTACTCCCTTCAGCATGTATAGTTTATATTGCTTGGTTTCTTTTGCTGTATAACTTTATTGGAAGCAAATTATCATTATGACCATTCCAAGGTTATAGGTAGCTGAAGTCCTTTCCCTGCAGATGTCTGCGTCAGTTCAGTTAGCTACTCTATGTTAGATGGTGACTTCTGCTTCTTCTCCATTTTAGTAAATGGAACAATGAGACGTTTAATCATCCGGATAGATACAAAATTATATCTCTATAGATGCTAAGCAATTCTTCTGATTTGTCTGAGCAATTTTATATGGACATGTCTAGAGTCCTGTTTGTTATGCTGACTTGGTGGGATCTCTTGTTGTTTATTAAATGTAGTTTTTCCTCATTTTCCCTTGACAATTTTCCAAACTTTGGTTACAATTTTGGGCAGTATATAGTGTTCTTATTTCTGTTCCTCTTTTCATCATTTCCTCATCAGATCTGCCATCTCAGTGCATGCGCTTTTTTATTTTTGCAGTATATGTGCTACTTCCAGTTTAAAGTCATAAGACATTATGCAGTAACCCAAACTCTTGGATATATGTATACTTATACTATCATAGAATGGTAATTCGTGTATAGTTGCATATATGCATGTTTTTAGATGCTGTGCAAGTTTATACAGTGATGTTTGTTGCTTATTACATGTTTTATGCCTTCTTTGGGCCATTCTGTCAGTTGGCTTTGACAATCTGCCTCCTATCATGCAGGTGAAAGAGGAGAATACTGAAAACACGAACAACTTTGATGACGAGGACGTGGTGAAGGAATCAACTCATTTGTATCAAGTGCCCCACGATGACCTTTCACATGTAGCAGTAGAATTTAAGAATAACAGTGGCTCTCGATGGAATGTCTCTGTTCCTGACCAGCCTCTGGAATATGAAACTGAAGTTTCCAATACTTCCAATAAGCCTTCAAAAAGTGATGCACATAATGATGAGCATGGGGATTTGAAAAAACTAGACAGCTTTGGGAGATGGATGAACAAAGAGATAGGTAAAGACTGCAACGACTCGTTGATGGCTTCAGATTCTGGCAATTACTGGAATGCACTTGATACTCAGAATGATGACAAGGAGGTCTCAAGCCTGCCTCGTCATATGCAGTTGGATATTGATTCACTGGGTCCTTCTCTTTCACAAGAACAGCTATTCAGTATTGTTGACTTCTCACCCGATTGGGCTTATTCTGGTGTTGAAACGAAGGTATCTTTCTCTGGTATTTGTGTTCTTATGATGCATATACATGTAAGCGAGAAAACTCAGTTTCAAACCCCAAGATATCTAACCAGTGTTAACCACTGTTTATTTCAGGTTCTTATCTCAGGTACCTTTATGGGCAGTGTCGAGCCCACAAACATCAAGTGGTGTTGTATGTTTGGTGAACTTGAGGTTCCTGCTGAAGTTTTGACGACAAATATCCTTCACTGTCGAGCTCCTGCACATGTGCCTGGACGGGTACCCTTCTATATTACTCGCAGTGATAGGTTAGCCTGTAGTGAAATTCGAGAATTTGAATATCGTGAAAACCTATCTGGTGTTTCTTTAGTGCCAAAAAGTGAACCAGAAGATGAAATTTATCTTCAAGTACGTTTTGCAAAGTTGTTATCGCTAGGAGTAGATTGGAGCAAGTTGTTCTGCTCGGTTGAAAATTGTTCTAAGTGCAGCCTAAAGCAAAAGTTGTTTTTGATGCTGAATGAAGAAGAAAATGGGTGGGAAAAAATTGAGAAGGATTCTAAGGCCTTTCGGGGATTCGGTAAAAATCCTAGAGATGCATTGATCCAGAAGTTATTGAAAGGTAAGCTATATGAGTGGCTGGTTTGCAAAGCTCACGTGGAAGGCAGAGGCCCTAATATTTTGGATGAGGAAGGCCAAGGAGCTATCCACTTGGCAGCTGCTCTTGGTTATGATTGGGCAATGGCTCCTATAGTTACTGCTGGTGTAAGTCCAAGTTTTCGAGATGCACATGGCAGGACTGGGCTCCATTGGGCTGCATATCATGGCAGGTTTGATTAAAATTTTCTAGGCCTGTAGTTGTTATGTATTTGGCTATGAATTCACCACTTACATACTTTCTATTACAAGATACACATTAATTTTATGCCTATAGTCTTCACCCCTTTAACTATGACTCAAATGTTGACTGGACAGAGAGGAGACAGTTGTGACACTAATTAGGCTGGGAGCTGCTCCTGGTGCAGTTGAGGACCCAACGTCAAAGTTCCCCCATGGACAAACTGCTGCTGATTTAGCATCAAATAGAGGGCATAAAGGAATTGCTGGATACTTGGCCGAAGCAGATTTGACCAGTCATCTTTCTTCATTAGCACTAAACGAAAGTGTTACAGATAGTGTTTCGGCAACTCTTGGTGCACAAAAGGCCATTGAAACAGTACAGGATCAAAATGTAGATGTTTTGAATGGAGATGATGGAGAGCAACTATCACTAAGAGGATCTCTTGCAGCTGTGATGAATTCAGCTCAAGCTGCTGCACGTATTCAGGCTGCCTTCCGACTTCACTCGTTCCGCCAAAGACAATTAAGAGAGAGCAAAGATGAAGAGGCTGAGAGCTTCGATGACATGATGGCGCTATCTGCTCTGAACAATAAGTTCCATAGGATAAGTCACTTCAATGAAGCTTTGCATGCTGCTGCTATTAAAATTCAACAGAAATATCGTGGATGGAAGGGGCGTAAAGAATTTTTAAAGATCCGTGACCGGATTGTGAAAATCCAGGTACATATGAAGTTCAACCATATTTATATTGTGTTTTGCATAAGCTATTTCTTGATGAAGTTTCTTGCTAATATTTGTTCTGTCTTTATTGCATAAGTTGCACAGGTGAAATGATTAACCAGATTCTCTAGCCCTATTATATTTTCTGGAAACATGGTTAAGGATGATTTTGCACTAAAAACTAGTAACATGAGTGTGGATGTTGTACATGAAAATGCAAGCACAATGTTGTGATCTATGAACTTGCACTTCTCAATATTTGGATAATGTATCTGCATCCAATTTTTATAAAAGCAAAACTCAATATTTACAGTGCTAGAATGAAATCGAGCTATAAACTATCTCTGTAGACTGTAAGGTCTAAGATATAAAAGAATTTTGTGAAACATATAAGAAATGGAAAATGATATAGATTTTTACAAGTCATGGATGGTCGAATGAGCTAGCAGTTTCATTACCATTCTTTATTTTCCCATTGTTCAGTAGTTGCATGGACATTTCAGTCTCTTTTTCCAATGGGGAATATATTGCAAGGTTTCTTCACACATTTGAAATAATAAGTGCTTTTGTTGTTGTACTTTTACAATATTTTCTCATAGTGTGTGAAGTAACAGATTAGATTAACTCAATAGAACAAGCTGAACAAACTCTGTAAGTTGAAAGTGTAATGCCACATCATTTCTATTCTTATCTTACATTTCTTACCTCGATCCAACTCACTTGTTGGGTTAGTGTGAGGGAGTCTCATAACAGAAGTGTACTACGACACACTAATTTTGCTTGAGCATTTAAATTATAGCTAGATCAAAGAGAAAACTGAAATGATATTGATCAATTCACTTGAGCGTAAGTGCATCATCTGAGTTGTGAAATCCAAAAAATTCATGAAGTTGTTTTTCACCTTTCTTCATCTATTCGGTCATTAGGACTGCCATGCAATCACCTGGGGGTTAAGAATTATTACCTAGTTTGTAGCATCTTCATCTCCCATAATGCATTTTCCTGGCATCTTTAAGCGGCCATGGATTGATGGCTTTTATTGCTATATTTCATATCTTGTTTACTGTTTTAGTTACAGGGCCTTCCAACAATTTATGTGAAATTAGGAACTATTCCTTAGTTTACCGTGTCCCCATTTTCGATTATGCATTTTGCAGACATCTTCAAGTAGCAGTGGCTCAGTGAGTCTCATTTTAGCCATTTAGTTGTAAGAGCTACATGGTCAATTATCATTTAGGTTTAATAGACTGAAGTGCAAGGTTTTGGAAAATCTTAAGGTTAACTGGATACTACCGTACCTTTTCTTTGGAAAACCTCCTCGTAGTGAATATATTAGAGATGAAGGGAGAGAGAGTTGAATTTGAACTCTGCAATATTAGCATATAATGTTACACTTCTGTGACGAGGCAGCCTTGGCCTTGTTGGTCAGACCTACTGAAGTGCCTTGGCTGACCACCTGGAAGTCGACTCTGACATCACTGTCAATTTTGCATCTGTAGCATTGCTGTTCCTGTGGCTTTTTCAATTTTATAAAGCAAGCATTGCTATTTTTTGAGCTATTGTGGTTGTATACATGCTACATCTTTTGAACCATGGGCGGGGGCCGTCATGGTTTTCCCATGCATGCATGTCTCGTCTTCTCCTGGTTCTTTTCCCGAGTTGTCCTGTTCCAACACTTGGGTTAGTTCTCCATCTTGACACTTGGGACGGTGGGACACCCCGCAGCCACAGAGGATTTAAAAACCTTGTTTCGAGTCATCCTGCAAATCTTAAACAAATCTCAACTACTATATTCAATTACTATAGCACCATTAAGTAATTACATAATGGTTCTGCATTAGCTCGTTAGTTGGTAACTGTGCAGTTTTTCTCTGAGTTCTGTTTCATATCCCTGGACATCATGTTCCCTGCTTTCCTACCGTTTAGTCAGTAGAAGTGCCTTCCTGCAGGCTTCTCTCTTATAATATTGTCATTCCTGGATCTATCTACAAGCATGGGGCAGGGATGGTAGCAATAACCAACTGGAGCAAGATTCAATAGTTGGACTATGATATTTATATTGCTTAAATTTAGTGCATCTATGCTCCAACCTGCCCATTGGTTTTGACTAGTTATGGATGTTATGAAGTTATCGTATTTACTTTCATGTCATAGCATATGTTGTTTGTAGTTTCTTTTATCTTTATATAAAATTGTCAAGGGTGATTCCGTCCACTAGGTAGCAACAACCAGGAATTGGGTTACGGTGGTTATTTTTCAGTGTTAATGCCAAACATCTACCATGGTAGAACATGGATGGCTTAGAAAGTATTTGCTTCTTTTTTTTTTCCCTTCAAATAATGTTTCTTATGGGTTTAGGAATTGCAGTGCACCAAAAAAAAAAAAGAAAGAAAGAAAGAAAAGGAAGAAGAAATGAAAGTAGCTGCATGTGTAGCAGAGCAGACAATTTTCTCCAACACCCCCCACCCCACTTCTTTTTTTTTTTCCCTTTTTCGTGTTTCCAGGGGGTTTTACTCTCATGAATCCAATGAAAACAAGGATTCTAGGAACCGAAGCAGCTAATCAAAGTCCTTGATAGATAGGAAAATCACATCCATTTTTTTATCCCTCCTACGTGCATCGCATGTGCCTGATGCTGGTCTTTTACATATAATGGGAAAGCCCTGGAGTCCAGCATGTACGTGTAGGATTCTATGACCTTCTGCATGAGGGATCATGACCCCTTTTCACTGCAGTCGCTTGGCCTGTAATTTAAGAAAGAAAAAGAAAATGTATGATCTCTCTCTCTCTCTCTCTCTCTCTCTCTCTTGCTCTATCAATGCTTGTGCATAGAACCTGATGCATTCTAGTGTATATAATATGAAAACCTCGAATTCCAGCACATTAGGCTGGATCTCTGAGGCCTTCTCACTGTACATTTCCAGTATTTCTTATTTGTTTATTGATTCAACTCTAAGTGAAAGCAGATAAGCCAGATAGCATAGCACGTGGAACCTGGCTTTGGATGTGCATCATATGTAATTCTATATTCTGCTATACTTGTTTCAACTTTCATTGTTATCGATAGATTGATTTGCTGATTGATTATTGAGAAGAAAGTGGTTGTATGGCAATGAGTTGGCTCAAACATTGTGATATTATAGTCAGTTGACTGCTGTTGTTTCAGGCACATGTAAGGGGACATCAGGTTCGTAAGCAATATAAAAAAGTAGTTTGGTCTGTTAGTATTGTTGAAAAGGCCATATTGCGCTGGAGGCGCAGAGGAGCTGGATTACGAGGCTTTCGAGCTGAGAGTGCAAGTAGTGATGTTGAGCAAGTGGTTGGGAAGATTGATGAGTATGATTTTCTTCGACTTGGGCGGAAACAGAAGGCAGCGGGTGTAGAGAAAGCATTGGCAAGAGTCCGGTCCATGGCTCGTAACCCAGAAGCCCGTGATCAGTACATGAGATTAGTCGCATGCTCCCGTAAATCCAAGGTGATTCTGTACTTACATTTGCAGTCTTAGTAATTGGGATGCATTTCTAAGATTCTGTTTCACCTGCCTGCTCATGCTGCTAAATTTCAGCAGCACTCATCTTACCATCTGAAGGAGCTAAAGATATACGCCATTTTGAGTTTGCATTTTTTTTGTCTTATTTTTCTCAGATCATATCTTTCTTGTACTCGTTACAATCATTACAAATACATTTGCATTGAAATCCAGCCCCCTCACCCATGCCAAAAACAGGGGAAAAAAAATCTACCTTGTCTGTATGTTATGAGTATATGTATGATGGATATCATTTACTGCATATATGATAGATATCATTTACTGATGGACCCTGCTCCATACAATTACATGAGCATCCACGGATCTCATCATTTAGTCATGATTCATGTCTGTAGATCATGGTCTTTGCTCCTAATATCATCAATGTCACAGATTTTGAAGTTACCTAGCTATCATGCCTATCATCAAAGGATCAATATTCATCAGAAAAAGGGGTGGTGGGGCGTAACCTTCACCATCATCCTCAAAGTTATCTAGTTAGAGGGTGATTTCTACTATTTTTAATTTTAAGAGTATGATATTCAAAAACATATGTACAAGCATATCCTGTCTGATGAATGTTCATGAGCTGTGCATCTTGTATGGTCATTGTTGACGCAGAATCTGGTCGTCGTCGGAATCAGCTGGAGCGGAGGTGGACGAGGTTGCCGCCGGGACTTGCAAAATAAAGTCCCGTCCGGAGCCGGTGGGGAGTGGCTCCGGCAGGACCCTTCGATGATCAAGTCAGCTCTGGCCAATAGCAATGGAGTGCTCGGGAATGAGTTCTACAGAGCTTAGAGAAGAAAAGGAGAGCTTAGAGCTTAGAGATCAGAGGTTAGAGTTAGCATATCAGGAGGATCCTTTTTATAGGCGGAGCTTGATGGTGATAGTTGTAGCCGCATGCTGGCGGGCCGCTCGAGGTCCGGCGGAGTCAGTCCCAGGGGAAGGCGCCATCTGTAGCGGGTTGATGGTGACAGTCATCGCCGCCGGGTAGCGGATCGCTGTCGCTTGCGGCGGACTGATGGTGATGGCTGCAGTTGTCTTGATACTGAGCCGCTTGGAGTCGAATGAAGGGTTGAAGGACTTTGACGTGTACCTATTTCGGAGGAGTTCGGACTCCTGAAGAGGAAGCTTGGAAGGAGTTCGGCTCCCGTAGGCGTCTGGCTGGAGGTGCGCGGCTAAGGTTCGGTCGCTGGGAAGTTCGGTAGGAGCTCGGCTGATTGAAGGGGGTGTCTGAGAGGAGTCCGGCTCCTGAAGAAGTCCGATCGAAGGATGTCTGGGACGAGTCCAGCTCCCGAGGAAGTCCAGCCGAAGGGGAAGCTTGGAGGGAGTTCGGCTCTTGCAGGCGTCTGGCTGGAAGGGCGCGGAGAGAGTTCGGCTCTCGCGGGAGTCCGACTGAAGCTCGGCCACTGAGGAGTTTCGCTAAAGCCCCGCCACTGGGAGTCCAAGGAGCTCGGCCGCTAAGCAGTTCGATCGGCTGAAGGGGTTCGAAGGAGCCCGGCCGCTGAGGAGTTCCGCTAAAGCCCGGCCGCTGGGAGTTCAAGGAGCTCGGCCGCTGGGGAGTTCGATCGGCTGAAGGGGTATGGCTAAGATCCGTCCGCTGAAGCTCTTCCGTGGCTACTGGTTGCATTAGGCTGAGGATCGAACTGAACTTCGGTAGGAGCGGGGTTTATCCCCAACAATAGTCCCCCCACTTCCGAGTTCGAAACTCGAAGGAAGGGAGTGCAGAAAAGGCGACTGCCGAATTTCTCTTTTGGGCTCCGTGCTAGTTCAGGTCGAAGCTCGGGGGAGATCTCATCTTCAGCTAAAGTTGATGTTGAAGTTGAAGTCCGGGGGAGATCTCATCTCCAATCGAGGTTGAAGTAGATCTCGTCTCATGCGGTCAAGGTCGGGGGTTGAGCTCCTCCGGGGGGCGATATTGCCTTCAGCAGTCGAGGCTGACTCGGGGGAGATCTCCTCTCCTGCAGCCGCGGTTAATACGGGCGCTCGGGAGACATCTTCTCTGGCCGAGGTTGTCTCTGATCTTCTCTCTGGCCGAGACTGGCTCCGATCTTCTCTTTGGCCGAGGTTGACTCGGTCGCTCGGGAGAGATCTTATCTCTAGCCGAGGTTTTCCACGGTCGCTCGGGAGAGATCTTCTCTAGTTGAGGTTGTCTCCGATCTTCTCTGGTCGAGATTGGCTCTGATCTTCTTTCTGGTCGAGGTTGACTCGATCACTCGGGAGAGATCTTGTCTCTAGTCGAGGTTGTCCATGGTCGCTCGGGAGAGATCTTGTCTCTGGCCGAGATTGTCCATGGTCGCTCGGGAGAGATCTTATCTCTAGTCGAGGTTGTCTCGGACACTCGGGAGATCTTATCTCTAGTCGAGATTGTCCACGATCGCTTGGAAGAGATCTTATCTCTAGCCGAGGTTGTCCACGGTTGCTCGGGCCGAGGTTGCCGGACCCTCGGGGGAGATCTTGTTTCCTGCGATCGAGGTTGATGCGGACGCTCGGGGGAGATTTTATCTCCTACCGAGGTTGATGGAGATTTTGTTTTTTTGTAGACTTTGGAGCTCGGACTTGGACTTTGCTCGCGTTAGGACGAGGTTCTCCTCTTGCTCCTAACGGGCTGTAGGGGCACCTTCGGATCGTCGTCCGTGCCTCTTTCCCCCCATCTTGTCGAGGCCTTTGGCTTTGCTCGCGTTAGGACGAGGTTCTCCTGTTCCTAACGGGCTGCGGGGGTACATTCGGACCATCGTCCGTCTCTCTCCGTCTCGTCTAAGGTGAACAAGGCCTTCAACTTTGTTCGCGTTAGGACGAGGTTCCTCCTGTTCCTAACGGGCTGTGGGGGCACATACCGACCGTCGTCCGCGCCTCTCCTTATCTAGTCTAAGGTGAATGAGGCCTTCGACTTTGCTCGCGTTAGGACGAGGTTCTCCTTCTGTTCCTAACGGACTGTGGGGGCACATACGGACCGTCGTCCGCGTCTCTCCCCCATCTCGTCTAAGGTGAACGAGGCCTTCGATTTTGCTCGCGTTAGGACGAGGTTCTCCTCCTATTTCTAACGGGCTGTGGGGGCACATACGGACCGTCGTCCGTGCCTCTCCCCCCATCTCGTCTAAGGTGAACGAGGTCCTTTCGACTTTGCTCGCGTTAGGACGAGGTTCTCCTCCTGTTCCTAACGGACTGTGGGGGCACATAAGGACTGTCGTCCGCGCCTCTCCCCCATCTCATCTAAAGTGAACGAGACCTTCGACTTTGCTCGCGTTAGGACGAGGTTCTCCTTCCTTTCTAACAGGCTGTGGAGGCACATGCGGACCGTCGTCCGCGCTTCTCTCCCCATCTCATCTAAGGTGAACGAGGTCTTCGACTTTGCTCGCGTTAGGACGAGGTTCTCTTCCTGTTCCTAACGGGCTATGGGGGCACATACGGACCGTCGTCCGCGCCTTTCCTCCTATCTCGTCTAAGGTGAACGAGGCCTTCGACTTTGCTCGCGTTAGGACGAGGTTCTCCTTCCGTTCCTAACTGGCTGTGGAGGCACATGCGGACTGTCGTCCGCGCTTCTCCCCCCATCTCGTCTAAGGTGAACGAGGCCTTCGACTTTACTTACGTTAGGACGAGGTTCTCCTTTCGTTCCTAACGGGCCACTTTCGCTCGCTTCTTTCCTATCGTCACGGCATCTTTACACCAGAAAATAATAATGCTGAGCGAAGAAGTTTTATTAAAGGGAGTCTACTGGTAATACATCCTCAGGTTTTCTGAGTTCCAAGGTCGGGGAAGCACTATTCCTCCGAGCTCTTTCAGGCGATAGGTTTCGAGCTGGATGACCTCTACTTCGTACGAACCTTCCCAATTTGGGGCGAGCTTTCCTTGACTCTAAGGCTGAGAGATGGCGACTCGCCGAAGCACTAGGTCTCCCACTCTGAACGTCTTACCCCTAATTCTGGAGTTGTAGTACTGGGCCACCTTCCGTCTGTAGGCTGCCATCCGGATACGAGCCTCCTTCCTTTTTTTTTCAGCAGGTCGAGGTTAACTCTGAGGTCCTGAGGGTTGAGTTGCTCGTCAAAGCCCGCGACTCGTGCGGATGGAAGCTGAAGTTCGATAGGGATAACTGCCTCCGTGCCGAAGGCCAAGGCGAAGAGTATTTCTCCGGTCGGCATCCTTTGAGTAGTTCGGTATGCCCAGAGGACGTGGTAGAGTTCGTCCATCCAAGTCCCCTTTGTCCTGTCGAGCCTTGTCCTGATGCCTTGCAGCAGGGTTCGGTCGGTCACCTCAGCCTCCCCATTGGCCTGCGGGTGAGCCACCGATGTAAAGCGGTGGGAGATGTTCAGTCCTTTGCAGAATTCGGCGAACCTTGGCCCAGCGAACTATCGCCCATTGTCGGTTATAAGGGTTCGGGGCAGGCCGAACCAGCAGACTAGTGACTTTCAGACGAAGTCCTACATCTTGGCCTCGGTGATCTTCGTTAGTGGTTCGGCTTCGACCCACTTAGTGAAATAATCGATCGCGACCAGGAGGAACTTCCGTTGTCCGGACGTTGTTGGGAAGGGGTCGCATATATCCATTCCCCACTGTGCAAATGGCCAAGGTGCGCTGAGCGGAGGAAGCTCGGATGCCGACTGCCTTTGCATGCTGGCGTTCTTCTGACAGCGGTCACACTTCTTCACATATTCTATGGAATCATGAAACAAGGTCGACCAGTAGTACCCCTGTCGAAGTAGTTTTTGCGATAGGGACTTGGCTTTTACGTGGCTTCCGCAAAGTCCTTCGTGCACATCCCACAGTGCGAAGTTGGCTTCTGAAGGTCGGAGACATCTCAGCAACGGAAGAAAGTACGACCTCTTATACAACTTGCCTTCATATAAAACGTAGCGGGAAGCCTGATTCCTGAGCTTCCGAGCTTCTTTCCGATCGTGAGGAAGAACCCCCTCTTTAAGGTAGGCGACCAACGGGTCGATCCAGCTGGGCTCGAATTCCATCTGCAGGACGGCCTGAGATTCCTCCATGGCTGGGCATTTCAAAATTTTCAAAAATACTTCTTTGGGCAATTCGGCCGGGGCTGAAGTGGCCAATCTGGAGAGAAGATCGGCTCTCGCATTTTCCGCCCTTGGAATATGCTGAATGTCGAAACTGTTGAAGGCCGGGGTCAAATCCCTCACTTTTCCGAGGTATCTCGCCATGCCTTCCTCCTGTGCTTCGTAGTTGCTGTCAACTTGACCGACCATCAGTTGGGAATCGCTGTAGACTTGAAGCCGATCTACTTTTAATTTTCTTACTATCTTTAATCCGACGATCAGCGCTTCATATTCGGCTCCATTATTGGTCGCGGGGAATTCGAAGCGTAGCGCGTACTCGGCGACAACTCCTTCGGGGCTGACCAAGACCAGGCCTGCACCAGCTCCAGCAGAGTTGGACGAACCATCCACGTGTAGAGCCCAAAAGCTTTTGGGGAGGTTCGGCTGCGATAGCTCGGCTTTGTCCAGGCTCGGTCTCACTTTGATGCCGGTCTCGCTCTGTTCAAGCTCGGCTTCGACCGGAATAGTGCATTCTACCATAAAATCCGTCAATATCTGGGCCTTGATCGACGGCCTGGGTTGGTAGTTGATGTCGAACTCTGTGAGCTCGATTGTCCATTTCGCGATTCTTCCAGAGGCGTCCGTCTGGTGAAGGACTGCTTTTATTGGTTGGTCCGTGAGGACTGTTACGGTGTGCTCCTGAAAGTAAGATCGGAGCCTCTTGGCAGCAATTAGAAGAGAGTTAGTTTCTCTAACCTAGAGTACCTGGTCTCTGCATCCCTCAGGACCCGGCTCACGTAGTAGACCGATCGCTGCATCCTTGTTTCTTCCTTGACCAGGATTGCCGCCAGGACCACCGGGAGACAGCTAGATATAAGAATAATTCTTCTCCGGGTTCGGGCTTTGCCAGCAGTGGAGGTGAGCCGAGGTAGTTTTTAAGCTCCTCGAATGCCCGTTGGCACTTCGCCGTCCAGCAGAAGTCCTTCGGTCGTCTAAGAACTTGGAAGAAGGGCGTGCATCGTTCGACCGACCTTGAGACGAAGTGATTTAGGGATGCTACCTTTCCGATCAGGTGCTGAACTTCCTTGATCGTCTTCGGAGCAGTCATCTTCCGAATGGCTCGGATCTTCTCGGGGTTTGCTTCGATTCCGCGTCTCGACACCATGAACTCCAGAAATTTTTCTGAGGTCACACCAAAGGCGCACTTGGTCGGGTTCAGCTTCATCTTGTGCTTCCTGAGTGCACCGAAGGTCTCTTCAAGATCGGCGAGGTGGTCTGTCGAAGCTCGGCTTTTGACGAGCATATCATCCACGTACACCTCCATGTTGCGGTCGATCTGCCCCTTGAAGACCTTATTAACCAAGCGCTGGTAAGTGGCCCATGCATTTTTGAGTCCAAATGGCATGATCCTGTAACAATAGAGACCACGGTCAGTAATGAAGGCGGTCTTCTCTTCGTCCTCGGGCGCCATCCGTATCTGGTTTTAACCAGAAAAGACGTCCAGGAAGGTGAGGAGCTCATGGCCCGAGGTCGCGTCCACCAGTTGGTCGATCCTGGGCAAGGGGTAGTTGTTTTTCGGGCAGGCCTTGTTCAGCTTCTTGAAGTCGACGCACATCCTCCACTTGTTATTCGCCTTCTTGACGAGGACCACGTTCGAAACCCAGGTCGGATAATTAACCTCTCGAATGAGTCCGGCTTGGAGCTTATCTACTTCTTCGGCGATCGCTTTCTGCCTTTCCGGGGCGTGGTGGCGCATCTTTTCTCTTATCGGCCAGTGCCTTGGATTGACGGCCAGTCGATGTTCCATGACCTCGGCGTCAATCCCCGGCATGTCCGCTGGAGTCCAGGCGAAGACGTTCGCATTTCTCCTGAGGAAGGCGACGAGCTGCTCCCGAACCTTGTCCACCAAGTTGGAGTCGATCTGCACAGCGTGCTTCGGGTTTTCGTCATTTAAAAGCACAAAGACGAGGTCCTCCATAGGCTCACCTCGCTCCTCAGTGAGGTCGTCGCGGACATCCAGGCCGTCAACAAGATAAGGATCGGGCCGTTCTCCCTTATGCAGGGCGATTGAGTAGCAGTGCCTCGTCAGAGCCTGATCTCCTTTGACTTCGCCGACCCCGCGATCCGTCGGAAACTTCATCTTCAAATAATAGGTTGACACCACCGCCCGAAGTGCATTTAGACCAGGTCGGCCGAGAATTGCATTATAGGCGGACGGAGTTCTCACGATTAGGAAGTCGACCTACGTTTTGGCTAATTTCGGGTGTTGCCCTGCCGTCACAGCCAAAGTTATCATGCCTTCGACTGGTACGATGTTGCCAGCGAATTCTACCAGCGGAGAGTTCATAGGCCCCAAGCGATCGTCGGGTAGGGATATTTTTGAGAAGGCATCGTAAAACAATACGTCGGCCAAGCTTCCATTATCCATCAAAATGCGGCGTACATCGTAGTCAGCAATGTTCAAAGAAATTACAACCGCGTCATTATGCGGAAATTGGATCCCTGACCGTCCGCCTCGGTGAAGGTCACGGGCTCCATGGTCCTCCGCCTCTTTACCGGTCCCTCGGATCCGCTGGCCTCTCCTTGTTGAAGTCCCTCCGAGATAGTGTTGATGACGCCAAGAGGCGGCCGATCTTCTTGCTGGTTTCCCCCACTTGGCGGTAACGCTCTCAGTCGATCTTCCCGCTCTTCAGATCGTCTTCGCAGGAATCGGCCAAGTCTACCTCGCCTGACGAGCTCTTCGATCTCATCCTGGAGCTGGATGCACTCCTCAGTGTCGTGACCGTGGTCACGATGGTAGAGGCAGAACTTGTTGGGATTGCGTTTGCTGGGATGGGAACGCATTCTCTCCGGTCTCGGAAGTCGTTCCTTGATCTCCATCAGCACTTGGGTCTTCGGGGCGTTGAGGGGGGCGTAGCTGTGAAATCGTCGTTGGGGAGAACTTCGGCGCTGGGGGGAACCTCGGCGTGCCCTTCCGTCGGGGGTTCCTTGCCTTCGAGCTCGAGGGGGAGTTCGGGCTCGCCCGTGACTAGGGGGAGTCCGGGAACGTGGTTGAGCTTTAGTCCGCTTTTTTTCTTCAGCGGGTCTGCTTGGCCCATTGATTCGCCGCTTACTGTTGGCTTCGTCATCCTAAGCCTCGAGTTAGCATGTCAGCAAAATCCTTGGGATACTTCTTCTCCAAGGAGAACAGCAAGTCATTCTTCTGAAGGTCGCCCTTGAGGGCGGCCATGGCGACTGACTGGTCCAGGTTCCGGACCTTCAATGCGGCAGTATTAAACCGAATGACATAAGCCCGGATAGATTCCCCTCCTTTTGCCTAATGGCCATTAAGGAATTCGAGCCTCGGCACGGACGTCGACTACTGATGAAGTGAGCCGCGAATTGTTGGCTCATCTGATCAAACGATAAGATGGTACTTGGCTTAAGCACCGAGTACCAATTCCTGGCGGTCCCCTTAAGGGTAGAGGGGAAAGTCCGGCACAAGATGGCGTCTGGCGCGCCGTGGAGCAACATCGTTGTCCGAAAGGCTTTCAGGTGGTCGATCGGATTGGTGGTCCCATCGTAACTCAAGCTGCGGGAGCTTAAAGTTCGGCGGGACCGGCTCCTACATAATTTTCTGTGAAAAGGGAGGGTCAGTACAAATGTGATTACCGCGGGAGGAGGAAGTGTGACGAAGCTCCTCGATTCGCCGGCTCATTTCTAAGAGCCTTCGATTTAAGAGGTCTTCACGATCTTTAATCTCCAAAGTTTTCTGACAGAACGGGTGCGAGGCTTCCCCCTGGGTCGAGCCACGGTCCGAGCAGGAGCTCTCCCTCCTTTGCCTCCCCCTTCCAAGGATCGGAGGTCGGGTAGCCTAAGTCGGCCATTCCTAGGCCGGACCGCACGGCTCTGGGGAGTCCCACATCGGTTGAGCTGGTGCCGGGATCTGCCGATGCATGGCCTGCACCGCCTTCGTGAGGCCACGAATCTGCTGGACGAGCAGGTTGAACTGCTCCGCATCCACTGCGGCCACAGATGGAACCTGGGCCGTCCGGGTTGGAGCGGGAGCGGACGGATCTGAACGGAATCGGGCCGCGGAGGTCACCGATCGCCGGGTTGAAGCTCTCATGGGAGGCATTTTCTTTTCAGGAAAGAATTATAAGAAGAGAGAAATCTGTCGCCGAGCACTCCTTTAAGAACAAGAGGACCTCGCAGGTTCGGGTCCTTCCTCTAGCGCCAATCTATTGATGCAGAATCTAGTCGTCGTCGGAATCAGCTGGAGCGGAGGTGGACGAGGTCACCGCCGGGACCTGCAAAACAAAGTTCCGTCCGGAGCCGGTGGGGGTGGCTCCGGCAGGACCCTTCGACGATCAAGTTAGCTCTGGCCAACAGGAATGGAGTGCTCGGGAATGAGTTCCATAGAGCTTAGAGAAAAAAAGGAGAGCTTAGAGCTTAGAAATCAGAGGTTAGAGTTAGCGTATCAGGAGGGTCTTTTTTATAGGCGGAGCTTGATGGTGACAGCTGTAGCTGGGTGCTGACAGGCCGCTCGAGGTTCGATGGAGTCAGTCCCAGGGGAAGGCGCCGTTTACAGCGGGTTGGTGGTGACAGCCATCACCGCCTGGTAGCGGATCGTTGTCGCTTGCGGTGGACTGATGGTGATGGCTGCAGCTGTCTTGATACTGAGCCGCTCGGGGCCGAATGAAGGGTTGAAGGACTTTGACGTGTACCTATTTTGGAGGAGTTCGGACTCCTGAAGAGGAAGCTCGGAAGGAGCTCCCGTAGGTGTCTGGTTGGAGGTGCGCGGCTAAGGCTCGGTCGCTGGGGAGTTCGGTAGGAGCTCGGCCGGCCGAAGGGGGTGTCTGGGAGGAGTTCGGCTCCTGAAAATGTCCGGCCGAAGGATGTCTGGGACGAGTTCAGTTCCCGAGAAAGTCCAGCCGAAGGGGAAGCTTGGAGGGAGTTCGGCTCTTGCAGGCGTCTGGCTGGAAGGGCGCGGAGAGAGTTCGGCTCTCGTGGAAGTCCGACTGAAGCTCGGCTGCTGAGGAGTTCCGCTAAAAGCTCTGTCGCTCGGAGTCCAAGGAGTTCGACCGTTAAGCAGTTCGATCGGCTGAAGGGGTTCGAAGGAGCTCGGCCGTTGAGGAGTTCCGCTAAAGCCCAGCCGCTGGGAGTCCAAGGAGCTCGGCCGCTAAGCAGTTCAGCCGGCTGATGGGGTTCGAAGGAGCTCGGCCGCTATGCAGTTCGGCCGGTTGAAGGGGTTCGAAGAAAGAAGCTTGGAGGGAGTTCGGCTCTTGCAGGCGTCTGGCTGGAAGGGCGCGGAGAGAGTTCGGCTCTCGCGGGAGTCCGACTGAAGTTCGGCTGCTGAGGAGTTCCGCTAAAGCTCCATCGCTCGGAGTCCAAGGAGCTCGACCGCGAAGCAGTTCGGTCGGCTGAAGGGGTTCGAATGAGCTCGGCCACTATGCAGTTAGGCCGGCTGAAGGGGTTCGAAGGAGCTCGGCCGTTGAGGAGTTCCGTTAAAGCCCGGCCGCTGGGAGTCCAAGGAGCTCGGCCGCTAAGCAGTTCAGCCGGCTGATGGGGTTCGAAGGAGCTCGGCCGCTATGCAGTTCGGCCGGTTGAAGGGGTTCGAAGAAGCTCGGCCGCTGGGGAGTTCGGCCGGCTGAAGGGGTACGGCTAAGATCCGTCCGCTGAAGCTCTTCCGCGGCTATTGATTTTATTAGGCTAAGGATCGAACTGAACTTCGGCAGGATCGGAATTTATCCCCAACAGTCATGGCATGCAATTTGAACATCCATGAATCCTAGATTATGCATATTCCTATTCTATTTTTGCTATAACTAAACAATGCTAACATTCTTTGAGTCTCTGTGTTGGATTGAGATCATCTCCAATTTTTCTGCAACAAACCTAACATTTATGAGCTAAGATATTTCTTGTGCAGAATTTGCTGTTGAAATTTGTATTATGAAACACATTGATCAGATACAAGTTAAAATTATCGCAACCTACTTCATGAATTATCTCTCTCTTATTATGATGAGTTTCTTTGGGCCTATTTAGCCAAGCTTTTGGAGAGAAAGAAGCTACTTATTTTTTAAAAAAATATTTATTTTAAAAAAAATAAGATGTTTGGCGAAGTTTATTTTAAAAATAATATGTTTTTGAGTAGTAGCAAAAGTAATTTTTCTGCTGCGGAGAAAAAAATAGAAAATTAGAGCTTTTTCTTGAAAATAGAAGTGGAAGCAGAAAATTAATTTTTTCAAGACATAAATATTCTTACTCAAAATCATTATTTATCATAACTATTTCTATTTATTTTCACTTAATCATTCCATTATTCTCACGCTGCCTGACATCCACATTATATTTTTATTTTAATTAAATAAAAATAAAAAAATAATTAAAATTAATCATAATGAATATTTAAAATATTTATTTATTTAAATAATATTAATTATAAAATAAATTTATATATATATATATATATATATGCTCTTTTTCGTAATTTGACAGTCAAAAGTATTTTTTTTTTTTTTTTTTTTTTTAATAGATTTGTCAAACACAAACTACTTTTCAAATATTGATAAAAGTGCTTATCAAATGATTTTACCAAATATAAACTACTTCTCTCTCACAGCACTTCTTCTGAAACTCCATTTGAAAAGAAGTCATTTCAAAATAAGTTAATTTTCACAGCTTGGCCAAACAGGCTCTTTGTCTGCCTGCAATAAGCTTCATTCCTCTTCAATTAATATTTCTTTGATTAAAAAAAAGAAATTAAATTTAGCTATCGATAAAAGTTGAATATGTAGGAAACTGGTTCACTTCTATTACCGTCTCTGACCTTATGTTAGATGCTTCCATGCGCAGGGTCTAACTATTATCTCACCTGATGAATGCCTAGTTGTAATTTGCGGATGGTTGAATGTAATAACCATACAAGTTATTCTAGTCCCAGTCAGGCAATTATAATATCTATGCTACCAATCAAAATATCTTGTTTGGACCGCGTAGTGTAATTTCATGGTCCTCTTAAAGTATGCATCATGTTTTATTTGTTATTTTGTGCAAATGGTTGGTGCTATTAAAGTTTGTTAGTTTATTGTCATGGAGAGGAAGAGCTCAAAATTCATCAGTACCAGCCATCTGTCAGCAGTTTTTTTTTCCTTAGTTCTTATTTTCCCTGGATTGAATGATTTACTTTGTTATTTTCAAATGAAAAATTTATTTTACAGTTGGGAGATGAAGAAAACTCCTCTGCTCAAGTTCAAAATTCAGGTGGGGAAAAGAAGTTAGGGGAGGATCTACTTGCAACAATGATACACTAAACATTTACAATCGTAGTCTGAATTCTTGACGGTTTTTTTGGGTCTTTTAGAGTCTCGAACGGTCCTCACCAATCCATGTGGTTTTTGTAAGTATTTGTGATATGTAATGTGTAAGATATAAAGGTTTTTTTTTTTTTTTTCATTTTCTTTTTCTTTTTCTGTCAAATATGAAAATGGGGAAAATAGGAAAGAGGGGATGTTGTATATGTATGATAGACACACCTGTCATTCTATCTGTAAACAGCATTGCGACCATGAAGGAATGGGTGGTCTGCGCTTTGGATGGTTTGGTGTCCAAGATTTGAAAACGGTGCTCGCATGCAAGCACAGCATCATATACATGAAAGGAGCAAGTGTTCCAACACCAGAAAGCAGCATCTTGTGGTTTACAGCGTTGAAATCAGTGTTCCTTTGTATTTGTTGACAGGTAATGCTTCAGGGTAATTCGTTTTGTCTGCTTGTTTGGTTAGCATGAATCAATTCCCATGTCACGGGGTCAATTGAGGGAAATGTGGTGCATGTTTTTCCTCAACCATCGAATGGGGATCTTTTGTACAAATTATATAGCTAGTTATATTCATCAAAAAAATTGTAGTTAGATTTGTATATGTAATTATCCAAGGCAGCAGATTGGTATGGAATGCTTTGTTTATTCACCATCAGCCATCCGGGGAAGTCATAATCCCAAATGTTTCCGAGCACAAGTTTGGAATGGAATCATGGTGAGTTTGGTTCTGGTTCCTAATGTCATGGAACCACATGGTGGTATGGAGCGTGCAGCATTTATGCCTTTATCTTGGACGTGATATATGAGACATGAGACGTTGCACATGGTGTACCAAAATATATAGGTGGGGAATCGATGTCTTAGAGTGGGTTGGCTGGTTGGTGCGTGTCAGCATTTAAGTGGTCGGAAATGAAGGACAACGATGCCAAGCTCTTTTAGTGTTATGGGCTCCCCCAGTATATTATTATTTTGTTTTGCAGTGGATGTATTAATATGCTTGAGAAATCTTTTGTGCACCGTGCGGGGTGATTGGTGCCTGCATGGGGTTGGAGTGGTGTCTGAATTTATTTATTTATTTATTTTTTTAAGATCCGTGTGCTTCAATCATCGTGCATAAAAAATTACTCTAATCTGCTAAGGTGCCAGCTATAATCATTGGGACTCGTTTGGTTCATAAAAAGTGAAACGGGGGAGTGGTGGTTTTTGCAAAGTAAATAAAATATTTTATTTGATTAGAGTTGAAAAAATAAACATAAAAAAAATTATAAAAAATATTTTTTATATTTTATGAATAGTGAAAATCTTATGGATCTTGGTGATATTTTTTAAAAATATTTTTTAAAATTTATAATTAAAATTTTATAAAATATCATAAATGGATAGAATGAAATATTAAATAATAATAATATAATATAATATTAATATAGTATTTATATTAATATATTAATATTCATATTAATATAATATTATATTTTTATGATGTTAATAATTTATTATATTAAAATATTAATATTATATTAATATAATATATTATTATATTATATTAACATAATAAATTATTATAATTTAATATTATATTATAATATTGTTGGTGCAGAAATTGATCGTCGTCGGAGGTCGCTGGAGTCGAGGCCGCTGAGGCCGTCGTCGGGGACCTGCAAAACAGAGTTTCGTCCGAAGTTGGTGGGGGTGGCTCCGGCAGGATCCTCCGACATTCAAGTCAGCTCTGGCCAACAGGAATGGAGTGCTCGGGAATGAGTTTCGGAGCTTAGAGAAGAAGAGGAGAGCTTAGAGATCAGAGAGATTAGAGTTAGCGTATCTGGAGGGATCCTTTTTATAGCGGAGCTTGATGGTGATAGTTGCAGCCGTGTGCTGGTGGGCCGCTCGAGGTTCGGCGGAGCCAGTCTCACGGGAAGGTGCCGTATGCGGCGGATTGATGGTGACAGCCATCACCGCCTCATAGCAGGTTGCTATCACTCACGGTGGACTGATGGTGATGGCTGTAGAGCTTGTGGCGGACTGATGGTGATGGTCGCAGAGCCAGCCGAATGAAGGGTTGAAGGCCTTCGTCGTGTGCCCATTTCAGAGGAGTTCGGGTTCCTGAAGAGGAAGCTTGGAGGGAGTTCGGCTTCCATAGGCGTCGGGCTGGAGGTATGCAGTTAAGGCTCATCCGCTGGAAATCCGAAGCTCGGCCATTGGAGAGTTCGGTCGAATGTTGGACTTCGGCTGAGGCTCGTCAGCTGAGGAGTTCGGCCGCTGGGAATCCGAAGCTCGGCCGTTGGAGAGTTCGACCGACTGTTGGACTTCAGCTGAGGCTCGGCCGCTGTGGAGTTCGAGGAGCTCGGCTGCTAGGTAGTTCGGTCGGCTGGAGAGGTTCGGTCCTGACGAGGGGAGTCCGAAGAAGCTCGGCAGCTAACTAGCTCGGTCGGTTGAACGGGTTGGAAGAAGCTCGGCCGCTGGGGGTTCGGTCGAAGCCCGGCTACTTGGAGTCCACGGAGCTCGGGCGCTAAGTAGTTCGGCCGGCTGTAGGAGTTCGGCTAAGATCCGTCCGTCGAAGCTCTTCCGTGGCTACAGGTTGCATTAGACCGAGCCTCGAGCTAAACTTCGGCGGGAGCGGGATTTATCCCCAACACTAGTCTCCTCCACTCCCGAGTTCGAAAATCGAAGGGAGTGCAGGAAAGGCGACTGCCGAAGTCTTCCTCTGAGCTCTGTGCTGGTCTAGGTCAAAGCTTGGGGGGATCTCGCCTCCAGCTGAAGTTGATATCGAGGTTGAAGCTTGGAGAAGATCCCATCTCCAGCCGAGGTTGAGGGGGGCTTCGTCCGCTGCGATCGAAGCTGGAGGTTGCGCTCCTCGGGGGCGACATTGTCTCCTACAGCTGAGGTCGATGTGGGCGCTTGGAAGAGATCTGATCTCAGGGCGAGGCTGTCTCCAATCTTATCTCTGGCCGAGGTGGTAGTTGAAGCTCTCCAGCCGAGGTTGACAAGGTTGCTTTCTCTAGCCGAGGTCGAAGTTGAAGCTCTCCAGCCGAGGTTGTATCGGGCACCCGGGGGAGATCTCATCTCCTGCGGTCGAGCTTTCCTCGGGGAGATCTTATCTATGGCCGAGGTTGTCCATGGTCGCTTGGGAGAGATCTCATCTCTAGCCGAGGTTGCCTCGGGAGAGATCTTATTTCTTAGCCGAGGTTGATGCTCATGTTAGGATGAGGTTCTCCTCCTGTTCCTAACCGAGGTTGTCCGCAGTCGCTCGGGAGAGATCTTATCTCTAGCCGAGGTTGATGCTCACGTTAGGACGAGGTTCTCCTCCTGTTCCTAACGGGCCCACGGTCGCTCGGAGAGGTCTTATCTCTGGCCGAGGTTAATGCTCGCGTTAGGACGAGGTTCTCCTCTTGTTCCTAATCGAGGTTGTTCACGGTCGCTCGGGAGAGATCTTATCTCTAGCCGAGGTTGATCTTCGGTTAGGACGAGGTTCTCCTGCTGTTCCTAACCGAGGTTGTCCATGGTCGCTCTCGGGAGAGATCTCATCTCTAGCCGAGGTTGCCTCGGGGGAGATCTTATCTCTTAGCCGAGGTTGATGCTCGTGTTAGGACGAGGTTCTCCTCCTGTTCCTAATCGAGGTTGTCCGTGGTCGCTCGGGAGAGATCTTATCTCTAGTCGAGGTTGATGCTCACGTTAGGACGAGGTTCTCCTCCTGTTCCTAACGGGCCCACGGTCGCTTGGGAGAGATCTTATCTTTAGCCGAGGTTGACTCAATCGCTCGGGAGAGATCTTATCTCTAGCCGAGGTTGATGCTCGCGTTAGAACGAGGTTCTCCTCCTGTTCCTAACGGGCCCACGGTCGCTTGGGAGAGATCTCATCTCTAGTCGAGGTTGATTCAGTCGCTCGGGAGAGATCTTATCTCTAGCCGAGGTTGATGCTCGCATTAGGATGAGGTTCTCCTCCTGTTCCTAACGGGCCCAGGGTCGCTTGGGAGAGATCTTATCTCTAGCCGAGGTTGTCAACGGTCGCTCGGGAGAGATCTTATCTCTAGCCGAGGTTGATCCTCGGGTTAGGACAAGGTTCTCCTCCTGTTCCTAACCGAGGTTGTCCGTGGTTGCTCGGGAGAGATCTTATCTCTAGCCGAGGTTGATGCTCACGTTAGGACGAGGTTCTCCTTCTGTTCCTAACGGGCTATAGGGGCACATAAGGGCCGCTGTCAGAGCCTCTCCCCCCATCTCGTCCTTTGTGAACGAGGCCTTCGCTCGGGAGAGATCTTATCTCTAGTCGAGGTTGTTGCTTGCGTTAGGACGAGGTTCTCCTCCTATTCCTAACGCGGTAATTATTGACTGCTTCTTCCCTGTCATCGCATAGTTTTTGCATCCAGAAATAATATTATCGAAAGAAAAGAATTTTATTGAAAGGAAGTTACTAGTAGCGCATCCCAAATTTTGTATTTCAAGGTCGTGGTAGCGTTGTTCCTCCGCATTTCTTCGGCAATAAGCCCCGGGGTGGACAACCTCCTCATGCTTGCCTCCTCAATTTGGTGCAAGTCCTTGTCGCTGGGAGACGACGAATCGCTGACGCACCAAGCTCCTCCCAGGAGCAATGTGGATGACATCGTAAGGTGGCCGACCTTCTTGCGGTCTCTGGCTACGGCAGCGCCGAGCTCCTTGCCGTCTCTGGCTATGGCAGCGCCCTTGACCGATCTTTTTCTGCTTCAGGCTGGTGCTGGAGGAATTTACCCAGCCGCCCCTTTCTGACGAGCTCCTCAATTTTATCTCTGAGCTGGATGCATTCCTCGGTGTCGTGGCCGTGGTCGCGATGGTAGAGGCAATACTTATTTCAATCGCACTTGTTTGGGGGAGACCGTAACCCTTCTGGTCTCGGCAGCTGGTTCTTTACTTCGGTGAGAATCTGGGTTTGAGGAGCGTTGAGGGGGGCATAGTGGTGGAACCTTCTGGGAGGAGGGCTTCTTCGCGCCCCTCTATCGGGGCGAGTTCGAGGAGTTCGGGCCTGCATGCTTTCGGAGGGGGTCTGCGAGTGTAGCCGAACTTCGCTCGGCTCTTCCTCGTCCGCCAGCCACTCTCTCAGGGCTTCCTCGTCTTTCAACTTGATGGCTTCTTCCGCACGGGCATATCTCTCGGCCCGAGCCAGCAGATCGGCGAAGTCCCTGGGATACTTTTTTCCAGAGAGAACAGCAAGTTATTTTTTTGAAGGCTGCCCTTGAGTGTGGCCATTGCGACAGACTGGTCCAAGTCCCGGACTTCCAATGCCGCGGCGTTAAATCGGGTGATGTAAGCCCGGATGGATTCCCCTTGCTTCTGCTTGACGCTCATCAGGGAATCTGAACCTCGGCTCGGTCATCGGCTGCTGATGAAGTCGGCCGCGAACCGACTGCTCATCTGGTCGAAAGAGAAGATCGTACTTGGCTTCAACGCCGAGTACCAGTTCCTCGCTGCTCCCTTTAAGGTAGATGGGAAGGCTCGGCACAGCATGGCATCTGAAGCGCCGTGAAGCAGCATCATGGCATGGAAGGCCTCCAGGTGATCAACCGGATCAGAAGTTCCATCGTAGCTTTCCAATTGAGGGAGCTCGAAGGTCAGTGGAACAGGTTCTTGCATAATTTGGAGAGAGAAGGGAGGTTCGGCATGGATGTCGGCATGATGAGTCGAGGTGATGCGGCCGAGCTCTTCAATATGCCGGTCCATCTCCCGTAGTCTGCAATCGAGGGCGTCGTCTTGGCTACAGGTCTTGGGGTGCTTCCGACTACGAATGGAGAAGGTCTCCCCCAGAAGAGAACAATGATTCGAACACGGATCCTCGGCCCTCTGTTTTCCCTTCTCCGGGGCGACTGGTACGCTGGCCCTGGTACTCTTCCTTGGAGCCGATTTCCGACGTTCCAATGGTGGGTTTCTTGGTGGAGTCGCCATCGGAGGCTGCTGTATAGCCTGCAATGCCTCCGTAAGGCCACGGACCTGTCGGACAAGCAGGTCGAGCTGCTCCACCCCCATCGCAGGTACAGGTAGAACCTGAGCTGCCGGGGCCGAAGTAGGAACAGACGGATCTGGATGGGATTGGACCGCGGAGGCTGTCGAGCGCCGTGTCGAAGCTCTCCTGGGAGGCATTTCTTCTTCGGAGGAGAAAAGGGAGATTTTCGGAGAGGGAAGAGAAGAGTCGCCGAGCACTTCTTTAAGAACAAGGGGGCCTCGGAGGTTCAGGCCCTCCTTCTAGCGCCAATCTGTTGGTGCAGAAACTGATCGTCGCCGAAGGTCGCTGGAGTTGAGACCACTGAGGTCGCCGCCGGGGACCTGCAAAATAGAGTCCCGTCCGGAGCCGGTGGGGGTTGCTCCGGCAGGACCCTCCGACGCTCAAGTCAGCTCTGGCCAAGAGGAATGGAGTGCTCGGAAATAAGTTCCTGAGCTTAGAGAAGAAGAGGAGAGCTTAGAGATCAGAGAGATTAGAGTTAGCGTATCTGGAGGGGTCCTTTTTATAGCGGAGCTTGATGGTGACAGTTGCAGCCGCGTGCTTTTATAGCGGAGCTTGATGGTGACAGTTGCAGCCGCATGCTGGCGGGCCGTTCGAGGTTCGGCGGAGTCGGTCTCACGGGAAGGTGCCATGTGCGGCGGATTGATGGTGACAGCCATTGCCACCTCATAGCGGATCACTATCACTCACGGTGGACTGATGGTGATGGCTGCAGAGCTTGTGGCGGACTGATGGTGATGGCCGCAGAGCCAGCTGAATGAAGGGTTGAAGGCCTTTGTCGTGTGTCCATTTCGGAGGAGTTCGAGCTCCTGAAGAGGAAGCTTGGAGGGAGTTTGGCTCCCATAGGCGTCTGGTTGGAGGTATGCAGCTAAGGCTCGTCCGCTGAGGAGTTCGGCTGCTGGAAATCCGAAGTTCGGTCGTTGGAGAGTTCGACCGGCTGTTGGACTTCGGCTGAGGCTCGGCCGCTGTGGAGTTCGAGGAGCTCGGCCGGCTGGAGAGGTTCGGTCCTGATGAGGGGAGTTCGAAGAAGCTCGGCAGCTAACTAGTTCGACCGACTGAACGGGTTGGAAGAAGCTCGGCCGCTGGGGGTTCGACCGAAGCCCGGCTGCTTGGAGTCCACGGAGCTCGGGCGCTAAGTAGTTCGGCCGGCTGTAGGAGTTCGGCTAAGATCCGTCCGTCGAAGCTCTTCCACGACTACAGGTTGCATTAGACCGAGCATCGAGCTAGACTTCGACAGAAGTAGGATTTATCCCCAATAAATATTATAATATTATTTTTATATTAATATAAATATTATAAAATTATTTATATAAAATTTATGAGTAAAAATATATGATTTTATATTTATTAAAATTATAATAAATATTTTATATAATTTTTTTAAAAAAATTAGATGTCAATTAAACATAAATTATCATTTAATTTCATGATCGGCTGAGCTTATTAATTTTTTTTTTTTAAAAAAAATTTTAAAATAATTTTTTAAAAATAAATTATTTTTTAAAAAAATTAATTTTTTAAAAAAAATTAATTTTTTTTAAAAAAATTTTCTGCGAACCAGTGACTTTGCCAAAGCCATCAACTGTAAACGAATGGATAGATATGATGAGTTTGTTATTTGTGTCACCACCTCGGTGGTCCATCGCACCATGCCTTTGTTCGTCCGATTCCTGCAAACCCTAAACCCTACGAAACAGAATGCTCGTCTGCGTTCCCCATGGCCCTTCTCCCTTCTCACCCAGACCGCCTCGATCTCCAGTCTCAAGGTAGCCTGGCGCAAGGACCGCCTCCTCGACTCCGCCATCGAGCGCGACAAGCGGTGCCGCGTCTGCGCCCGCGTAGTCCGCGAGGTCCTCAACGAGCCCGGCCACGCCATCCCCCTCCGCTACCTCGAGAAGCGCCGCGAACGCCTCGGCCTCCCCGTCAAAGTGAAGACCTTCCTCTCCCGCTACCCCAACCTCTTCGACCTCTACCCCGACCGCATCAAGCCCAAGACCGAGCCCGTCCCCTTCCTCCGCCCCTCACCCCGCCTCCGCTCCTTCCTCGCCCTCGAAGCCTCCCTCCGCGCCCGCCACGAGCCCCTCGTCCTCGCCAAGCTCTGCAAGCTCCTCATGATGTCCAGGGACAAGGTCATCCCCGCCGAGAAGCTCCTCAACGTCAAGCGCGACTTCGGCTTCCCCAACGACCTCCTCACCTCCCTCGTCCCCAAATACCCCCACCTCCTTCGCCTCGTCGGCAGCCCCGGCGAGGGCAAATCTTTTCTTGAGCTGGTCTCCTGGAACGAGGAGTATGCCAAGTCCGTCATCGAGCAGCGGGCCGACGAGGAGGCCCGCCTCACCGGCATCCGGATGCGGCCCAATTTCACCGTCCGCCTCCCGCCGGGGTTCTACCTCAAGAGGGAGATGAGGGAGTGGGTCAGGGACTGGCTGGAGCTTCCCTACGTATCGCCGTATGCTGATGCCTCCGGGCTGCACCCGGCCTCGCCGGAGATGGAGAAGAGGATGGTCGGGATGCTCCATGAGGTGCTCTCGCTCTCGCTGCTCAAGAGGGTGGCGGTGCCGGTGCTGGGCAAGTTCTGCGAGGAGTACCGGTTCTCGAATGCGTTTGCCAACACCTTCACGAGGCACTCGGGGATCTTCTATGTGTCGTTGAAGGGAGGGATCAAGACGGCGATGCTGAGGGAGGCGTATGACCAAGGGGAGCTGGTGGACAGGGACCCTTTGCTGGAGATAAGGGATAAGTTTGTGTTGATGATGGAGGAGGGGTACAATGAGTACATGCAGAGGTTGAGGACGAAGAGGGAGGCGATGCAGAAGGACTTGGAGTTGATGGCAAAGAGTAATTCTGAGCTGTCTGAGGATGAGAGCAGTGAGAGGCTATGACCCCCTTTTTTCTAAAATCAGTTATCTTGTCAAATGCTATTGGGAAGTTCCTTTTTATCTCTTGTTATATAGAAGTTTATTTAGGTTCAAATCGATAAGGAGAACCAGGAGAATTGGCATTTTGACAATCTTGCTCAGAGATCTATTCTTTTCACTAGGGGCTGCAGCATCTGACGGAAATTTATGAATTCTCTATGACCTATGACAAATGGTTATCATGTAATCAGAAGAGAAGAGCTTTAGTATTATTAAGTCTTGCTTATCTATCCAAACAGATGGCTGCAGTCGCATGTATTGTTTCAGTCAATTCAAGTATGAACGAGGACCTTGTAAGTTATTTTTCTATCAACATTTTTTATGATCATCCGAGTATTGCAGTGCTACATCCATGAAGTACAAATTTTCAGTATTCTCGTTGATTTTTTTTTTTTTTCATTTTTTGAATGTTTTCTGTGTCTTATATGCACTGTAAGAGTGATGCAGATCGATACTGCAATGTTGGATCATAAAACTAGAAAACCCCAAGCTACAAGACTCCAGCAGTGTGTAGCAATGTACTGTAATAATAATGTAGACCTCTACTTGGGCATGTTAGTTTATAAATATTTGTCTTGTGGGATAATGTAAAGTTTCAGGGATGAAAAAATTTTCTTGAACACTAGGGTGGGAGGAGTAATTAGTAGGGCCACCAAGAAATTGTTTCCTTTCTTGCATTTACGTGAGAGACCTAGTTGGAAGGCATACATTCTTAAAATGTGGAGGCGAATTAGGTGTAGAAATTGGCAAATTTCTTACTTATGAAATGTTGTTGAGAGGGATTGGGAGAAAAAAATTATGAAATTTTGCTGTGAGGGATTGGGAGAAAAAACAGTTGTGTTTGGAAGTCTATGAAAGAGTTCCTTGTGTTGGTGGAATCCGAATTTCGATAAGATACCTTTAGATGCCCATTATTATCAGTTATGTAGTTAACAGTTTGAACCTGGTTGTAGATTATGAAAGTATTTCCATAGATGTAGGAAAGATAAGCTTGTTGTATAGGCTATTGGAGGGATGCTGATGTAGTTAAGTTATGTTTAAACTTAACTTCCAAGTACTGAATAAGACCTCACTTGTCTGTGTTGAAGAGAAGGATCTTCACTCAAATGCTTGTTTTCTTAGAAAGGGCTCCTATCTGACACTGATATAGAACAAGGAATGCAAAACCTTTTGCCTGTATCTCCGAGATTATTGTCTTCAAGCCATGATCTTGAGGTGCCAATCCATCTTAGCAGCTCCTGCCCAACAGAAAACATATCAGAATAAATAACGTTCACTTCATTGTGATCCTTTGCATTTCCAGAAATGATTCTCCTAGGGAGGTTGTAATGCCTAATATTTCTACTCTACTTGAATGAATCTGCTCTTGTAATGTTCGATTCTGATTATCTAAAGAATAATTTGAGGCCTCAAGTCGGTAGTTCTCTCTACCAGCAACTCTTGGCTTGCCCATTTCCGCTGATGCCTTTCTTTATTTGATTTCAGCAATGGCTGTAGCACGAGCTTAACCTCTTCCATGGTTTCTTGAGCTTTTTCATATTTCAGCAGAAAACCAGTTGCATGCTTTGTTATTTGTCTGCATCTTGCCATGCATGACCAGTCTTAAGCCTTAGCATCTGCTGAAACTCGAAAGCACTAGAAATATTATACGTTTTATTTCACTATCTGTAACCATACGTTAGAATTCTGTGTTATTCTTGTAATGCGTTATCGCTTGAATTTCTGCACTTGCTGGTGCTGAAGCAGTTCTTATATTTTGCAATTGTTATCCCTAGGAGGCTAGCAGCTATAATAAGAACAGCTCCAATATTGGAAGCAGTGGTTAGATGGTTTCACATGTATTGTGTCTGTCACTTATTATCTTTCCTTAAGATATCACAAGTTGTCAGAGTTGCAAAGGCAAGTATCTATATCTACAAACATGCAACTGTTTATACATGCATGTGGATATTTTTTTATTGTTCTATTATATGTCAAGAAATTTTTGTCGAGTGTAGTAACATTTGTATTTGTTGTAATGCAACATTATACCTTATGCCAATGTAAACCATATCAATGTTCTTCTTTTTATTTTTTTTTATGCTCTCTCTCTCTCTCTCTCTCTCATGCTTAAGTTTGCAAATTTTGACCTCATTACTTTATACCCCAAAGATTTAAGCATTGGTTGGTATCATAACATGCCATGAAACATACACCATCCTGCAAGGTTGCTTACACCTTAAAAGTCGTGCATTGTAGACATGCCTGTATTGCTGGGGTATGTAACTATACCAGCTTATCTCATAACTGATGTTGTGAGGGGGTCAAGTGGTCCATAGAAGGGCCCGTTGATGCACCTAGGAGTGCCACCATGGGCCTGTTTGGATGGTTGGATAGGCCATCTGTGCATATCTGCAAACTAGCTGGAATTTTCTCTTTAAGGTTGGAAAAGGGGGAAGAGTTGCAGGTATTGTGGAAGGTCCACTTTTCTCCTAATGCTTGGTATCTAGGCATGGTGAAAACTACTGGAAATGTGTTTTCACTATTTTGAAAGATGGACTTGTTGGATCAATGAACTTCGACCACTCCTCAAATTTCTCCTCTTCATCATCACTCTAAACATCAAATTTCACACCTTTCATAATTCATAAGGTATTCCAGTTTCAGAATAATGATGCCTTACTGACTTAGCATATCCTTTTTTTGAAAAATATGCATATAATGCCTAATAACAGAAGTTAATAAGCATTTACAAAAACATATCTTGATCATCAGACTAGACAATCATCCTCCAGCGAAAAAGTAGTAATGCATAAAAATAATATGATAATATGAATCTGTAGAATGAAATTAAAGTATCTTCCATTAACAGAATGCTGTGGAAACTATGATACTTCAGACTACAATACACGATCTACTAAGAAGTATGGCGAAGAAATTAAATTTTATGATCTTTGAAAAAGAATTAAACTGTTGCAAGCTATACTCTGTCTGCAACAATTATATATCATAACCATTAGACAAGTATAAAGACTACTGAATGTATTAAATTGCATTAAATGTTGTTCAATAAGATGTTACCTACTTCAATGAGTACAACCCTGATCTGATCTGAAAACATCAATAACATATAATATCAAGTGGTACATGATCCATCCAGGTCATTCAGATATCTAACCATAAGCCTATAACATACTACTTGCTTGTTAAGTATTCCGTGCAATACTTGGGTTTCCTAGGGGTCTAACCTTGAAGTTTGTACCACATTCAAGCTTAAATTGATTGGCATATAAATGCTTCCGAAGGGATATGTGCAATAGCTGTATATATAGCATCCACCTCAAATCCATGTCATAATTTGGTTGAACATTCAATGGCATGTTTCTTCAGAGGATCCATACCACAACTAGGTTCTCACAAGTCTAACCTTAAGTTTGTAGTTTGCACCACATTCAGAGATGAGGCACATATACTTGCTTCTCAGGGTTTCATGCAACATCTTGTTTCTCCAGGGCATGTCCTTAAGTTCATATTGCACTTATGCTTCATGTCCACATCAAAAAATACCTTATGGGTGCATACTGCATTTTGTCTACCAAGGATAATGACCTTCCATATGATGAATGATATTTGGGCCCATGTTTACATGTTCTGGAAGGAATTCATACCACATTTGAATTGTAAAGGCTTACAGTCTGTATTACATCTCCAAATAGTCAAAGAATCTTAATGGCATCATTCAGTAAACAGCTTCAATCTATTTCAGGTTTATCGAAGTCTTCATTGCCAAACAAATCTTATAGAATTTGATGCTAGCTTCATGCTTTAAAATTTTGTAAAGATATAGCTAGATTCATTTGTAGTTAATGTGAAACTATTGTGATCATAATTGTTAACGTACCACTAGAACACAAAAGCTCATGCTGTTAGGGAAGGGTTGAATAATACATATCTAGCCTTAATGCCACCTCATGTGCATCCTGAACCATGCCTATGAAGGTATAAACTCATACAAATGACTCAAGATACGAATGTGCGAGGAATGAGTCAAGAGATGAAAGGACTCAATAACAAATGGATGGTATAATGAAAAAAAATGGCTTGAATGGAGATTCAAACTCATGACCTCCATATTTGATACCATGTAAACTTGCTACTAGACCCCAAAAGATTAAACTCTTGGGAAGGGGTCAACAATGTATACAGGCGTTAACAATACTCAATGCTATGATATTGAAAGAAACAATAACAATAATACAACAAGTTAGCACTGCCTACAATCTTTGCATCAATAATAATTTATGTGGATCAATAAGGAAGCAACCAGGTATGATGTTCAATTGTTGAAAAACAATATAGATTGAAGAAGATAATACAAAAAGGAAACTGATTACCTCTTGTGCAACAGCCTAGCCAACTTTTTCTATCATTTCCTCCAGAGTTCGCAGCATGTGGCCCAGTTCTAATATACAATCTGATCTGATGAAATTTTGTGAATAACATCTAAAATTGTATTGTCTATCCCAATGTGTGGTAGCTCATTTGAACAGCTTCCTTTTGCAGAACATCTAGCAATAACTTTTTCATGAACAAACGTGCCCAACTGAAAGTGTATTTCAACCAAGGCATTCATAGCTACATCTTTCATAGGATTTTGTATCAGCAAACTAGTAGGAGTCAGTATGTCTTCGTGTTCACATATGGATAATGTCCTCTCCCCCCCCTGAATAGTGAGTTAAGGGCAGATTTTATGCCGCTCAGACTTTCATTGGTCTTGGCCAGGCCATCCACTGTAATCTGCATTGCAGTACACTGAATATAACAGTTTGCAGTAGACTGAATATCAATGTGTGCTCCAAATTGTGGATATTCAACCATAATTGAAGGAATGGTCATTCTTTATGCTTTCAACTCCCTAATCATTTTATCAATTTCATGAGCATCATTTATTGATTATGAAACAATGTGTTGACCGCCAAATAAATACCTTGATGTCAGATATTAGGGCAGCAATATAGTTTTCACTATTAGCGTATGAGGTATGTAGGACTTGGTTAGACTCCACAATCCTTTGGACTGTCATCTCAACTTGAACCCTCAGTTCTTCCAATGCATTTGGATTTTCTTCAGCATTAGCTTTTTAAGCTTGGGTGCCAACATTTTCAACTGAAAGATATAATTTCTCCTTCGGGATTTTGGTTTAAACTTGTTCCTCTGGGCGTCCATAGAATGAATTTGAATTTCGGATTTGGCAGGAACAGAGCCTTTGGCCTGGTTTATGTTTTCTACCTTAGAATATCCATCAAGAAGTCCATTGACTGTTGACTCAATTATTCCCACAAATATTCTGCAGCATTCATGTCATGCAGCTTTTTGATCACTACAAATGTAGCATCAGCATTTTTTTTGCTTCTAGAATATGATTTTCCTTGCATTTCCCAACATTTTCTAATTCCTTTATTTTTATACTTGTTCATCCAACAATTTTCTTATATGGAATAATTTTTTCAAGTTCTCACCATTCTCAAGCTGCCGGACTTCAGTTATAGCAAGCTCAACGATTCCAAGTTTGACTTCAGTTCCACCTCTATTTGCTGTGCATCTTTTAGCCTCTTTCTGCAGGTCAACAATTAATGCTTTTCAATAATGACCTGCATAGCCCTCTCCATGTGTTCATGCAGTTCCTTGAAGAAATCAATCCACCTTGTGATGTACTTAGATGCATCTGATAGTGTTTTGCAACCATCCTGAAGGAAATGGGTCAAATCAACATTTGCCTTCTCCCACTAATCAGATGAGATGCTGATTTCTGCATCTCTAGCAGTGGCAAGATTTGAGAGTTTTGAGTTTTCTTTGATCAGAAAATACACTGGGTTATTAACTTTTTGACTACTTGTTCTTAAGAGCTCAGAGTTCTTTGCCAAAGATGAGTCATCTTCCTCAAAGCCATTTCTTGTTGAAGTGTAGCCATCTCCTTTTGCAAGTAAGGAGCTGTTTTAGCTGTCTCCACCTCATTCTGTTCCTGTACCTGCTCCATCTCATGTTGCCATGTTTGGATGTATGATCATCCTTGAGCTGCTTATTCAAGATTTTGGCCTCCTGAAGTTATTTAACTGCCAATCACCATATACTGGTATGTGGACATCATCTGCATGGCTAGCTTTTACGGTAATGATATGCTCTTCTGACGATTGTCTACCATATTCATGATTTTCCCATCATGTATCTTCCTTTGTTGGAGTCGCAAGTATCTGTTGTTCTCTTGCTTCAGGTTATCAAGCTATGCTGTCAATGTAACTTGTGATTCATAGCTTTAATCAAGAGTCTGGCATCCGCAACTCCTTTTCAACATCACTAAAACTGCCAAGGTATGTCCCCCCTCCATCAGCTGCACTAATACATGGAAACTTGTAAGTGTGATTTTGAGATGCAGTCCCATCTTGGAAATCTGCTTTAGCTAACATCTGCTCCACCTATGAAAGTTGAATTTTGTGAAGCTATGTTACCTTAAAATTAGTTTGGCATATGGCATGCTGCTTGACGAAAGTTCGAGACATATGGCAAATTTGGATAATGGGCAATGATTGTCTAGCATTGTGTTCTAGACAAGCATCCAATTGTTGCTTGCAGCTGTCTAACTCCTTTGAGGTATCGCTACCCTGAAGATTAAAAACAAAGATGTTACCAAAAAAATGAAATAGAAGTCCAAGAAAATGTATCAAAAAAATTAAGTAGCAACAAAAACTTTCATTGTGTCGAGCCACCAGCAAGCACGCAAATGGTAAGATGGGTTTGACCACAATCTATGTAGTTTCTATCTAAAATCACACAGATTGCATTGGACCTATCTGAAATTATCATTTATAATAATTTTTTTTGTACTCCTTTGGGAAGTATTATGACAATAAAGACTAGAGCTCTACACGTGTAATGCGTGATGCCAAAATTGTCGAATGAGGTTAAAACAGAAAAGACAAGAAGGGTGGAGTTGCGTAAGCCTGAGGTCCACCGGGTTAGATGGTTCAAGTATTTATTAACAGTCGGCATTATTCAGGGGTGGAGTTGTACCCAAGAGCATTAACATTATAACAATAGATATATTGCACTTACGCAATCTCCTTGCAACGAGTGACAAAACCCTTCCTATCTTGTTTCGATGGAGCGAGTGCGGCATTCATCACTTGGCATGGGCAGTCTGCGGACTACTCTTGGCAATCGAGTAAGCTGGTTAATTCTTCTTTTTGTTTTCATTCCTTGTCTCCAATCTTGATTCCTATTTTCCACCCCCTCCTCGGTTTCAAGGTATTTCTGCTGGAGTTTGAGATCACTTGAAATCCTAATCTTTTAGGATTGTTTCTTTATAGAAATGTTAATTTTGTTTATTTGGTAGGGCTTGAAATAGTTTAATCAGATCCTTAATGAACTCCTTGATGTCCAAGATTTGTTTATTTTGGGAAAGTTATTTTTTGATTACCAAGGTAGTGGATAGCAATCTAAACATGAATAATTGATGTTTAATTTCTATTTTTGATTAGCTACGGGAGTTAACTTTTGGATGTATGCATCCAACTTACAAAGGAAATATTATAGATTTCAACATATTACAATCATAATTCATTGCTTTAATAGTGGATGGGAGAGATTGTTATGATCCAACAAACCCTATGGCATAGGTCCCAAGAATTGTGTTTGGTTTCTCTAACATAGAATGTGGGTGAATTGGACCTTAAGTGCACTCTCCCATCAGCATTGAAAGCAATCCATCACGATTCATGATCAAAATTGGTTCCTTAAAATAAATTAACTTGCATGAAGAAATTTTTACTCAAAAAGAAAATATTTGATTTTTACCAACTTATCAGGTCCATGTTGTTCTGAATCAAAGAAGCAGACATTTGTTTATTTGGGCTATATTTTTTATTCCTTTTTTATGATTCAATTGAACTAGAAACTTTGGTTTTGCAGTTTGATGCAACATCTGTGCTTATGGCTATTCAAATTGGAAAGAATTTAGATCATCTGAAACAGACAAGTTCAAGCGAGGGAGGATGGTCCAATAAGAAATCTAGGCATACTTTTGTTAGGTGCAAACATAGAAATTAGAAAATTTTATTTTATTTGGAATTAGGGAGTTTTATTTTTATAGGACCTCTAGGACTAGAATTTTGTAGACTCTAGAATTAGAATTTTATGTGAAAACCGGTATTTTATTTTTATGCAGATTCTTATTAGGGTTTTGGATTGTCTATGTAAATATATATAAACTCATTATCATGTTAATTGAGAATATGGTTTGCATTATTGAGATTTGAGAATACAAAATATTGAATTGCCTTCTCCCTCTGCCTGTTTCTCTTCCTTCTCTCTTCCCCACTCTTCTTCTCCCTCTGTCCTGTGTCACCAAGTCATCATCACCCCTTGTTTGCATATTGTGCAATAACAGGTGATTGGACAGGACTAGGATGTATATGTACTGCACTCTTCAATTTCCTTCCACTTTGTGATACAAAAATGGTGGGTAGGTGAACTAGATCCTCCGTCAATGGGAAAGGATCTGAACACAAATGGATATGATGTTATGCTAGACTTTTTTGATACCTTATTCAGGTTGCAGTGATATCTGCCTCCCTGCACCAGCATTTGGAATCTCTAGAAATTTGTGTTGCATACTTCTACACTAGGTTCGATGTTGACTGCGTCATGCAATCTTCTTGTTGCCGAGCGGAATTTCTAACTGTTAAACCTGTTCTAGCTTTCATTTCTGATGAATGGTTTTTAAAGTTCATTTTGGGTATCTGAGCAATAAAATTTGTTTCTTTAGTTATTGGCATGTATCAATGATAAATGGTAGAGGCAACTTGTTTGCATTGGGATGATGTCTTACGAAGTTTAGCAAGAGGACTGTTAGTGTTTTCTTCTCTCAGTGTGACACAAGCACAGAATAATATATTATGTTGTCTGTTTAGCAACCAAATATTGTGGGTGCTATTCTAGGATGGTGCATCCCTAAAAATCTGTAGATAGGAAATTACAGTATGGGTGCGTCTCCGACCCTCTATCTCAGAAAATTATGTTTTCCCTATTCTGATTTGGGTAATTTATTCTTATTTATGGTAAAAAAATGTTGGCAACAATTATAACTAATCTGCACTGTTGATTGTTATACATGAAGAGCAAGGGCATATAATTGTTGAAGCCCTTATTTTATGGGGAAAAGCAACATAAAGCTGCTACATTTAAATAGCATCTATAGCTTCTTTGAGACAATAGCTCTTCGTGGTCATCATATCAATTCAATAGGATTTTTTTTTCCCTTTTTTTAAAAAAGGAGCCTTCCCTACATTTATTAGTGTCACTTAATTTCACGAGTTTATTACACTATCATCCTTTTGGCTTCTATCATCTTCTTCTTTAATTTCTTTTATAGGTATTAGAATGTTGACTATGAACTATTACCGGTTGTCAATGATGATTCTCTATGTTTTAGATATGTTTTTTAACTGCAGAAGCATGCCAGTTTCATTCGTCAATACTGATAAGCTAGTTGAAGTACCCCAAAGACTGCAAAACTAGAGTTGCTTACCACCTTAAACTTCGTAAGTAATGTCATTGAATACATCAATTCTTCATTTTGATGGACATGTAAGATCAGCATGCTATATCATGCATTCACTGTGTTCTGGAGCATTGAATTGCTTATGGGATGTAAGATGAGATGGGGACTTCTATATAATTCGACCTCTGCTCCTTTTATTCGGATGTGGATTTGAGGAGTTTTATGCCCTTGATGAGTGAAAATAGACAAGTGACATGTGGTGCTGGAAGTGATGGATTTATCCTGAAACACATGCATGATATTTGCTGTACTCTTCTTCTTTTTCATCTCAACGTGTATCTGCTGGTCTATACTCTACTAGGAGGAATATTTAATGCATAACTTATATCATTTCTTTTCGTGTTTTCAGCTTATGGGAAATTGGTGGACCACTATATTTAGGCAGGACATGCTTCATGCTCAATTATTCTGTATCAACTTTGTCATTTTTTCCTCCTCTGCTCTTCTGTTACCTTATGGAATGAGTGATGACCTGCGCCAATCTCATCCACGAATGTTTGGTTTCTACATGTTTGCAGAGGTTCTTGCTTTGCTTTTCTCAATATCTGCACTCATAGTTCTTGTCAGCTTCCCCTGCATCTCTTCCACTCGTGTTCCTTGTGTTGTAGCTCTGCTTTCTTTGTTGTCTCTCGGATCATATCCTGTCCTTCTGTTAGCCTATGAATGGTTTCTCTTTGCGGGACACCTTGGCATGCCTCTCCTGGCTTATGTTGTAGGCACTACTTCCTCTGTTTTGCTGCTTGTTTTATGTTTCCAGATCCCCATACGTGGCTTCATCTATTGGCTGAACCAAGAGCATTCTGGTATGGAGCAGGCAGCACTGGACGTGTTGATATCTAAACCGGCAAGTACAGGCACCGTCATCACTGTAGCCATGTATTCCCTGAGCCTTGGGCTTCAGTCTATTGCTCGTTTTGCTGGCATTCGCAATTCGATGTCAGCAAATCTTATCATCATTCTCACCATCATATGGCTGCAGTGCGGTGTCCCAACTTTGACCCGCCCTTCTCAATTTGAGAGCATTGCTGCACCTACTCAGATGTCAGAGCCATAACTGAGTCCTCGCTGTGAGTGATGCCTATGAAGAACAGTTTCTATTAGAGTTCTATGTTATATATTTCTGATGTAGATGTTGTGAACATTTACTTTCTGCTGTACTCTCGTTTCAGGATGTTGTTTACTGTTCAAATGACTGTATTGAGCTGAGTCAGTGTTTTAAGTAGTGCGTTGCTTGCAAATATATCCATAGAATGGTTTTATGATGATGTTGTGTGCTAGTATGGTTTTTGGAATATCGGATGTGATAATGCCAAGATATGCTCCGTGATATTTTCCTTATGTGTAGGGCAAACTCGTTCGGAAGATGGTGGCAGTCCAAACTCCATTACAGGGAATGATCTGAGAGAAGGAAGTGGGAGAAAGCATGTTTAGGTTCCTCTGAAACCTGTTAATTTTCTATCATGATTGCTCAATACTTCAGTTTCAGAGTGCCGTTCGTCAGACTCCATGTCGTATGGTTTGCCCATCCCCCCACCCCCTCTGGATAAAAGGTTTATGTGTGTAAATCAGAGCACCTACGTGGATGCATGCATAAATTTCTATGCGGAGGAGCATTTACAAAGAACGATGTGTGGAAATCCGCGGGTGGGGTTCGTGTGCGGGAACAGCAGGCCGCACGTGAGAAAGATGGGGATCAACGTGGAGGGGCACGTATGTAAAATTAATGCGCGACGGTAAATCGAGGCCATCTGCGCTTTACGAAGATAGGATTAAGGTCTGTGCTGGAAAACAAATGCACTGGACACCGGTTACGAAGATAGGATTATCAAGGGAGTGGCCATGGTACTGGACACCGCCCTTACCCGAGAAATCTCATAAACCTTTTTCCCTAGCAAAATGGTGGTGAAACCAGCTCGTATTCCATTGATTGAGCAATCTCACACGCACAGGTAAGAGTTGGAGCCCAGGCTCTTGTCTTTGTATTCCCCCATTTCATCTTCTTATTGAGATGAGAGACGGGTTCCTCTAAAAGTGACGGGATAAAAATGCTTCTTGGTGCATGAGGATTGTTTGCATAGAAACTGGGCTTTTCTGGTCCATTTCAGTCAAGGAACGTGGAGAAAATACAAGAGCACGTGTGTTCGATTTCTTTTCTTTGAAGTTGACATTTTTTTTTTTGGAACGACCATGGATAATTTATTTCCTTCAATTAGAAGGGGAATTATTCAATCAAAAAAATAGAAGGGAAAATAATTAGAGAATAGGAAAATAAGTTGAGATACCCTCAATAGGTTTTTTTTTTTTTTTTTTTTTTTTGGAAGTGTAAGTGAAAGGAGGAAGGCACTCCTCCCGTAGTTTATTTATTAAGTTGTAATAGATGTATGATATAAGCTGTTGACAAAGAAGAGATATCCATCCATGTCCTCTTTGGACACAAGAAGATGATCCTTTAAAGTAGAATGATGGTATTTAGGATGATTCTATTTTATTCTATTGTTGTGAGCTTAAAATATTGAGCTGATGATAAATAATAATTCGATCCCTGAGGGACCTTTCTGTATGAAGCTGACTTCATTGGATGCCCGCAAATAGTTGAGACATCATAAAAGGTCCTACGCGTTCACAACCCCACACTTGTCCCTGATCTCCCCCCGGCTTCCCGTGAGCACCTCGATAGAACCCATCTTCACCATGGCAGCTGCAAACTTGGCAGCCCAAGCTGACTGGTCCTCTGCATGATACCACACAAGCTTCGCCGTCTCCGAACTTTCTTGCAGTGTCTGGTCCGAAGTCAGCACTCCCCTGTGCTTCAACAAATTCCAGTAGTACATGTTGTCAAGAAGATCCGGCGTGACGGCGTCGAGGACCACCGTCGTGGGGTCGCTGTGGCTGGCCGTCCATGGCGGGCACTTGGCCTTCAAGTGCGCTGCGAAGGCTGGATCCATGGAGGGATCTTGAACCCGCCCGTACAATCGGTTGGTGAAGGACGAGCAGTGGGAGCGGCCAATCGAGTGGGCTCCTGAGAGCGTGACCATTTCGTCGAGCGACAAGCCCTTCTTCGTAAAATTCTCCTTGAGTTGGTTGGCGTTCGAGTTCGGCGATGGGATGTTGGCGAGAGCCTCAGATTCTCGAGAGATTCTTCCGTCGCGCCTCCCAGCCGGTACTTGGTAGTCGATGCCGCCGGTTAAGCAGGCACTGTCGCGCGCGGCGAAGGCCAGGATGTCGGCGCACGAGACCTTACGAGGGCAGTAGGCTTCTACTGCAGCTTTCGCGGCATCGATCACTTGGAAACCTCGCAAGCTTGGGTTGTTCGGCGGAGCGTCTTTCTCCGCCTTGTTCCCAGGGGTCGAGTCAAGAAGCACGGAAGCATCGCATCCCTGGATCGGAAGGCATGTATAGAATTACATCGGTTAAGCCACCTTTCAATAAATTTAAGAATAGTAGAGAGGGAGTCTGGCTAACGGTCAATTGAATTAATACTACTGATGAGTTTTAGCTTAACAATATATATATATATATAGTCAAGACTGACTACATATATATATATATATAGTGTACGTACGTGCTTTTACTTTACAAGGATGAGAAGAATACCCTAACGAAGCAGTCATGGAAATGCATCCTGATAAGTCCAGCAGCAAATCCGGGATTCTGAGCGACGGCTTGGCTTACAGTATTCCGGACAATGGCCTCTGCCAATGGACATGATTCTTTATAGAAGCCAACCTCCAAAGAAGCAGATGTCGCTGAGGCCATGGCTAAGATGGCCATGAAGAAGACCATATAAGAGAAGGTTGGACATTGAGCTCTGACACCCATTCTTTTTTTATCTCTCTTTGTATTTTATATATGCTTGATCAAGGAGGAAGGGAGCTAGAGAGAGAGAGAGAGAGAGTTTTGCTAATGGAGAAGTGGAGAAGTGAAGAGAATCTAGGAGCTTGTGGGGAAGAGCTGGGCTCATGAATCGGTTTTTATAGGTCTTGGGAGAGATGGTGGAAATTGTGCTGATTTTACCAATTAAAATAGCACGCATGCATGACACATTCAACAGATGGACCTCTTCCTTTGTCGGGGTCAGGTTGAGTAAACGTGTATTTAATTGGTATGGAGGGCGAGAAAAGAAAGCACCATGTGAGGAGGGGAGGAAGGAAGGAAAGGTCTCGGGAGAAATGGTAAGAGATTAAATACGTAGGGAAGATGACGGCGAGTCGCAACTTGTTTTGGCCCGCATGACTATTCTATGTAAAGAAATTTTTCCTACATCGCGTGCGGTATAGCTCCCCGTTGTGATTTGCCCTCGCATTGAATCCGAAGCCCCGCGTATATGCTCCGTACGAGAGCGAATGGTGTAGGAAATAATGGTACGACGTATTTCAGCTTTCTCAGTACTGTCGCGTTCCTACTATTTTATATATATATATATAAAGATATTATTTGTTTGTCTACATTGTACACAAAATGAACAGTAAATTGCTCACAGGTGAATGCAGTCGTTGAGGCTAATTCAAAATGTTGGTTGTCCTTGGACTCCTTATATGACCAAAATTTTTGTAATTAGAAAAATGGTTATTTAGTTATATATATATAGCTATGGTTTCTGGTCACTTTTTTGATCTAGAAAATATAGAAATTACGTCGACAGCCAGTACTGCAGGGGTTTCTTTCAAATAATCGTGAAAATTTCAATGTTTAGTTGCTTGTATGATTTATTCTTAGACTATGAATTTTTCCTATCTAAGTGGATGCCGCGAAATATTTAATATATAGTACATATTTGATTTAGGAGACCTCTCTAAAATCGGGCATCAAAAGTCATCTTTCAAAACAAATCTCGCCGTATTCTAGAAATCTTGAAACACGTAATTCATGAAAATAGAGGTATCAGAAAGAACTTTTCAAACGATTTTGATATCTTTATATTTTAAAGATTGGATTCTCCATCAAGATTTACTAGCAAGTGAGACTATTCTAAAGTGCTTATTGGAGGCAGTGGTGAAGAAGGATTCCTTTAATATTTATAAAGATAGATCTAACTGGTCTAGTTTTGATGGTTGTAATGATTTATCTGAAAAATCAAAATTAAACTTGGCTTATTTATTATTTGATTGAGTCTACTTCGAGCTTATTTGGGAATCAAGCTAAAGGATAATTTACTTAACAATCTTGATAACATTCATCAAGTTGAAATTTATTTAAGGTTGTATTAAGCTTATTCAAACTCAATTCCAGCTTCAATCAAGCTCAGACTAGACTTGACTTAGACCCACTTCATGTTGCCCAATTCAAATCTTATATCTTAGATTAAAGATCACTTATCGTTAGACTGGCGATCTCACCTAGATCTAACTTTAAGAAAGAACAAGATGTTTGTAAAGAACAAAAAGGAGGAGAAAGGATAATTGAAATTGTTATACCTAAAATGATGCCTCCATATCCTATTTATAGATACCAAGACGTCCTTTCATCATGTCTCTCTAAACCATTATAATCTCTCAATTACATCCATTCATTTACAACTCTTTTGAATAGTTACTTATCACATCCCTTCGTAATCTATTTTTATTAGAAGATATCTCTTCCCAATAGGTACCTTTTGTCTAAAAGACACCTTCCTAAGTAAAAACTCTTAGATCTTTATCTTAATCATAGTTACTTCAGTCAATATCTCCCATTTGATTGTGATTTGATAACTTTATTTTTTAATAAATATACAATCATACTTTTTATTTATATATTAACACCTTCAAATTAGTTAAGTATACCAGTATAACTCTCTCACATAATTACATATTTTCTTCTTTAATATCAGTGAGGACTCAACCAACCATGCTAGCATTTAGTCCCATATTCTTTATATGCCCTTTGAACTTTTAATGTGACAATCCTTTGTCATGGGATCCACTAGCATATCCGTGGTAGGTACAAAGTTGACTTTGATTTCTCCTTTTTCTACTGCATCATGTATATAATGGTAGTTAACATCAATCTATTTATTTTTTGAACTTATAGCACCATTCTTTATCAATGCTATGGTAGCCTTATTATCGCAAAATACTTCTATAGGTCCATTTTCTAAGCCAATGTCTAGATTTTCTATAAAATCCTTTATCCATATGGCTTGAGTGGCTACAATACTGCATGCAACATATTCTGCCTCTATTGTATGTTTGGCTACACAATCTTGCTTTTTGAGCTAGACCATGAAATGGCTCCTCCTCCAAACAAAAATAGATGGCCGCTCATTGATTTCCTATCATCATGGTCACTAGCGAAATCAGCATCTGAATAATGCATTGATTTCAAATTTTTTGAATCAAAACATAATTTCATATGTTTAGTTCCTTGCAAATATCTGAAAATTTTTTTCACAGTTTGCCAATATTCTTTTCCAGGATTGGTTTGATATTGACTTACTAATCCTACGGGATGACATATATCAAGTCTAGTACTTGTCATAATTTACATTATGCATCCTATTGCTTGAGCATACTTGCCTCAATATCAGTTTTGGATCTTGAGATTTACTTAAATATATTCATTTGCATATTGGCATCAATGCTGCCTTTCATGACTTACTCATGTAAAACTTTCTTAGTATCTCATTGGCATACTTTTCTTGATCTAAATATAATATTTTAGTTTCATAATTCCTGGATATACGTATTCTTAATATATAAGATGCATCTTTCATATCCTTCATGTCAAACTTTTCTTTGAGGCATGATTTAGTTTGGGCAATCATCTTTATATCATTGCCTGCTAACAACATGTCATCTACATAACGAGACAATATTATAAAATACTTTTGTCATTTCCATACATAAACACAATTATCTAATGGGTTGACATGATATTCAATATCGAGTATGGCATTATAAAATGTCAAGTACCATTATCTAAAAAATTATTTCAATCCATATAAAGATTTATGCAATTTATACACTTTGTCTTCCATTCCCTTGACTTCAAATTAAACCATTGGGTTGTTGCATGTAAATATCTTCTTTCAATTTGCCATTGAGAAAAGCAGTTTTACATCTAATTGATGTAACTTAAGATTGAGTTTTGTAACAATGGTCATTATGATCTGAATAGATACATACTTAGCAATAGGGGCATATGTATCTTCATAGTTTATTCTGGATTTTTGTGAACCCTTTTGCATTTAACCTTGCTTTATACTTGTCAAGAGTTCCATCAGATTGGAGTTTCTGTTTATAAACCCATTTACATTCAATGGCAACTCTATCTTCAAGCAATTAATTGCACTCATTCCCCAACATTATTCTTGTTAATTGAATCTAATTCTTTCATCATTGCTTTATATCAAAACTTGGATTCATTTGATGTCACTGCTTCCTTATAACTTTGTTGGTTCATTATCAGTTATCCCACAATATGCTTCAAAAACATAATAATTTTTAAATAGTAAAGATGGCATCCTCATTCTTTTCCTCCCACTAACTGAAGCATTTTCTTGGGGATTTTGTGCTTCAACATCAAAAGGTGCATTTGACTGTAATATTGATTCTTATAAGAATCATCTCTAGCCATTTCGTATATACTATTTAGTTGAGATGTATCAACTTTTTTTATCTTCTTGCAACAATTTCATATCTTCCATATTTATCACCTATTGCATATCTTCCAAAAACATAGCATCCCTGATATTAATAAAATCTTTTTCTTTGTAGTAAAATCTATAACCATATCCATTATCTAGATACCCCACAAAAGTGCACTCATATGTTTTAGGTCCTAATTTAACTCTTACTGATTTTGAAATTAACACATGAGCATTACAATCTCATCCCTTCAAATGGGATAAATCTGGTTTTCTTTCAGTCCAATACTCATATGGTGTCAATTCTTTGGCCTTTATATTGATCTTATTTAAAATATACATGGCAATTTTGACTACTTTTCTCCAAAAACTCAAGGGCAAATCTGCATAGGTCATTATTGATCTAACCATGTCCATGAGTGTTTTATTTCCTCTTTCAGTTATCCCATTTTGGTGTGGTGTATAAAACATGGTATTCAAATACCTTATATCATTTTTCTTATAAAATATGGTGAATTCTTCCAATCCATATTTACCATCTTTATTGGTATGTAAAGCCTTAATATATTGGCCTTTCTAACTGTTTCTCAATCAATTTCTTAAACTCTTTAAATTTTTCAAATGCTTGAGACTTATTCAAAATTAAATACATATAACCAAACATTGAATAATTATCAATGAATGTAATATAATATTTTATTCCCTTGTGTGCCTTGACTCTCATTGGTCCATACAAATCTAAATGAACTACTTCTAAAAGTTCTTGTGTTTGCCATGTTTTATTGAATGGCTTCCTAGACATTTTTCCTTGAGCACATGGTTCACAAATGCCAAAACTAATTTCTTTTAAATCAGGTAATAATCCATTTCTACTTAGTTTTTGTATTTTATCTTTGTTTATATGCCTAAGTCTTAAATGCTAGATAAAAGAACTAGTAGCATTAGACAAAAATATAAGGAAAAATATTAATAATATTATTACTAGATAATGGGTACATTCCATCTATCATCCATCCTTTTATGATAACTTGCTTCTCCTTTCCAATAGTTAGGGATATAAAAAATTTCATTCAAACCATCAAAATTGCCCAAACTGATCCGAACCGAACCAAATATGACGGTTTGATAGTTTAATTAGTTTGGTTCGATTGAATAAAATAAAAAAATTAAAATTTCAATTTGGTTGTCGATATATTGATTTATGTAATCCACTGAAATTAAACCAAACCAACAAACTAAAATTAAAATGACATCATTTTATATATTTATATATACATTCATGTTTCACGTTTCATATATTTATATATACATCCATGTTACACATTTCTTCAAAATTAGACTTTATACTTTATATGAACGAAGAATTTGAAATATTGATTTAACCCTATTTCAATTCAACTTGAGCCAAATTTGACTTAATTATGGGCCATAATCACTACTAGAAAATAGTGAATTTGCGACCAAAAAATCAGTCACAAAATATCCAAAATTGGTGAGAAATCTATTTTTGCGATCGATTTTTGTCAATCACATAATCCTTGGTTGCAAATATTTTGCGATTGATTTTTTTGATCGCAAAATGTTGCGATCAATTTTGCGACTGATTAAATAAAAATAATCAATCACCAAATTTTAAAAAAAAAGATTTTTTTGATAAAATTAGTCATTTAGCGATCGATTTTGTGATCAATTTTTTTAATAATTTTTTATTTAAATCATTATTTTTTGCTATTGATTTTTTAGTTACAAAATTAATATGAATTTTTAATTATAAATTAGTGACCAAAAAATCAATCATAATTTTTTTGTAAAAAAAATATTATTTTTATTTTTTTAATAAATAAATCATAAATTATTTTTAATATTTTAAATTTAATAAATCAATTGCAAACTAATTTTAATATTTTTTATTTTGATAGATTGATTGCAAAATTGATCATAAAGTTTTTTGGATATTAAAATAATTATTTATTTTCATTTAATTTTTACCTATGAAAGAACTTGATATTCATTAGCAAATATTTAATATACCAAACCCAAATAATCTCATAAATGCAAAATATATTTCATAACTCAAATAGTCAACATAATTAAACATAATATCCATGCTCAAAATAAACCATAACAAACATAAATTTAGTAATCCTCCTCCTCCTAATCATCATAATTATCATGCTCTCTATAGCTATGTCTGTAGGTTGATACTATGGCCCTGATATCTGAAAAGTCAAATATGACCAAAAATCTGCAGATGATTGAAAGTTCATCTTTTTTATCATCTTATGCAATAACTTATTATTGATTTTCAGTTGCTTTTTATTTTATTCCATCCTTCTTTTAAGTTCAATCCTGCCATATTCTATCTGAGCATTCCAGTCAGCTACACATACCTGAAATTTTATCTAAATAATGACGGATATCCATTTTCAGTCCAAATAACAATATATAATCAAACAATTATAACTATAGTAAATCAATCATAATTTATTGGAAAATTCATATTAAACTTCACATGTGTCAAAGTCTACATATCATGCAATCAGTTAATATCGCAATGGACCATAATTCAATAAATAATAGAAAGCCACTATTCTATAATTTCAAATAATGTTCCTCCTTCTTTAGCACGTAATGAAAATATAAAAGGGATGTTTGTTATCTTATATCAGCTACCTCACATATGAGTTCAACTCCAAGAAACATCCTTACTAACTAAGTTGCACTTGAAATAATTTTAAATAATAGAATTTTATATTCAATACATCAATCCCAACTCAATCCACATAAATAAATTATAGATGTTAGCTTAATTATCACATTATTTTCAGATTTTAAGATAAAAATTAGAAAACTTAACCAAATTAAAGCCTAATAAATTATAATTTGGGTCACAAACAAATAGATTACATACCATACACAATAACCCCAAGTCAATTTGCATAAACAAATTTCAAATTTTAGTCAATTTTTATATTATTTTTAGATTTAAAGATAAAAAATTAAAATAAATAACTAAAACTCTATTTCTTATAAAATAATCCACAAACAAATAGAATATCATAGTACAAATAATAACCTCACATCAATTGACATGAATATAGCTTAGATTTTAACTAATTAGTGTTATTATTTTTGGAGTTAAAGATAAAATAAAATAAATAATTAAAAATCTTAAAGAAATACAATGTGATCCACAAACAAATAGAATTTCATATTATAAACAATAATCCCACTTCAATTGACATAAATATAGCTTAGATTTTAACTAATTAGTATTATTATTTTTGGATTTAAGGATAAATCATAAAAAATTAAATAAAAATCTTAAAAATAATAAAATGTCTGCAAACAAATAGAATTTTATAGTACAAACAATAATCCCAACTCAATTGCCATGAACATACCTTACATTTTAACTAATTATTGTTATTATTCTTGAATTTAACATAAATAAATAGAAAATTTATCTAAATTTCTAAAATAAAAAATATATATGTAGAAACTAACAAATCACCATTAAAAAATATGATGTTTTGTTCTAACACTTGTGTTTTGCTTACAAACATAATAAAATTTATGAATTTTCTTTTTAAAAAGAGAGAGAAAATGAGAATAGAATGAAAAAATATACTAGTTAGTGGTGGCCTATGGTGGCGGCATTGGTTTCGATGTTAGAGATTGGCCAGTGGTGGCGAGTAGACCTCATCGGAGCTGGACAGTAGTGGCATAAGAGAGATATTGGAGAGAAGAGGAAATGAGAAAAAGGAGAAGGCCTGTTGGGGGGGGAGCCTGGAAAAAAGCTGGATTTTATGATCGTAATTTTTTGAATTATAATTGACATATTGATCACTGATTTAAAATAATTTTTTTCTCAAAAATGATTTTACAATTGATGTTTTGGTTGTAAATTTAAAAATTCTTTTTTTTGGGTTTATGATTGAAAAAGTAGTGGCAAAAAAATAAAATATTTTTAAAATAAATTAGATTTATTTATGATTGATTAATCAATTTTAAAGTTTTAAAAAATAAAAAATTAATTATAAAAAAATTATGACTGATTTATTGGTTGCAAAGTTATTATATATATATATATATTTAAATTTAGAACTCGATTGTAAAACATTTTAGTGGGTCAGGGCGGAAAAATTTGCAACCGATTTTGCAACTAATTAATTGGTCATAAATATTTTATTTTATCATAAATCGATCGTAAAATTCACTATTTTATCATAAAATCGATCATAAATTCACTATTTTTTTATAGTGAATAAAAAAAATAAAAACTAAATCGACCAATCTAGTTAAACCAAAAAAATGTTCAAACTGTTCAGGTACTTGGAAAAGCTATATGAACAAACTGAACCGATACAAAGCAAACTGAAGAAACCGATTGTATTTAGTCAAATATTTGATTTTAGGAATCTCTTAAACTGAAATATTGGTTCGATTTGAAAAAAAAATACTTAAAGCTGAACCCACCGAACCAATTTTAGGCCTACCAATAGTTACACAATTATTCTTAAATCTAATCTCATAGCCCTTCTCATTAGGCATAGATACAAAAATTAAATTTCTCCTAATGGTTGGGGCATATAATACATTAGATAAAATAAAATTGTCATGATCATAATACATCTTAAATCACTCATATCCAGAACATCGCAATATATATTATTTGTCATATATAGCCTATGATCTTCAATAGCCTTCTCTTTAAATTTAATAAAATTTCTTATGCCTCACAAACATGCCTTGTTGCACCAAAGTCAATCCACCAATTGTTTGATATAGGTTCCACAATTATAGCTTCTGAAATTGTGAGAACCAATTCTTGTGTATTTTGATTTTCTTTATGCTTCTGCCTCTTGGGATATTATGCTTTGTGGTGCCTCTTTTGTTCTCATTTGAAGCATTTTTCTTTTTTATATTTTTGCTTTTGCTTCTTGTTGTAGCCTTTTGATGATGACTTCTATTTCTTGATTGAATTTTTATTATAATCTTCTATCAATATAAGGTTAGAGTGCTTTCAATGCTTTTTCATTTTTTTCCTCAAGAGCCAAAGTTGATGGCAATGATTTCACACTTAACTCATTGTTCTCACAATTCAGTGAAGTGATCACTAAATCCCATGATGTTGGAAGATTATTAAGGATTATAGAGACTTGCATCTTATATGAGATAGGATGTCTAGATGTTGCTAAATCCTTTGCTATGAGTGCCATGTGGTTTATATGATTCACTATAGTAGAATTTTCAAACATAGTCAAAAGTATTAAACCTTTCAAGTAGAGAAGTTGAATATAAGTACTGATTTTTTCTTAATACTTCTATTCTAATTTTTCAAAAATTTTTGTCGCACTTTTATAATCATCAAATAATGAAATAAGATTGTCTTGCATGTGACAAGTAAAACAGCCATTACAACTTAATTATCTTCTTCCCATTTTTTTCTTTTGGCTATTGTAGTGGGGTCATCCCCTAAAGGCATAGTACTTAGCACCACATAAAAAATTCTATTATGAACTAGTAAATAGAAGACATGCCTTTTCCATATATGATAATTTATATCATGCAACTTTTCTATGTTTGAAGCATCAACAAAACTATTCTTAATGGCCATTATGCGCGTTTGAAGAATAGTAGAATAATTGATCAGTAATTATAGGATAGAAGAACCAAACTATCTTAAAAAAGAATAGTTGTATATTATCCTTGTAGTTGATCCCAAATTGGACTCTGATACCACTATTGCCTAAGTCGAATCTTATACCTTAAATTAAAAACCACTTATCGTTAGACTAGTGATTTTACTTTGATTAAATTTTAAGAAACAATAGGGTATTTGTAAAGAGAAAAGAAAAGAAAAGGATAATTGAAATTGTTATATCTAAAGTGATACCTTCACGTCCTATTTATAGATACAAAGATATCCTTTTATTATGTCTCGCTAAATCACGGTAACCTTTCAATTATATTCATGCATTCACAATTCTTTTGAATAGTTACTTACCATATTTTTTCGTAATATATATTTATAAAAAAATATCATTTTTCAAAAAATATTTTTTTCTTAAAAGGCATCTTTCTAAATGAGAACCCTAAGATCTTTATTTTAATAACAATCACACCGGTCAATACTTCAAGCATAATTCAAGCTTGCATGCTGTCAATTGTTGGTTATATGCTAAAGAAACTATTGGTCACGTTGAACTAAATCTTACAATATCATTCTACTATATGTTATTAATTTCGAGCCTTATTGAGCTAAGTCTCATCGGGCTAATTCAAGTTTAAATTGAAAATAATTTTAAACTTATCAAAATGGGTTCAAACTTGGATCGCTTACAAACCTTGGTTCGTGCTTATTTCAAGCTGAGATTTACTCAAATAAATGGACAGCACGAGACGGGCATGCGAGCAAGATCTCGTAGACCCAGTGAGAACCGGTGTACCGTGCTATTGCTAACTGCAGCTGATCAGCGATGAAAATCGAACGGCCAGGGTCAATCATCCGCACCCAACGCAGTGTTATGCCTACAAAAGCATCTTGCGATCGCCCACCTCGAAACCCTAACCCTCCAGAGACCCAACCTCCCCGGACCTCGGAGGCCCAGACCGTAATCCTAGCGGCGGCCATCACCCACCACCGGAGCGCCGTTGCCTGCCAAGATGCAGATCTTTGTCAAGACCCTCACCGGCAAGACCATCACCCTCGAGGTCGAGTCCTCGGACACGATCGACAACGTCAAGGCCAAGATCCAGGACAAGGAGGGCATCCCACTGGATCAGCAGCGCCTCATCTTCGCCGGAAAGCAGCTCGAGGATGGCCGCACCCTCGCCGACTACAATATCCAAAAGGAGTCCACCCTCCACCTCGTCCTCCGCCTTCGCGGCGGCGCCAAGAAGCGGAAGAAGAAGACCTACACCAAGCCGAAGAAGATCAAGCATAAGAAGAAGAAGGTCAAGCTCGCGGTGCTCCAGTTCTACAAGGTGGACGACTCTGGCAAGGTGACCAGGCTCAGGAAGGAGTGTCCCAACGCCGAGTGTGGCGCCGGGACCTTCATGGCCAACCACTTCGATCGCCACTACTGCGGCAAGTGCGGCCTCACCTACGTCTACCAGAAGGCCGGAGCTGAGTAAGAGATCCATTTTGGGATCGATAGATAGACAGAAGTTTTCGATTCTAGATCTATTTCTTTGGGTTTATTTAAATGGTTGGTCTTTTTAAAGTCTAAAGCCTTGAAGGACTGAAAAAACATATCAGAGATCTAATTTTTGTTTAATGTTTTTATGAGATGGATGGATTATGGTTCATTTGCAACTGGAATTTTGTTATTGCCAGAAATGCTTGATTGATGGTTACTTTTTTGTTGTGGATGCTTGTGGTTTATCGGATGGTCAGATGCCCCGCTTTTTAATTTTTGGAACTATTTACTGCTGAGAATGTTTGATGATATCTTGTTTATGTTATATTAATTTATTTAATTTTATAATGCAATTGAATATTGAGTTATTCTATACTTTTTTTTTTTTTTGTTTTACTGATGACAAGAAGCAGCCTTGATGTAGACCTTGTTTGGCCCTGCTTTTTTTCTGCTTTAGCTGCTTTGCTTCAAAATAAAGCAGAAAAAAGTCGAGATTGAGGTGTTTGGTAACTAAAAACTATTTTAAAAATAACCAGGATGCTTTGATTTTAGGTATATTACCTTCCACTCTATAAAGTACCTTAGGAAATGCCTCTTTTTCTCAAGCAGGAGCAGCTTTGAACAAACTCATATATTTCTTTCCAAAAGATAGAACAATGCAGCTAAACAGTCAACTATTTTTTATCTACTTAACTTTACAGCACTGCAGCTATTACCAAACATTTTTCTCTACCTCGGTTTAAAGTGCAGTAAAACAAAATACACTGCTTATATAGCAGCTACTTCACTTATAAGCACAGCACAACAGGGCCAAACATGATCGTAGAATTTTGTAATACAGCAGATATGATCAATATAAGAACTACGGTGGGCTGTCTCGTCTGAAGTTGATTAATTCTGAATGCCCATTTTAAAACCTTGTAAATGAGATAAGATGTTCCATCATTTTTTCATCTGTCCCAAGTTTGTGTCAACATAGTCTTTAGATTCCTGCTTCTTGTTTTCTGATGGAGAGTTATTTGGTGTTTGCCATGCACTTAATTCCATCTCATCCTATTTAACACTATCCAACTATAGATGAACCATCTGTGCTTTCTCTAGGTCACTCAGATATCAAATTTTGTATGTATTCATCTATGTTCTGATTTACCCTAACATTCTTATCCTTAGATGTTTGTCCAATTTCAACCTTATAGCTCATCAAATGTTTATTGCTAAACTCAGAAGTCAAGATATTCAGTACCTTCTTAGTTATAAATAGTATCTTTTCTTATGTTGGTGGATAATGTTACATTTCAAGTGTATTTTCATGGTTGCAATGAATTTGGTTGAATGACTACTTGCTTTTGTTTCATGCTGTGTGTTTGTATGTAAAGGGTGGTAGTGATATGTAGTTTATTGATCTGGTCCCCTTTGCTTCCTGTTTGTATATATGCTGGAGCCATGGATCATTAGGATGTATGCTTGTAGTTGGACTTTCTTCTGTGAGCTTGCTCTGGTGTTTTATTTGCTTTGTTTTCATTTACTCTTTCCCTGCCCCCTGTGTGCAGAAGGGATGAAAACTTATTTTAAATGGATCAATTGTTGGCATGTACATATGAATATCAATTTAGTTCTCTGGATGTGATTACTAGTCATATGTTAAAACATATTTATTTCTAATATACATCTAAATCTCACCTTTCTTCTTAGCTTTGACCTTCCCTGTTGCCTCACATAACTTAGCCATCTGGTCATGCTTCTCTGTCATTTTCACAACAGAGTAATCTTTGGTCTTCATTGAAAACTAAGGGAAATCTATGAGATTATTTCGAATCAAAGGCTGTTTTTCTTTTAAATTTTTTACACTTTACCTCTTAAAAATGAGGTCTTCAATGCATTTCTTTGGTTATCGGACTCTTCTGCTTTGTAACAAGAGAAGGAGAAGCTAGAGGCTAGTTTTTCTCAATTTCTTTTAAATTATTTTTCTTATAAACACTTATCAAATAATGTTACCAAACATTTATTTTCTTTCAAAGTATTTTTTTTCTTTTATTGTTTTAAAAGTCATAAAACCACTTTCTTTAAGCAATATCAAACAATTCGTTAGTTGTTGTGGCTAGCATCAACTAATCCAAAAGAACCTGTAATTCATTTTGCTCCGGGTTGGTTATGTTTTCATCCACTTCTCCCTATAAGATAAAAGACACAACAAACTGGTTTTTTCTTGGCATTTTTTTGGGCTGGTGTTTTTTATTTGTCACTATTCGTTTTAATTGCTCAGTTATGCTATCTAATTTAAAAATGTCTGCAATAATTCATAACCGTTCAGGATAAGCCTGAAACAAGAAGTTCTAAGGTGGCCTTCCTCTATATTCCATCGCACTTCATATTATGTAATGATTCTGTTCTAAATATTAATGAAAATGATTTTTTTTGTTTGCATGAGTTTGAAAAAAATGTCTTTTTGGTAAGAATAGTTGAAATTTTATTTTTGGACCTGAAAAATTTCATTTGGAGGCTGATTTTGCATAAGGATTTGTGCTTAGTGCTTAACTGCTTAGAAGCTAGAATGTGATGCAAAGAGGATGCCAAGAATTATATGCTTCTTCCCAAGTCATGATTTTCCAATTTTTTCTCGACTTCCATATGTTAGAAATGATGTGCATTATTTATATTTATATTTATATTTATAAAACTTTTCTCAATTTATTTTTTTTAACCAAGGAATGTAAATACATCACCTTGGTTATTGGACTTTTCTGCTTTCTAAAAGAAGTTATAAGCTAGGATCTCTAGCTTTGTTTCAAAGTTTTTTCGTTGACTTTTCTTATAAACACTTTTCAAGTAATGCTATCAAGCATTTATTTTCTTCAGGAACCATTTTTTACTTCTTTTGCTTTGAAAGTCATAAAACCACTTTCTTTAAGCAATACCATGTACTTTTTTAGTTGTTGTTGCTTGCGTCAACTAAACAACTAATCCAAAAGAACCTGTAATCCATCTTGCTCTGAGTTGGTTATGTTTGCATCCGCTTCTCTCAATAAGATAAAAGACAACAAACTTTTTTTCTTTTTTGCCATTCTTCATTTTAATTGCTCGTTTATGTGATCTAATTTAAAAGCCTTCTTTTATAACTTGTTGATCTCATAAGAACACAACACACCGTTAATCTCTGCAATAATTAATATCCGTACCAGTGAAGGCTGAAAATGGAAGCTTTAAGGTGTGTCGTACTTAATATTATGTAATGATTCTGTTCTAAAGACAAATGAAGATGCCTTTGTTTTTTTTTTTTTCGTGTGTGTGACTTTGAACAATTGTCTTTATTGTAAGAATAGTTGAAGTTTTATTTTTAGACCTGAAAATTTTCGTTAGTAGGCGGATTTTGCACAAGGATTGTGCTTAGTGCTCAACTGTTTACAATGCGTGTGATACAAAGAGGATGCCACGAATCATATGCTCCTTGTCATGTCATGATTTTCCAAGTTTTTTCTCAACTTCCGTATGTTAGAAATCATGTGAATTGTTGATTTACATTTTTTAATCAATAACTTCTCTCAATTCCAAACTAGAATTTGTTGGTGATAAGGATAAGATTCACGTGTTTCAGGAATTTGGTTTGAGAAAATAAGAAACTCCTTCGCAAAATGTGTGATCTTATGGAAAGAGTGGTAGTGTAACTTGTAGCACAGCGAAGGAGATATTTTCACCAAATGGCTATGATTCAAAATGATTGGGGAAATGTCAGAAACAGTTATGTTGTATATATATATGGTAACATACGCTAAGCTATACACTGATGATCAGAACTGCAAGGAAAAGACTGCTCTGAAATAAAAGTTGGAGAAGAGATATTTTAGATAAAAATATCCAAGTGCCATCGGATGAAGTTCAACTTAAGAGGCAGTTAAATGTCTTTCTATGATATAAGAATTCATGATGGTATTATGACAATGGTTTTCGAGTGGGAAAAAAACAAAAATCAAACTGCTTATAAGATAATTTGACCAGTAGATGCATATGTGTGTTTTGAGGATCTCTGATTTGTTTCTAGAAAACTTTGCATGGGAAAATCAAAATATTGGTGCTCGATTTCCAATTGCATGCAAAGAGAATTTGTTGAGACCTAAAGCGAGAAAATATGAGAATTTTGCGCTACGTGAAGGCGGTGCTACCTTCCGAAGTTTCTATTCGATGATAATGGTGAAGCAATAGAGCCGTCAGCTATTGCAAAATGGCAATTGGATTGCTCCCAGGTTGGCTTGACTCGTGTCTGCTTTGCTTATCTACAAGTTGCAGGATACCTGCTTTGACTGGTACAAGCCGAGTCGTGAGGAATCTGATATTCTGATGTGATGGATCCCTACCATGCATTTAACTAGCTTATTTGCGGTGGGTAAGTTGCTTTTCCTTTGAAGTGCAAGCTCTTGGGAGGCTTATGCACATTTCTTTTCAAGTTGGAGAGCAACGAGGATATCAAGTAGTTTGTGTCTTAATCTCTTTGTCGAATCCTCATTGCCAGATATTTTTTGCTTCCTGCCGATCTCTTCCGCTTTAGTTTTCAACGATGGTCACGTTTGTTTGTCTAATGAGAGATCTAATAATCCCATTGGGTAGGTTTCCTGATTTATCAATGCAGAGCGGAGGATGGCAGCACCATGCTTGGTTCGGGCGTTGTCAGCTTCACCGGCTGTTGTGAAGGATTGTTTTCCAATCGATGCTGCAGATTTTGCATCGCAATCCAATGCTACAATGTTCACCTAATTGCCAACCTTGATCAACAATTTTTGTATGTAACATGAGAATTTGGATATGCGGTTCCGTCTTCATTACTTTAAATCCTAAAAAACGAAGCTTCATAAGAAGAATCGTGTGCACCACCACTAATCACAGCTGATGAGTCCCATTCATCAAACACTCATCTCAATGTACCGTTATAGGAAATCCTATAACGAGCAGCTGTGATCGTGTAGAATATAATTTCTCCGGAAGAGTAGATATATGTTTACGCTAGTTTTGATCCTCAAGCCCGGATCTTCGTAATCCATTCCCTGCGGGTACCGGGCATGCTATTTTCCCTGTGAAGGAATGAAAGGAGACAACGAAGGTTCTAAAGCGTCCTCTTCTCATCGTCAAACCTGCCCGACGTTTTCCGAAGTCAACCGCCATCGAGCGACTAGAATGGTGGCCCGTTGAACATGAGTTTGACGTGATCCTAACACTCCTATCACGCCGATTCTTTGTTCAGATATTCAATGTAGACTGCTATCTTCCGTCCAATCTAAGTCGATGATTTTATGTCTCCCGACAGTCTCGGGACCCTAGCACGACATGATTTGTGATGGCCATTTTAGTCACATGCAACATAGCATTGCACCGATATACTATAAATTATGGATGGCAACCGAGTCAAGTTGGATTATAAATAGATCGGGTTAAATGTGGATCGGATAAAAAATATTCAAATTTGAATCCAATCTATTTATTAAACAGATCAAATATTAAAATCTGAATCAAACCCATTTAATAAACATGTTATCCGAACCGACCCATTTAACATATTTATAATCTATTAAAAAAAAATCCAACCCATTTAATGACCCATCTGCGGCTCCGTTCGTGCTCTCCGCCGCCTCCATCCATCACACTCTCCATCACCTTCATTCACTGTCCGCTCCACTATCATGGTCGAGGAGGGCACCATCACCACCATTGGCTCCGCCATTACTCTTTACTAAGGACGAGATCCCCATCACCAGACACCAGGTCCCAAACCGCCGCCTCCTTCGCAACCGCGACCTCCGACGGCCTCGCCATCGCTCTTTTGACTGCTGAAATTCTATCGCCATGATCTCCTCTAAAGACCGCCCCAGAAGCCGTCAACTCCGCCATCGCTCTTCTTATCGAGATCGAGGACAAGATCTCCATCGTCTATGCCTCCTCTACAACCATAGCCTCCGATGGCTTCACTCCTTCGATTGTTGAAACTCCATGACCATCATCTCCTCTAGAGACCGCCCTAGAAGCCATCGTCTCCACCATCGCTCTTCTTATTGAGACCGAGGATGAGATCCCCATCATCTATGCCTCCTCCTCTGCAATCGTGGCCTCCGATGGTCCCACCATTGCTCCTCCGATTACCAAAACCCAACCACCACCATCTCCTCCGTCCATCATCATTCTTCTTGTCGAGACCGAGGATGAGATCCCCATCACCAAACATCAGGTCCCAAGCCACCTCCTTTGCAACCACGGCCTTCGATGACTCCACCATCGCTTCTCCAACTGTTGAAACTCCATTGCCATCATTTTTCCTGGAGACCACCTCAGAAGCCTTATCCTCTTCTCCTCCTCCTCCAAGTCTCCCCCATGATTACTTCTCTTATAATAGCCGCGGTTCAAATTTTCGTAGATGAAATGCAGGTCATTTGAATTTCATGTCATGATCTAAATATTTTAAATAAAAATAATAAATGAATTAAATAAGTTGGGCATCTAAACTTATTTAAGCAAAATTCAAACTTGTTTAAGATGGATCTAATGCAGATCGAATCGACGGATCATATTTTACCATTCCTACTATAAATCAGCACAAAACAATGACATAACTATACACCAATTCCGATTCATCCAACCCTAAAATTATGTACACAGCCGACAGCCATCCGCACAAGGACAATATAACAAAAACCCCTACAAAACTGCAGGCCGCTCTGTGACCTCCCTAAAGCAGCAGCCACAAAGCCAAGGAAAAAAAAACATTCAAGTTAATGATTTTTCATCATCATCATCTCTACTCGTATACATAAACCTCCCTCCCCTCCATTTGCTCTCAATTGCCACCTCCATCATTGTCCAGCCAGCTTCTCAGATTACAAAGGGCCTCTGCAGACAGGCTCTTGCAGCACCTCAACCTCGGCGGCTGCTGCCGTAGGTCCTGAGAGCGAGGTGATGGTGGAGAGCTCCTGTCCTCAGGAGAGAGGCAGACCACAATCACTGTGAGGTTGTCAAATGTGTTGAGCCTCAGTGCTTCCATGACCAGCTCCCTTGCACATCGCTCGGGATCATCATGCCGCCGTAAGCCCCTGCGCACAATGCTGACTGCATGCTCGCTTGACATCACATCCCATATTCCATCACAGCCAATGATTAGAAACTCATCATCCTCCGTCAATGTAGCCTGTCTAATCTCAGGTTCTGAGATGAGGGGTGAGGGAGAGCCTCTGGGCATCTTCATGTCCCAGTCCCCTAAGGCTCTGGTGACTGAGAGGACTCCATTGAGGTACCCATCATCAATGTAGCCTCCAGATTCTTTAACCCTTTGGCGCTCAGCAGCATAGATTGGTCTATGGTCTTGAGACATTTCCATTGCTTGGCCCTTCCGACATAGGACAGCTCGACAATCGCCGGCATTGGCAACCAAGAGAAGCCTGCATACAATCGAGCATGAAGATGAGAAGACGAGAGAAGAAACTACTACTTCCAAAATGACATAGTTTATCTATGATACAGAACACTAACGAATTCAGTGAAGCATTCAACCGACCGACATAGCACCACTGTGTTAAAAGCAACAATAGGATGATAGCAACCAGAAGGAAAACGGGAGGAGAAATCTAAATTGTTAGCGCACCTTCCAAACACCAATGCTGTCAGTGCAGTAGTCCCAGAGGAACTGCTAATGGTGCAGTCATCAGCCAAAGCAAGGTCTGCAAGGAGGAATGCCTTCCGTATGGAATTCTCCACCGAGTCCAGGAAAACCTCATCAGGTTCTGATGCTTGTGGGAAGTCAGCATCTTCAAAGATGAACCTAATTGCATGCCTTTTGATGTAGGCTGCTGCATCCGGACCTCCATGACCATCAAACACCTTTACCAGGAAATTCATCAATTATTTCATTAAGGTATGCGTTAGCATGAAAAGGGATGAAGATAACATGATAGATTGATTAGTTACCCCATAAAAGGCGCCCGGTGTTGGGCACCTAAGCAAAGATCCCAGATGTGCTGAAAGATCGTCTATTCGGATGTGCTCATCCTCCATGTATCTTCGAGGCCCAGTGTCAGCAAAGCTCCCAGAACGAATACTTGGGACAAACTGAAGAGGTTCCACGGACACATTTGGAATGGCATCTGAGGCTCTCGAATCCTAAGCAAAACAACAAATTGAATTTGTACACCAGAATTTAGTGCTTCTAGCTAGGAATTTGGCCAACAAACAAACAGAAAATAGAATATCGTTAAATCTAAAACTACTACATGCACAAGACTCATATATGGAAGAACTATGCAATTGGGATGGACATCAAGACTTGTACCCATTCAGCAAAATTTATGATGAAAGCAACCAATCGAATGAACTAATGGTGACAGAAACAACTCCTCCAAAAAGCTGTCATATTGAAATTACAGCAATTTTGATTTTTAAGATGTCATAAAAGGGAGTTGCATATGAACATAGATCTATAGGTCTTGGGAAAAATCATGATGCACTGATTCAATCACGCAGTGAGATTTACAGATTTTATACGTTTGAACATCGCTTGCAGAGAGATACTAAATCACCAATTTATAAAACAAAAAAAACATCCCCTTTTCATCCTGTTCAAATCCATGCAGATGGACAACAACGAAACCTTTATAACTTTTTCCCTTTCCGTTTCAAAGACAAAAAGAGCCCTGAAAACTCAATTGAACTATCTCACAGCTAAAATAAAAACAGAAATCAACACAATTATTTTAAAACAAGGAATCATTCTACCAATCATTTCATTCAATTTTCTCTTAACACACAATAAGGTATCACCAAAAGAATTAGTCCTATATAAACACAAAATTGGTAATTTTAAAAAAGAAAATCTTATACAATTTCAACAATGAGATGGAACAGCATATTTGTTGTCCTGTAACCCTGTTAGCATCACACAAAGAGATGAAGGAATCAGGGCCTCCTCCATGACGAAGAATAGAAACATTCATCAAATTATTTCATGAAAAGGTATAATTCATAGCTAATTTAAGAATAGAAAAATTCAACGTAATCTGTTTAAACCAAGTAATTATTTCATCCAATATATTCTTCTTTTCAGAATCAATAATACTCGAAAAAAACATTTACAGGTTCACATTAAGGGCCATAATTTCCATAATTCCAGTTCTATCTACTTCCTACATCACCCAACCAAGCTAAGGAGATAATAGGCATCCGATAATTAATTTCTCAAAATTATTCCTCCATCACCTCAAAGAGATTTCCGGGATTTGGATCAAAACGGGGATTAAAAAGAAAAAAAAGAAAGAAAAAACACCCTTATTCAGCGAAAATTTACACAGGCAATATTTATTCAAACCTTGCCAGATCAGGTTAACCATGCGATTCAATCACTGCGTAACAAAAAAAAAAAAAAAAATTCACGAGAAAACTAAAAAAAAAAAAAAAGAAATTCACCAGCTCGGAGGCTGCGACATCCACCGCCACCGCATCTGGCCCCGGCGCCACCAGGCGACACTCCGGCGAGGAGGACGGCGACACCACCGCCAACGCCACCGCCGTCGCGGCAGAGATGTCGACTATCTCATCGATTCCCTTGGTGATACACCCGTACTGCACATCCAGCACCGGGATGCTCTGATGAATAACCTCCGTTCCTGCCACCATCTCTTCTTCAATCCCCCTCCAAACTGGCACCAATCGAATTCTCACGAAGCGAAGAGATTGAAAACCTGCTCACAATCCCTCCTTGGCGCGATACGATTCGAAGAACAAGCGCAGAAAAATTAGGGTTTTTTCCAAGGGCTCGTGGCGTTCTCTCTTTTCCTTCGCTCAGATCTCGTGCAGTGGAAGGCTTTCTTGGCCGGGAAATTAATATGGGCCTGGGGTCACCGGCAGTGACCGGTGGGATGGCTCCCATGACTGCCGCGTGTGGGTAGGGCTTCGCGTGGTGGCACACGGCCCCTCTCTCGTGGCGCACAGAAGGACACTTGGTGCGTCAAATTGACTTTAAAATGACTAAAATACCCTAACATATCTTTTGGGAAGCGCACCAAAAGTACCAAGTCAATGGTCTGTTAAGTTATAGCCGTACGATCCATGGTTTTCTACGGTCGGATCTACTTGGAGGTGGGTCAAACTTTCACGGCAATAACATCTGTCCGTTAGATTATGAAATGGGGTGGAATCTGGCGGAGATTTGGGATCAAGAAAGGGGTAAAATAGGGACTCGTGGTTTGCCACTTGCCAGGAATCTAGATCGGGAAACTCCGCGTTCACACGGGCATTGCGTCCTCCGAACGCTTCTTTCCGTGCAGTAGTCTACTGAGAATTTTAAAAATAAATAAAATATCATGAGGATATTCTTCATTTCAAGTTGACGAAGATGCCCCGTGATTTGAACTCTTTTATCAGAATATCCTTTATCTTTAATAAAGTAGCTTAAAATTAATATGATCTTTTGAATGAAAATATCTACAGCTCCAAAAATTAATATAAGAAAATATATATATATATATTTTTTTGCCTTCTGGGATGTCCAATGATATTGTAGAAAATATTGTGGAAGAGTATCAGTGTTCCATAGTGCCCCTCGAGGTTATAAGTGAGTTTTACACAAAAGAAAAATTAGACAGATAATTGAATAATTATATGTATGTATGTATGTGTATATATATATATATGTGTATGTGTGTGTATATATATATATGTATGTATATATATATATATATGTGTATATATATATACATATATATATATATGTATGTATATATATATATATATATACATACATATATATATATATATATATGCGCGCGCATTGTATAAAGTCCTAGTTAATTTTTTTAATTAATTTTATAGTAAAATTTCAATAATAAATTTATGAGATCAATTTGGCTATGTCTAATTCATCAAGGGTGAAAAATAACTGGTTTAAAAAAAAAAAAAGTTAAAAAAAGGCTGCGGTCAAATACGGTAGGCGGCAGCCTTATTTAGAACTATAGGATAAGCTTAGAAGCTGCCGCAAATTTAAAGTAGATAAGATTGAATGCTTCCAGGAACCAGGTTCGGGAAGCAAAACGGTTGGTTCCCAATGTTTTTAGAAGAGCGGTTGACGGTGTTAAGAGATATAGCATATTTAATTATCTTTGAATAAAACAAATATTATAGCTATAGGAAGGCGCCCTACGGCTTTTCCATCATTCAAAACGTGCGACCTTTGAAGTCAGCCCTTTTATAAATTCAAGGTGATCACCATGTTTTGTGTTGGTGATGGGATCTGGACAAGGTGACTCTATGTCAAACGTTAATAAAAAAATAAATAAAAAAATAAAGAGTGCTCTATATGCTTGTGCTTCGACTTTTGTAGCAAGAGGATTTCTATGATTAATTATGCTGGTTTTGGTTTTCTTTGGGTGTAGATTAGCCCCACCAATTAATAGTGAAGAAAGTTTCTAGTCTAGTTAGTGGTTTAGAAGGGGAACTCAACTTGCATGCTAGGAGTGTGATGCATGTCATTTGAAGCAATTTTGAAATGCTAATGAAACAATATGAAGACCTTGTATGTGGTTGGTTATTGGCTATGAAGTTGCCTGGACCAACCCAGCAAAGGAACTTCCTTTCAGTTACCTTGGCTAAGGTGCTGCTTAAGACATGGTGAGATGTATCTTGGATAAATTAAAATGGAGGTATTTAGTTCACTTTAATAATCTACTGGGGTTTCAAGTAGAATAAATATTGAAGCTAACAATACTTTCATTACTCTAGAGCCTAGACTTATATAGAGTACATTAACTAGACAAAAAATTTTAGGGTTGCACATGTGATTAGCAAAATATGTTATCATAATTTCCAACTCATTTAATTAGACCAATTGATTAGGACAAGCCATACCAAGCTTGTACTTACTCTTTTAACATCTGGTTTGCTGAAAGAATTGATTAGGACAAACCATACCAAGCTTGCACTTACTCTTTTAACATCTGATTTGCTGAAAGACCACTCTCTAGACAGATCAAAAATTTACATTATCATCGAAAGATATTCGAAGTTGTTGGTTCAAATGATCTGTGTCATTCGTTATAGAGCTCAACATTTTAGTTTAATTAAAATTCGAATCTGACTTTAAGAGGGACAAATCTAATTTGCATCCACGTCATTCTAAAGTACTTGGTGATGCAAACCATTAGTGTTCATGCCCACTGAAATACATGATACCCTAAAGATTTAGCTCAGGATGTGGGTTTAAGATAAATTAAAGTTTATTGAATAATCTTGTAGCCTTTTATGTGACATTGACTTGTTTGAGATTGAAACGAAACATGATCTAAGAATTAATGACAATCACCACTCCAAGGTGATCAAGAACCATTTTTTGATCCACATTCCACATGGAAGCAAGGAAGCCTTTAAAATATTGGTCCAACTCTTTCCTACTCCCTAACTATTGTTACAATTGTCCTTTTGTTAAGTAGTAGTAGTAATAATAATAATAATAATAATAATAATAATAATAAAATTGGTGCTTCCACCAATTAAAAACCAACAAGTCTCCTTCCCAATGGATTGCTTTTTAGGTTTCAAATTGAGGGAGTACTAAGAAGATGCTCTCTTGTGGCTGCTGGCTTTCTCCTTTTCCTTTCTATTGCTACCCCACAGTTGTCACCATCCGGAAAGTAGGAATCGCCGCGCCTTCCACAATGGGATCATTGGCCTCGTTTAAGGCCACGTCCAAACGAGAAGTAGGTGGGAAGAACCGGGAAGGACAGAACGTAGCCAAGGCTCAGCCACTTCCTGACCTTGTCCTTTTCAACACACATATATCTATAATCTTTAACCAAAGTAGGTGGAGTTGGATGGATGAGCGAGTGATGGAGTTGCAGGTGTAAACAGGAATTGGATAGTTATCCTTAGTGCACTGCGACATTGTGAGAAATGTTACTTATTTAATATCATAAATGTTACTTACTTTTCCAAGTGGCCTGATCAAGATATCTACCGACCAAGAAACCTGAGTTACTTTTTTGAGTGATTTTTCTGGGTCACCGTAGCATCATTGTTCTTGTATTTGGAGCTGGGAGTTCGAACATTGGAGGTCTGGAATGGGTCAGCTCGGGACCGAGATGAATTGGTAACTTGTAGCACAAATCCTACGCGGCCTGAAATGAAGAAGGCCCAATTTTTCCCAGTCGGGCCCAGGCAGAATTTTCAGCCTAAATGGCACCACTCGAGGACTCGACTTGGACCCAAGATATTGCGCGGAGTCGAATCTGGCACGGGTTTTGGACCCACGGGCCTGAGTTTGGAGCTCTAAACCTTGGTCTTGTTTCCCCGCCTATGTTTGATTAGGAAGGAAAAGTTATTTATTTAATACTGTAAATTTTTACACCATGGATATCAATTTTCATCTTAAAAACTATCATTACAAATTACATCAAACTAAGCTTTGTATAAGATAGAGTAATTTTAAAAAATGATAAATCAATGAAACTAAAGAAGGAAAAGTAAAAATATATATATATACTTTTAAAATAACATGCGCTCTTTTGTTTTTCAACCATTTTTTTTCAGAGGAATGCGGAGGTTCATGCGTATGTAACGTAGTAGAGGCGGTCATCATCTATTTAATTCTCCCATTTGATTCTAGAGAGGGGACTAACATGGATGCCAGCCACAAACATTGGTAGAGGATCTCAGCTGGGATGGCCAGGATCCCTCCTACATCCCCTAACAAAGGAAAAAAGAAAAATAAAAAAAAATCTCAAGCCACTGCACCCCGGTGATCCTTGGGAAGACGGAGGATGGTGAGTTAGTGAAGGCATGAGGATGCGATGGAGAGGGAGGACAGAGAAGATGAGCTATATATAATAGTAATTAATCATATTTTCGTTAGTGAAATAGCAGCTTGCCATATGGCCATCATTAGAGGCACCTTGAAATCATTTAAATCTTCTCCAAACTATAGTTCAATCCATGATAGCATGTAATCCCGTGATGTGCATAATGTGTAAACGGCTGCCGAGCAGTTAAGTTGCATATTTGTTTGGATAAATTACAAAAATCCTCTTATAGTTATATCTATTTTCTAAAACTTATACTTAGAATGAAATGAAACTGTGTTAGTCAAACCATTTCAAAAATATGAAATGACTAAATTATCCTCCATTATAACTCAGTAAAAAGGATTTATCAAAATTTTTTTCACTATCTTTTTCTCTCTTCCCTACGCATCTTCCTCTTTTTCTCGAAAATTAAGATTCTTCCTTAACAAATCTACCCATCTCATGCGTTTAATCTCAACAACTTCTTCCTGCTCCTTACTATTTATAGCACAGATACTGCAAAATTGCAGAAAACATAGCGATCCAATATTATTCTTGCAATGGCACTCCCCTCATCAACCTTCATCCCTCTACTCTGCTTGTTCCATCGGTGCATGGCAAAGCTCTCCCCTTGAATTGTATCAAGTTTGGCCATCACCCACTTTGAGTGGTTCCTACCCTGTGGCCCCTGAAATAGCCCTTATATCCTATTCCAATCCACTTGATAGAATGCCACTGGCAGCAGCACCGTAAACATGAAACCAGGCCTTCCGATCACCCTTGACACCACCCTCAAAATAAGGTACAGTCCATTGTGCGCCCGCTTGTTCCCATCGAAGGTCAGCGCAAACTCCTTGATGAATTTATATAGAAGAGGGTGCCTTGTCAAATATCATCACAGCATTATTCAATCGGCTCCAATTCCTCATCTCAACATCTACTGCTTGAGCTCCGATGACATTCTTGAGACCCAAGAAGCTCTTCATCACTAGAACGTCAGTGTCAATGTAACTTCTACCAAATTTGTAGAGGACTGCAAGCTAGAGGAGGTTAGAGAGGTTCTGCCTGAGTGCCACCTCCCCAAAATCAATCTCATCTTTCCAAAGAAGCTTGAACTAGGCCCTAGTAGGTGTGTTCTTAAAGAGAAGGTCGAAGTCCGGCGATATTGCCGCCACTCAGAAGCCCATCTATTTTGAAGGGCTTCAACAACCTGGCACCCCTAGGAGAGTTTATAGTGCTGGAGACTATAAGCAAGCAAGTACCCGAGTAGAATTTGAACAGGCTTTCCATTGAGAGTTGCTCCCTGTGGCCAAATGCATCCAACGAAGAGATCCAAGTCATAAAAAAGCGAACTTTGCAAGTGGGATTGGAACGAAGGGATGGATATTCGTGGAAGAACTTGTAAGCTCTGGCGGAGAACCACCTCGAATGGGCATTGGAATGAAAGCGACAAAGTAAAGACCCGGCATCAGACCAATTTATGCCCTTAGGAATCGAAGCAGAGCTAGGTCCCAACTCATCGCTCGCATTCTCTAAAAGTCTCAATTTTTGGTGGGATTTGAGCTTGGGAAAGGATACTTCTTCCCTTGACGCGAGCATAGCGATGGGTTTGCCTCCTGGATGGGGGTAACAGCACGGGAGAAGGTGGCAGCACTATTGCTGGAGAGGTGGAGAAGGGCGAGGGCGAAGGAGGTAGGGATGAAGAAGAGCAGAAGGGAAAGGCATCGCCTTTGCCTCGGCATCAGGGGAGAAGTGCTAACCATGGCCACGAAAGGTGAGATCTTCTATCATCTCCTTCCCTCCTCCCAGTGACGATGATGGCAAGCTTAATAAGAAAAAAATTCCTATAAAAAGGATGAGGGAGGGTGGCAAAAAGAAAGGAGGGATATTTATCATAGTGTTTATTGTTCAGCAATGGAGAGCACCGAGCAGTGGATGGGGAAAGACACAGTAAAGAGGTTCCATAGAAGTCAAGGATTAATATAGTACAAGTGTTAATTTACTATTAACTGGTGGGGCATGACCATATGCTTCATTTTGATGAAGGGCATTTCAGTCATTTCAAAAAAATTGTATTATATGATACTTCAATTTTATTTTGGATTAATGGGCTACTTAACGGTCTAGGCTAAACTGTAGGGTTAAAGTAAATGTCAAGGGCATAAGTATAGGTTTTTCAAACCATGGGGCTTAAGTATAATTTTGACCTAATCTCAGGAGGGGGGGTTTGTAATTTACCCTATTTGTTTTATTCGATAATGGATGCCAACCCTCATCTTATATAAGCAACACCCAGATGACCTCTAGATATACTTTCTCATGCATTTGCTGATACTGCTACTTGCACTTTCTCAAATCTTCATTGTTTCTCCAAAATTTCTGCCTAGCTTAGGCATTAAAGAGTCCTCCACTTGATAAATTCTAGCAATCCTGTGGACTTTCTTTCCTTATTTCAAGTTGGAAAGCTAGCAAAGTTCTTCATTTAAGCACGGTCATAATCAACTTCTCCCATAAGTTTATCTCTTCGATTTAGAACTCATCCGACCTCTACTGCTCGCTGTCAGCTCCAATTTTGGTGGCAACATGCATTATTGCTAAAGGCTATTAGACATAGAAAATGGTAGGTTTTTTCTTTTTTTTTTTGGTAGAAGAAAATGGCAATGTTTGGGATGGAGAAATAATGTAGGAATGAAACAAGATGAGATATGGTGGTAACTGATTGAGCAAGTTACACATTATACCTTGAGAAAGTTGTGTATTTCTTGCCATATGTTAGACCAACAATGCGTGAGTTGTTCCTAAGTCTGTCCATAGCATATTCCTAGTATGCTCCATGGTAAAAGATGCTACCCAATTAGCAGCACTATTTATCTTCCAAAAGACGTGCCTAATATCAAGAGAAGTAATTCTTGTCAACAATCTCAATATATCTTATTGGAGGGGATGAGTGGCATCCCTTCTTGTATGCCTTGAATCCATCTTACCACCATAGATGAGTCTCCTTCAATGATAAGATGGTCAGCTTCTAGCATCAACCTCATATAGGTGATCCTAGCCCAGGCAGCCCCCAACTCCACTCTTGGAATAGTGGGCTCAAATAGATGACTCTCGCCCATGGCCACCAATTTGGAATTGAAGAAAATAGTGCAGAATTTATCATGCTACTTTCAAAAAATATTTCAAAAATAGCAATGATGCAATAAAAAATAATTAATCTAATTAATTATCTACTGATCATATCAGATTATTTAATCCTATACATTAGGATCTAAACATGATATACGTGTATACATCAATAGATCTGAAAATAAAACTATATAATAAACTATTTACTATATCTACGTATTCAGAATATAATATCTTTTTACGGATAGTCGATCACCATCTGAGTCCATCGAATAATGCTCTGATATCATGTTATACCTGCATATGTGTTCGGCCTCTGCGGTTGGTCCACACGGAGCTTCTGATCCCAATCAACCCCACTGGAGTGCTAGCTCCTCGCCGGGACTTTCGATGGCTGATCACGATTGATCCGATCGATCATATACTTTTTAATTTTTTAGATATTCTAAAAAAATAAAATATAAATATTGGAGGATGATGAAGATGTGTTTCAAATTTGGTGGTGATCCAATGCTCACAGCACTCGATCTCTCCATCCGAACCCAGATTCCTAAATCTAGGATTTCACTCGGCCCAAAAATTTCGACAGACTAAAAATTCTATCACGCCCTCTCTGTATGGAGTTTTTCCATGAAATAAGCTTTCATGAAAAGATAACTTTCAGATCTATAATTCCTATTTAGATCATATCTAAAAATAAGATATCCTTAGAGATAAAAATCATAAGAGAAGAGAGGCATAAAGGAAAAGAAAAGTGTTATAGGATCCTATTCACCTTCACTCCGAGATTTTTTTCATCCAGAACTGATGCCCAAATACTCTAAAATTTTTATAATGCTAACCCCTTCTACTACATGCACAAAAATTCTCATAATTTTTTTGACATGAATATCATGGGAAAATCATATAAAAAATAATAAAGATCGAGTGGTTGAGAGGTTTTAACCACTCACTTGATTTCAAAAATCAAATGAGCCTCTTATCCTTAGCCAATGCCCCCTCCCTTATGTTTAACACGTAGAAGGACTCTCCTTCTACATGCATATTTTTATTTCTCAAAAAATATTTGACAAACAAAAGGGAGGGCATGGAAAGTAGAGTGGAAAAGTAAAAAATGGTGGGCGCATGAGAGAATTTGAATTCAAACTTCATTTGACTTGGTCCTAATTGGTTTCAACCAAACCAATTAATCTAGACCCAATTAAATCAGATTAAACCTAACCAAATTAAGCTTAGCCTAATCTAATAAAATTTTAATCAAATTAAAAATTAATTAGATCTATATTTTGATCAAATCAGGATCAAAATTTTCATAGCGATTAGGTCATCTCATGATCTGATCGGATCAAATCCAATCGAATCAAATTTAATCGAACTTGATCGAATCCTCATCGCTCAATCAAATTGAGCTAATCAGTAATCAAATTGCTAATTAATCTTTTAAAAATATCTGAGTCCAAATCGAATGGGTTACTGGGCAATAGAATCCTATCAACATGAAACTCTTGAAGAGTCCTAAATCAGTAGGACTCTTGAACCCAATATCCCAAATGAATCGAACTCATGATCATAGAGTTTTAGACTAGTAGAATTTTTTATCAGAGAGTCTCAGACGAGTAGGACTTAGAGTCTCAGTTCAGTAGGACTCTTGATCACAGAGTTCCAATCTAGTAGGACTCTTGACCATAGTGTCCTAAATTATCAGGACTCATGATCAGAGAGTTCCAGATAAGTAGGACTCAGAGTTTCAGTCTAATAGGACTCTTGGTCATAGAGTCCCAATCGAATGAAACTCTTGACCATAGAGTTTCAGACCAATGGGACTCTTGATCAGAGAGTCCCAGATAAGTAGGACTCAGAGTCTCAGTCCAGTAGGACTCTTGGTCACAGAGTCCCAGTCCAATGGAACTCTTGACTATAGAGTTCTAAACTAATGAAACTCTTGATCAGAGAGTCTCAGACAAATAAGACTCAAAGTTTTAATTCAGTAGGACTCTTGGTCACAGAGTTTCAATTCAGTGGAACTTTTGACCATAGAGTCTCAGACCAATGAAACTCTTGATCAACCATCAGATCAGATAGAAACTTCTAATATATGTGACCCCATAGATTCGAACCTAAGTCGATAGCACAAAAATCAATTTCTATACTAATCGAAGTGACCATCTAGTAATGGTACCCGATGTTCGGATAGATCGAATAATCACAATCACAACATTCAGAACCTACGTGAATATGGTTACCGTATAATTCATCCCTATGATCTCTGCATAATAGATGACTCAGGATTAGATTGTCAATCTTAGAAAATACATCCATATCGTATCTTAAAGCAATTAGTCTCGTGACTCCTCACTAAGACTATCCTGACCAAGGTTTTGCTAAATTGAAACACAATTGAATATAGCTCTTGAAATCAGGAGTGGTCAATCCCATCTTGATACACGCATCGACTCCACAAGTACTTGATTGTACCTAAAAATCTTTCATTACTAAATTAAAAATTTGGAAAGTCCGGCACCAAAATATAGTGAGTTGCTTGGAAGTCACCGTGGTGATCTCAAGTTGGAGGAACATTTATATCCATATTCTATCGAAGCTAATCTTGATAGGAGAAAAGCTCCGAAGTTGATCATGTTCAGTATAGATATACCCATACATCTCATTTGCATGCCATATCAGTATCTCAACACTCCTTGGTTATGAGGACAACCAACCTATATGGCACACAATGATCTATACTTGATAAACATTGTCATCCTAAGTTACAACGTATCATTTAGTCATGAACTATTTAAGGACTAAATGATAAATTCTTCTTTGTCGAATCTAGATAGTCCTAAGAACTTCATCCCAATACAGGAGTTCATTAGAAGACAATAAAATTTATGATGAAAAATATCAAAATAACTTTTATTAATTTATAATTTTTATATAATTATAAATATATGGCCCAATCATCAACAGACTGATGATTGGCTTTGGGACACATTCTCAATAATCTTTCATTTGGACTAAAGCCAATCGGAGCAGTATCTAATACCCATCTTCGACTTAAAGTCGTCGAACTCCTTCACCGTAATAGCTTTAGTGAATGGATCAGTCAGGTTCTCTTTTCCATCAATCTTCTGAAGGTCGACGTCACCTCGATCCACAATCTCTTGGATAAGATGATAGTGGAGTAGAATATGCTTCGTCTGCTGGTGTGCCTTTGATTCCTTCACCTGAGCAATGGCTCCAGAGATGTCGCAATAGAGCAGAACTAGACCATCAAGGAAGGGTGCTACTCCGAGCTTGGTAATGAATTTTTTTAGTCACACCACTTCTTTGACAGCATTTGATGCAGCGACATACTCCGCCTCACAAACTGAATCGGCTATAGTGTGCTGCTTGAAACTCTTCGAGCAGATAGCCCCATCATTAAGGATAAATATGTATCCCGACACACTCTTACTATCATCATAATCGGACTAAAAACTGGAGTCTATGAACCCCACAAGTTTTAAGTCTGATTCACCATATACAAGCCACTGATCCTTAGTATTTCTTAAATACTTCAGGATGGTTTTAACAACCTTCTAGTGATTCTCTCCTAAATTAGATTGGTATCTACTCACTACACTTAGTGAGTATGCCATATCTGATCGCATACATGTCATGGCGTACATTATAGAACCCACTGCTGAAAAATATGATATTCTATTCATATGCTCTTTGTCTAGAGGTGTTGTTGGACAATCCCTTTTTGAAAGAGAAATTTCATGACCTATTGGTAGATAGCCTTTCTTGAAATTTTTCATGCTGAACCGTTTCAGCACAGTGTCAATGTACGTGGACTAGGACAATCCAAGCAATCTTTCAGATCTATTTTTATAGATCTTCATCCCTAGGATATAGAAAACTTTTTTCAAATCTTTCATGAAGAACTATGATGACAGTCAGATCTTTATTTCTTATAATGCAGGAACATCATTTTCGATTAAGAGAATGTCATCCACATACAATACTAGGAATACTATTGCTGGACCATTAGCTCATTTGTATATGCAGGGCTTTTCTTCATTCTTAATGAAGCCATACATTTTGATTGTTCTATCAAATCGTATGTTCCAGCTCCGAGATGCCTGCTTTAGTCCATAAATGAACCTCTGAAGCTTACATACCTTAGACTCATCTATGAACGTAAAATATTTAGGTTGTATCATATACACCTGTTCATCCAGCTCTCTATTCAGAAAAGTTATTTTTACATCCATCTGCCAGATTTTATAGTCCAGATGGACATCTATGGCAAATATTATCCGAATGGATTTAAGTATTGCTATAGAAGAGAACGTCTCGTCATAGTCAATACCATAATGTTGACGATATCTCTTGACAATCAAATGGATTTTATAGATCTCCATCTTTTTGTCTGTGCCTCTTTTCCTTTTGAAGACCCACTTACACCCTATGGGTTTTACCCCTTCAGATGGGTTAACCAATATTCATCATCATTATCCTTCATGGATTCCATCTTGAATTTCATGACCTCAAGCCATTTCTCAGAGTCGGATCTCTGTATTGTATCCATATAGGTGATTGGGTTTTGATCGTTCTCATCGAGTTCGATAGAATCTCTATTCTGGATCAAAAAATTATAGTATCTATTCGATTGACATGGTACTCTACCAGATCTTCTTAAGAATGCTTCTACAATGGGTTCTAGATCTGATCTAATCAGATCTAGCTCAGGTTCAATAATTTATGTCCATTCTTCCATCTATCGTACTTCATTAAGTTCGATCTTAGAGGCATTAGTTCCTTCACCAAGAAACTTCTTTTTTAAAAGGACTGCTTTAAGGCTGACAAACACTTTTTGCTCATCAATAAGGTAGAAGTAGTACCCTTTGATTTTCTTTAGGTAACCTATAAAATTATACTTATCAGACCTAGGTCCAAGCTCATCTATCATCAAACATTTAACATAGATCGGACACCCCCAAACCCTAAGGTGTGAAAGCATTGGCTTATGCCCTATCCATATTTTATATAATATTTTATTAATAGATTTACTCGAAACCCTATTTAGAATATAACAAGATGACTCGAGCGCATATCTCCATAGGAAGATCGGTGAACCAGCAAACCTCATCATGGATCGAACCATGTCCAATAGGATTCGATTTTTTCTTTCAAACACACCATTATGTTATGGTATTTCAGAAAAAATCCATTGAAAGAGAATCCCGTTCTCCTCAAGATATGTCAAAAATTTATTGAAAAGATACTCACCCCCTCAATCAGATCGAAGAGTTTTAATACTCTTTCCAGTTTGCTTTTCTACCTCATTTCAAAATAGTTTGAACATTTCAAATGACTCCGACTTATGCTTCATTAAATAGACATATCCATATCTCGATAGATCGTTTGTGAAGGTTATGAAGTAAAAATATCCACCTCTATCACTTGAGCTCATGGATCCACATACATTCGAATATACTAAACTCAAGAGTTCAGTGGCTCATTCACCTTGTTCAGTAAAAGATGATTTGATCATCTTACCAAGAAAACAGAACTCACAGATCGAAAGTGACTCACAATCACTAACCTCAAAAATTTCTTCTTGAGCTAATATGTTAATTTTATTTTTGTTAATATGACCTAACCTATAGTGCTAAAGGTAGACATCAGACACATCACTAATTCTAAGACGTTTACTAGAGAATTGAACCACATTAACAGGCATAGAAAGTAAATAAATTTCGTTATTCAATTGTCTAATCAAAATTATAACACCATTCAAAATGACATTATAAAAAAAAAATTATTGATATTTCAAAATCATTCATGGCCAAAAGGCCTACAGAAATGATATTCAATAACAAAGTTGGACAATAATGACATTCATTAAGAATAATTTTATTTGAATTAATTATAAGGTTCATGATTCCTAAAGCTAGAATTGAAACTTGTCTTCCATCTTCAATATTCAGGAACCTCTTATTTTGATCAAATCTCCTACTAACCTATAAGCCCTGCATAGAATTATAAATATGATAAGGGCTTTCAGTATCTAATATCCAGGCGGTAAAATCAAATAAGAAAAAAATATAAGGTGTTATCATATAATTATCTTGCCCAGCAACCACTTGCTTCTTCCTCAGTCTGTTCGGATCCAGGAAGGCAATGTACAGAGAATAGTTCCTCTTCTAGTGCCCCTACTTCTGGTAGAAGAAGCACTCTGCCTAGCTCTGGTCGGACTTGTACTTCTTGGTCTAATCCTATGCAGTCGTCCTAGCATGCGGTTGCATCTTCTTATTTTTCTTCTTCTTGTTCTTCTTTCCTTTCTTAAAGGATCGACGACCAGAAGAAGACTCTCCCATTATATTCACTGTCTCCTTATGGAGTTGGTGATCCTTCTCAAAGTTCTGTAGCAATTCCAACAAGCCGTGGTAGTTCACTACAGCCTTTATCATTCTAAAATGAGTTAGAAAGGAGAGGAAGGACTTGGGCAAAGAATTAAGGATTGCATCCTTATCGAGCTGCTCGTGCAGGAGAACGCCCAACTTGCTAAGGTGCTTAATCATCTCGATCATGTACAATACATGATCAGTGACTGAGGCCCATCTCTCATCCGAGCATTGAAAATGACACAACTTTTTTTTTACCTTTCAACATCGTCCGACGTGCCAAAAGAGTTATTCAATATTTGAAGCATTTTTTGTGGCTTGGCATTTTCAAACATGCGGCTAAATCCGTCATTCATTGCCATCAGAATTATACATCGAATGGTGGTGCGGTCATTAAGCCACTTTAGATAAGTATCTCGGACCGCTTTTTTAGCATTCAGAGCTGGCTCTTCTGGTGCTCGATTCGTTACCACATAAAGGATCTGCTCATGCTCCAGGATGATTTTTAACTTACGATACCAACTATCATAGTTGAATCCCATTAATTTATCATGATCTAACAATGATCGGAGTGATAGGTTAATGGTCATGTTGGCACAAAAAGAAAAACCAAACCTAATTAGTATATGAATTATTAATTCTAAAAATTTGGACTTTAGTCTAAAGGTCCTTCCACTATTTTATACGAATTGGTAGCCTCTACCTCCAATTCGAGGAATCACTCTAATTTTTTAGTGGGTACTAGAATCCACGTAGACTACACATGAGCCAACTTTGGTTGGTCAATCCATATGCACCTATGGGTAGATTCAAAATTAATTATTTCTCTAAACAACTTCTAGTAACATTGATTTTGCCCCATAAACCTAATCAGTAGGCTTTGGTCTCCACTAAAAAAGGTTCGGTTAGGTTCAACCATTAACATGACCACATTTGGTCTTATCTAACCAATAAATAATCAGGCCCAATTTTGGTCGGCCAATCTAACCACCATCAGAAAAACTTAACCAAATTATCATTTTATGAATGATAATTTCATTAGTCAATAATCACCAGGCCCTTAAGCCTCTAATGATCATTATACTAATGAACCCATTATCACTCAACTTAATGAGGGGCTATGATTTAGTTATCTATATAACTATTTTATTTTTAAGGATCTAATCATTTTAAAGAATTTAGTTAATCAATTTAAAAAAATTTAGCAAGCCAATTTTGATCCTCCCATTGATTTTACCAAGTCAGAAAAGAATCTAATCTAAACTGGCATTAGGAGCACCTAAATCAGTTAAACTGATTTATCTAATAGGCATGGATGAGCCTGAATCACCAAGTAATCTAATCAAAATCTAACTCACTAGGATAGTCAGGTAAGCAAGATCAGTAGAAGGGATATGCTATTAACTTGTCAAAGACCAAATCAGTGCGAGTAGCTCTCAATTAAAAATCACTAGTCAAACTGCCAAACTTATCTTAAATACCATCTGGTTCATTAGTTTTAATTTGACCAACCTAGTAAGTTCGGATTCGATCATGTAGCCTTGAATCAAATCCATTTGGTCCTTGTTAAAGGCATGGACTTGACCAACTACAACTATTGTAATTGAGTCTATAGAGTTTTTAACCTAATCTAAATTAACATTTAATTAGATTTGATCAATTACTCTAAATTAGTCCATCTTTTAACTAATCTTAGGTCTAACCCAATTTATGGACTTAATTCAGCTAACCCAATAACCCATAAGTTTATGATTAATGACTTAAAGTCTTAATTCATAATTCTAGATACTAAATCATTATACTTAATTTTTAATTAAGTTTATGGGCTGAGGGTTAGAATTCGATATTTCAAAAATATTTTTAATTTTGAAAGATTCTTTATAACTTAGCATTGTTCACCAATTAAGTCGACTCATTCAAAAATTAAATCATCTCAATTCATAAACAATACTAGTTGTAGGATTTAATATGAAACTATGTACACTACATAATCATAAAATTATGAATCAAACTTTATATAATTATGCATTCATGATCATAAATCAAAATAAAATCTTTTATAATTAAATTATAAAAATATTAAATTAAATATAGTAATTTTATGATTAACGATATAGATCAGCAACGTATCAGGATAACCTTTTCGCTGTAGGGGGTAAACCTTACAGCAGAACAACCTGCAGTCCGTACAATTTTGATTTTAATTTTTTAGATCTAATTACTCTAATTATTAGATTAATATTTAGATTAAATCTAAATTATTAATCTAAATATGTAAGTATATCATGTTTAAAGAACCTTGCTCTGATACCAATTGAAGAAAATAGTATAGGATTTGCTATGCTACTTTTAAAAAATATTTTAAAAATAGCAATGATGCAGTAAAAAATAATTAATTTAATTAATTATCTATTGATCATATTAGATTATTTAACTCTATATATTAGGATCTAAACATAATATGCATGCATACATCAATAGATCTGAAAATAAAACTATGCAATAAACTATTTACTGCATCTACGTATTCAGAATATAATACCTTTTTACGGATAGTCGATCATCATAATTTGAGTCCATCGAATAATGCTCTGGTATCACATCATAGTCGCATATGTGTCTGACCTTTACGATTGGTCTACACGGAGCTCCTAGTCCCGATCAGCCCCATTGGAGTGCTAGCTCCTCACCGGGGTCTTCGATGGTTGATCATGATCGATCCGATCAATCATATATATTTTGATTTTTTAAATATTTTATAAAATTAAAACATAAATATTGGAGGATGATGAAGATGTATTTCAAATTTGGTGGTGATCCGATGCTCATAGCACTCGATCTCTCCATCCGAACCCAGATTCCCAAATCTAGAATTTCACTCAGCCCAAAAATCCTGACATACTAAAAATTCTATCATGCCCTCTTTGTGTGGAGTTTTTTTATGAAATAAGTTTTTATGGAAAGATAACTTTCAAATCTATAATTCTTATTTAAATCATATCTAAAAAGAAGATATCCTTAGAGGTAAAAATTATAAGAGAAGAGAGGCATAAAAGAAAAGAAAAGTGTTATAGGATCTTGTTCACCTTCACTCTAAGATTTTTTTTGCTCAGAACTAATGCCCAAATACTCTAAAATTTTTACCACATAATTTTAACCTCTTCTACTACATGCACAAAAATTTTCATAATTTATTGACATGAATACCATGAGAAAATTGCATGAAAAATAATAAGAATCGAATGGTTGAGAGGTTTTAACCACTCACTTGATTTTAAAAATCAAATGAGCCTCTTATCCTTATCCAACATCTTCTTCTTTGTGTTTAACATACAGAAGGACTCTTCTTCTATGTGCATATTTTTATTTCTCAAAAAATATTTGACAAACAAAAGGAAGGGCATAGGAAGCAGAGTAAAAAAGTCAAAAATGATGGGCGCATGAGAGAATTTGAATTCAAACTTCATTTGACTTGGTCCTAATTGGTTTCAACCAAACCAATTAATCTAGATCTAATTAAATCAGGTTAAACCTAATCAAATTAGGCTTAGTCTAATCTAATAAAATTTTAATTAAATTAAAAATTAATTAGATCTACATTCTGATCAAATCAAGATCAAAACTTTCATAGCGATTAGATCATCTCATGACCTGATCGGGTCAAATTCAATCGGACTTGATCGAATCTTCATCGCTCAATCAAATTGAGCTAATCAGTAATCAAATTGCTAATTAATCTTTTAAAAATATCTGAATCCAAATCGAATGGGTTACTGGGCAATAGAATCCTATCAACATGAAACTCTTGAAGAGTCCTAAATCAGTGGGACTCTTGAACCCAGTATCCCAAACGAATCGAACTCATGATCATAGAGTTCTAGACTAGTAGAATTCTTGATCAGAGAGTCTCAGACGAGTAAGATTTAGAGTTTCAGTCTAGTAGAACTCTTGGTCACAGAGTCCCAATCTAGTGAGACTCTTGACTACAGTGTCCTAGATTATCAGAACTCATGATCAGAGAGTCTCAGATAAGTATGACTCGAAGTTTTAGTTCAGTATAACTCTTGATCATAGAGTTTCAGTCTAGTGAGACTCTTGACCATAGAGTCCTAGATCAATAAAACTCTTGATTAGAGAGTCTTAGATAAGTAGGACTCAGAGTCTCAGTCCAGTAGGACTCTTGGTCATAGAGCTCAGTTCAGTGAAACTCTTGATCATAGAGTTTCAGACCAATGAAACTCTTGATCAGAGAGTTTCAGATAAGTAAGACTCAGAGTTTCAGTCCAGTAGGACTCTTGATCACAGAGTCTCAATCCAATGAAACTCTTGACCATAGAGTCTCAGACTAATGGGACTCTTGATCAGCCATCAGATTAGGTAAAAATTTCTAATGTGTGTGACCCCGCAGGTTCGAACCTAAGTTGGTAGCATAGAAATCAATTTCTATACTAATCGAAGTGACCATCTAGTAATGGTATCCGATGTCTGGATAGATCGAATAATCATAATCACAATATTCAGAACCTACGCGAATATGGTTACCGTATAATTCATCCTTATGATCTTTATGTAATAGATGACTCAGGGTTAGACTGTCAATCCTAGAAAATATATCCATATCGTGTCTCAAAGCAATTAGTTCCGTGATTTCTCACTAAGACTATCCTAATCAAGGTTTTGCTAAATTAAAATATAATTGAACACAATTTCTGAAATCAGAAGTGATCAATCCCATCTTGATATATGCACCGACTCCATAAGTACTTGACTCTGTCCAAAAATTTTTCATCACTGAATTAAAAATTTAGATAGTCCAGCACCAAAATACAATGAGTTGCTTGGAAGTGACCGTGGTGATCTCAGATCGAAAGAACATTCATACCCATATTCCATCGAAGCTAATCTTGATAGGAAAAAAGCCTCGAAGTTGATCACGTTCAGTGCAGATGTACCCATACATCTCACTTACATGCCATATCAGTATCTCAACACTCCTTAGTTATGAGGACAACCAATCTATATGGTACATAACGACCTATACTTGATAAATGTTATCGTCCTAAGTAACAACATATCATTTGATTATGAACTATTTAAGGACTAAATGATAAATCCTTCTTTATCGAATCTAGATAGTCCTGAGGACTTCATCACAATACAGGAGTTCATTAGAAGACAACAAAATTTATGATAAAAAATTTTAAAATAATTTTTATTAATTTATAATTTATATATAATTATAAATATATGGCTCAACCATTAATAGACTGATGATTGACTTTGGAACACATTTCCAACAGGAATCTAGCCCATGGATCACATATCAAACGTCTCTTTTGCTGTTGATCACATTAACATCGAAGTTGACCTTAAGGTAGGTCAGGGATGGGGGCTCTCAAGTGATGAAAATCTTATGGTTCACTACATGAGTAGAGAGGGAGTCCCAAGTATCCGAAGTCCTCAAGATCACCTTTGACGATAAGGGATGGTTGATCTCGACCACTTGAGTTAGAGCTTTTTACAGGACAAATCTCTTCAGTTATCTCGTAGACTCAAACATAGGATTATTTCTGGTTAACCATATGTGGTAAATGATATAACCTGCTCGAAATAATCTGGTAGCCTCAGACCCAACACTCTACCTCAAGAACTTCAGGAAGGACTGAACTGGTGCTTTTGACTAGGCATTCATTAGGAGGGGGCTAGCTAACTGTTAGATATACTCTACTCTTAGGCACAAAAATAAGACATGCTCCACCATCTCTTCCCCTAGCATGCAACATAGATAGGTGAGCAGGACATCCATACCTCTATCTCTCAATATGGACCTAGTGGGAAGATGACCTTAAGCAACCTTCTATAAAAATTAGCTCACCTTTGGGTGTACTCTAGTCCTCTAGATCTATGAAGTGTCCATATGCTTGGTGGGCTTCCTCCGGTACGTATCATAGAGGTTAGCAGTCATTGCCCTCCGGCTGCATGATGACCACTACACCCTCACATCATGATTGTTGTAAATTAAAGCCGCTAGGGATAACATCCTCTTGCCGAGTTGCTCACCAAAGAACTAGGACACCTCTAAGGGCTCCGGTCCCTATCATTAGAATGGAATAGATCACAAATCCTCAAGGATTGTCATGCCTCGATACTAATAAAGGTCGGCCAATAGCTCAAAGAGAGGTCAACAAGCCATGGATCCCTTAGGAGCAGTCCAACCATTTCCCCATAAGTTATTTCACTTGAGCCATCACATCAGGGGCACATGCACAAATCTCCCTTCACATAAACGAGCTACTCTAACTCACTCGAATGTCGATGCTCGATGACCTTGGACTATATTTGGCCCTATCACTATGCTCTAAAGGCTATCTGAACAAAAGAGTAATCTGGCTGCATGTCTCACTATTAGGGCCTTTGTCTCCCCACCAAAAACTAGGTGCCAATCCCCTGTACTTGGTTGGCTGACAACCTAGGCCATCAAGTGCATGCTGCTCTCACCCCACCCATAAGAACCTCTTGAAATATTGCTCGAGCTTCACTAAGTAGGTCTTAGGCAGGATGGTGTTTGATAATAGATAAATGAGTATAGATTTGAGAACAGACCTCACCAAGGTAACCCTATCCATCATGGATAGTGCTTTGGCCTGCTAACTCTTCAATCGCTTCTGGACCGCTCTCTCTACACCAGAGCACTTTGCCCTCCTCAGATGCTGGCTTGTGATGGAAACTCCCAACTAATGCCAAGTACCACTTTGCTTTATGATCTCTAGCCTTTCCTCGATCGCATGTCTTAGATAGGCCTTCATCTTTGAGCAGGAGATTCACCTTCTCCCCAAGGCAAGATAGTACTCCTCTAAGATCTTTCTAAATCCGACAACATGTTGAACAAATACTTGATTCATCAATAGGCAGTCATTTGCAAACAGTACATGTGAAATTAAGAAGAAGAGCTCTCAAGAAAATCCTAAGAGAAGATCTTCTTCTCTTCTTCTTCTCGCATAAGGACATGATCAGATCATGTTCAAAAATGATCACCATGTCCCAACACCTTGGAGCATAAATTCCACACCCTCTTTCACTCTCTCTCTCAGATCTTTATCATAATAAAATTACATAAAATAATAAAGAAGAAGATACTTAAAAAAAAATAAAGAGAAGATAATCTTCTCTTACCTTTGTGCTTTCATGACATCAACGATTGATGTCCAGATGAAGATCTTTTCTCTAAAGATCTTGGCGCCATCTTTTCTCAAGCCCTTTCTCTCTCTCTCTCTCTCTTAGATTTTTATCATATAAAAATTATAAATCAAATAGAAAAAGAGAAAAATAAAAGAAAAATATAAGAGAAGACAATCTTCTCTTACCTTATCTCTTCAAGACATCAATCTTTGATGCCTTAATTGAGGACTCTTCTCCAAGAATCTTGGCACCACAAATCCTCCACGCCTTCTCCTCCTTCTCCTCTAATTTTTTATTCTTGTTTAGGATTTTTTTATATCCTTAAACCATCTCATAAGAGGCATCCATCTTTTATTGCAAGACTAGGTCAAAACCTAGTCAAAGGAGGACTTCTATGGGACGTCCAACTCTTGGACGCCCGACACCCCTCCTACTTATTTTTTTGTGTAATCACTGATTCTCATGCACAAAACCAAGAGAAAAAGGGCTGAATAAGATAGAGAGGCATAGGTAGAGTTGGCCCATAAGGGAGGGAGGAGTTTGGGTCAAAGAAGACTCTTCCAAGTAGAAAATAATTTTCAACTTCCTTCTAATTTTGACCAAGTCAAAATAAATTCCCAAATATTCTAAATAGTGGGCGTGGAAGGCCTTCTTGGGCATGGAAATACATAGACAAAATCTAAAATTAAATATTTAGCATGGGCTTTAATAGGCATAAGAGAAAGAGAGAGAGTCCCAGTTTGCACAAGAGAAAGAGAGAGAGTCCCAATCCAACTGGGACTCCTCTTATTTGACCAGGTTAAAATTATTTTAAATCTAATTTAAATATTATTTAAACTAGATTAAATATAATCCAATTAAGGATGATTCTAGTCCAACTAGAAGTCTAATTAAATTAGATTAAATTATAATTTAAATCTAATTTAAATTCTAAGTCAATCAGGTGCACCCAAGTCCTAGTCAAATAAGAAATTATTCTTACCTTGCAATTGGCTTATCCAATAAATTAATTAAACTTAATATAATTAAATTAAAATTAATTTTAATTGAATCTAATTCAATTAGACTTGATCTCAGTCTGATTGCTTAATCAAATTGAGTCAATTAGCAATCCAATTGCTAATCGATCTTTCTGCAACACTTGCATTAAGTCAAACATCAATCGCATTCAATGTTTGATCTCGAAATGATTCTCAATCATCGATTAACCATCCGATCAAGTTACAAGCTCTAATGTGTGTGACCCCATAGGTTCGAACCTAAGCCGATAGTATGGAAACTAATTTTTGTACCAATTGAAGTTATCATCTAGCAATGATTTTCGACAGTCGGATATGTCGAATATATGTAAAGCAACATTCTTAGAATCCTGGTCCATGGTTACCGTATAATTCATCCTTGTAATCAATAATGCTCAAGACAATTTTGAGTATGCTGTCAAACACTCATACAAGTCATCTCTATTGTATCTTAAAATTTTGCAAAACCCGTGACACCTCACGAGGATTACCCAGGCCTAGATTTTGCTAAATTAAAACACAGCGAGACATTCTCTTCCTGAAGTTAATCAGAAGTGGTCAATCCCATCTTGACTTACACACCAACTCTACAAGTACTTGACTATACCCAAAAATCTTCTATCATTTATATTAGAAATACAGATAGTTCAGCACCAAAGTACAGTGAGTTGCTTGCAAGTCACCGTGGCGATCTTAGATCGGAGGGACACTTATATCCATTGGCCTTAGCTAGCTATTCTTGATAGTAGAGTGCTATATTGATCACGTTCAGTGTAGATGTACTCCTACATCTTATCTGGATGCCATACCAGTGTCTCCACACCACTTGGTTACGAGGATAATCAATGCATATGGCATACAGCGACCTACACTCGATAAGTTATCATCTTTGTTAATAACTTATCATTTGGTCATGAATAATTTAAGAACCATCCGATAAATTCTTCTTTATCGATTGATTGTGGTTCTAAGAATTTCATCATAATTTAGAAGTTTATTTAAGAAGGATAGAACTTTTATGATGAAACAACCAAATTACTATTATTATTAGATAATTCATATACTAATTTCAATCATCTACTACTTAGATGATTGACTTTAGGATATATTTTTCAACAACTCTTACTTGGACTAAAGGCAATCAAAATGATATCAAATATCATATTTTCCACTTGAGTTCGTAGAACTCCTTAGTTTCGAGGTCTTAGTAAATGGATTGGTCAAGTTCTTCTTTTACATCGATCTTCTAAAGATCGACGTCACGTAGATCAAATATCTAAGATAAAAATGATGCAGAATATGCTGGTCCTTCGATTTTTTAGCCTGAGCTATGGCTCTAGTGCTACGATAGGACTGGACCATGGGTGGAGGATGCCACTCTCAATCTACTAATGAACCTCAGTAACTACACAGCTTACATAGCAGCATCATATGCTACGATGTACTCTACATCGCTAACTAAATAGGCTAAAGTATCATGCTTGGAATCTTTCTAGCAGATTGCTCCTACAATTAGGATATGAGCCGACATTCTCTAGTTGTTATCTTATTCTGACTGAAATTAAAATATCTATATATTTTAAGTAAGTACTTCCATATTTAAGTTACTAGACCTTAGTATTTTTCAAATACTTAGGAATTATCTATACAATAGTCCAGTGGCTCTTACTTGGATCAGACTGGTATCTGCTCACTATCTTTAGTGAGCATACTATGTCTAATCTCGTACATGGATAAATAAGATGATAGCAAATCTTTATTTCTTGCAATGTTGGAATGCTATTCTAGGTTAAGAGAATTTCATCCTCAAACATCACAAGTAATAACACTACAAAATATTTTGCCCAATAATAAGTGTAGGGTTTGTCTTTGTTCATAATTAAGATATACGTTCAAAATGTATATTCAAACTCTGAGATGATACTCAGACAGACTTTATAGATCCTTACCTTTCTGTCTGTGCTACTCTGATCCTATTAAAAATTCATTCACACCTAATAAATTTTATCCCTTCAAGTGATCAACTAGTATCCATACACTATTAATTTTCATAGACTTTAATTTGGATCATATGGCTCTAAGCCACTTCTTAGAATCAGGCCATTGCATTGTATCCTTATAGATGATCGGATCCTTATTGTTCTCATCGAGCTCAATATGATCGCCATCCCAAACCTAGACACTGAAGATCTATCCAGCTAACGTGGTACTCTACCTCTACCGGATCTCCTTAAAGGTGATACTTTAATGGGCTCCGAATTTGATCTGATCAAATTTACTTCTGTAGGTTTATCAGATAACGTCGGTTCTTTTCTACCAATCAAACTTTTACAAGTTCAACTTGATAGGTATCATTTTCTTCTCTAAGAAACTTCTTTCCAAAAGAAATGCCCTACTGCTAATGAACATCTTATGTTCTTTAGCATAGTAGAATTAATAACCTTTAAATACTTATTGGACCAGGATCCAAATTTATCTGTGTGCAAATATATGACATAGGCTGATCAAATCCAAATCTGAAAGTGAGAGAGTCTAGGTCTACACCCGATCCATATCCCATATGGAGTCAATGCAATAGATTAACTCGGTATAAATTTTTAGAGTAAAAAAATAGTCAGAAGAGCACAACCTTGCAATAGGCAGATAAGTATATCCTATTGTGGATTGAACCATGTCTAATAAAGTTCAATTTCTCCTTTTAGATATACTATGTTTTGAAAAGAAATCCACTGAGAGAGAATTCTATTCTCTCTTAGATATGTCACAAGCTCATTGGGTATTTGCCTCCTCGATCTGATCGAAGAGTTTTAATACCCTATCCAGTTTATTTTTTTTTTTTTATTATTGAATCATTTGAATATTTTAAATGATTCATCCCAGACGTACCCATGCCTAGATAGATCATCTGTAATAAAATATTAATATCTTTTTTTGGCACTTAAGTTTAAGATCCACATATATCACTATGTATGAAACTTAGAACGTTATCGGCTCCTTCACCTTTTCTAATAAAAGATGACTTTGTCATCTTCCCAAGAAGACAAGATTCATAGGCTATCAATGATTCACAATCATTGATATCGAGGTTTTCTTCTCAAACTAACCCGTTTATCATATTCTTGTCAATATGATTAAGCCTGTAATATCAAACATAGACATCCATGACATAATCTAACTATGATGTGTACATTCCACTTACCTTAAGTTCTTACAACGAATTGTATAAGACCACTAGTATCTAATACCCAGATAGTAGAATTACATATAGAAAAGTTTTAAGGTGTTATCATATAACGTCTTTAATGAGCAACTTTTGCTCCTTTTTCTTGTTCAACCTATTATGGTCAAGAAAAGCAAGACAAATCTTCTTCCTATGATTTTGTTTCAGACATTAGAAGTACTATGCCTGATTTGGATTAACTTTGGACTAATTATTTTGACTGAGCTCAAAAATCTCAATACGAATTCATTCGTACTGCTGAATTAATATTCAACTTTCGATACTGATTATCGAAGTTGGATCCATAAGTCTTCACTATCTAACAGTGATAGGAGCAATTAGGATTTAACCTTAATAGAGAACAATGATCTATTGTATATGAATCATTTTAAGCCTAAAGACTTAGACTTTAGTCTAAAGATTCTCTCACTATTTTATTTAAACTAGTAGCCTTTACCTCCAATTCGAGAAATTATTTTAATTTTCTAGTAGGTACTAGAATCCACATAGACTTCATACAAGCCCAACTTTGGTTGGCCCATCCATGTACATCTAAGGATAGATTCATAACTAATTATTTCTTCAAATAATTTTTTGTAATTTTAATTTTGCCCCAAGTCCTGATCAGTTGGCTTTGGTTTTCTCAGAAAAAGATCCAATTAGGTCCAACCATTAACATAACCATACTTGACGTGTCCAACCAATGAATGATCAGGTTTAACTTTGGTTGGCCAATCCAACCACCATTAGAGAGATACATCCAAGTCATCATATGATGGATGGTAATTCTATTAGTCAACAAGCACCAGACCTTTGGGCCTCCAATGATTATTGAGTTAATGGACCCATTATCAAATACTTTAATGGGAGGATATGACTCCGTTATCTTCATAACTTTATCATTTTAAGAACTTAATAATTTTAGAAGATTTAAATTATTAGTGATTTAAGGATAAAAAGGATATGGACCAATTTGCTTCCACTAACTTCATCAAGTTTAGTCCTCCCACTGATTTCGCAAGTCACTGATGAGGACTAGGATCAACTATGGTCTATGGGCACCTAAATTAGTCTCACTGAATAAAATTAGTCTCACTGATTTTCTATGTGACATGGATTAGCACGAATCAATGAGCAACCTAATCAAAAATTTGATTAACTATATTGATCAGATAAGTGAGATCGGTGGAAGGGTCTACCAAGGCTTGCTTTAGATAGCATCAAAAATGATCAGATAAGTAGGCTGCCAATTAAAAACCATCGATCTGGAATGCCAGACTTACCTTAGACACCAATTGATTTATCAATTTTGATTTGGTCTGCCTAAAGACTTGAGCTCGACCACTAAGCTACGATCAACATCCATTTGCTAGATGTATGAACTTTGATCAACTACAACTATTGAAGTGATCTATAGAAATGATCTAATCCTAATTAACTATTAATTTGATTTAATCAATTTCTTAACTATGTCTATATTTAATCTAACCCTAGGTCTAATTCAGTTAAGGATCTGATCAAAGCTAACCCATTTATCTTTAACCCATGTTTTATGAAATTATCTTAGGATCTTCAAATCATAAATCTAGATCCTAAACAATCACTTAATTCTCAATTAAGTTCAAGTCTTATGAATTTAGGTTTATAAAATCTCAAAACTAGTTTTTGATTTTATTATTTGAAATATTTTCAAATTGTATTGAATCATATTCAATATATAGTTTTAGATCCGATTTGTTTCATTATTTAGATCATGTCCTAAGATTTCAAATCTAGGGTTTTGCAGAAAGTAAATTTATAATTTAATTTTTATAAAATAAATATGTCATACATATATATTCTAGATTCAAAACAAAAATTATATATCAACATATGCAATAAGTGGATCTAGATCTAAACATAGAACACATCATGTGGATCAGATCATAAACCATTTAAATTTATATTTAAAATTTAAAAATAAATTATAAATTATTTTAGATCTCATCTAATATATTTATGATTTAAATTTTTTGGATCAGCACATACTAGGATAACCTTTCTACTATAAGGGATAAATCTTACAGCAGGATAACCTTATGGCAATATATGCAATCCTAATATTATTTAGATCTAATCTAAATAATCTAAAATAGATCTAATATCTATTAAATCTTATATTTAAATTAAAAAATTAAAACATAAATTTTTTTAGATCTAATTTAAATAATCCATAATTTTGATTTAGATCAGGACATACTAGGATAATTTTTTCATTATAAGAGGTTAACCTTATAATAGAACAACCTTATGGCAGTATGTGCGATCTTTAATTAATTTTAATTTTTAAATTTAATCTAATATAAACATGATCATATTATAAAGGAATCTCGCTCTGATACCACTGTTGGAAAACATGCAGGATTTCATGCATAGATTTCAAAACTTTTTCGAAATATAGAATAACAGAATACATAGATTAAACTATTTAATCTACAACATGCATGTAATTAAATTGCAAAACCCTACATCAAGGATCTATAACATGTTATGATGCAAATATAAATATAAAATTAAATTAATCATAAGTGGTATTGATCATATCAATATCTAGATCTAGAATAATTCTAGATCTAATCCTAGATCACACCTAGGTCACCAAGAGATCAGATCTCTTATTTTTGCATGGGTCGAAAACTCCATGATTGAATCTATTGTTGTCTTTGGAGCTGCACAAGCATCCAACCTCTACAGATGATCCACACAAACTTGCAACACGGATCGAAGGTTCGTCAAACGAAGATCCGCTTGAAGTGCTAGCTTCTCATGATTTTCTCTTGATGGTTAATCAAAAACATGTTCTTCGGATCTCTTAGACAATTGAAGAGATGAAGAACATGAGGGAGGAATCCAACCCTTGGATCTTTCATAAATTAAAAAATAAAAAGATATATGAAAAAACCCTAGGAGAAGATAAATCTTCTCCTTCAAGACATCAACGATTGATGTCCTAAAAACATCTATCATGCTAGGTTCAGAGGAGACCTTCTCCTCTGATTTTTTTTTAATTTTTCAGATATCACACCCTCAGATTTTTTTCATAAAAATCTCATAAATAAAATTAAGAAAAAGGGCTTTCAAGAAAATCCTAAGAGAAGACCTTCTTCTCTTCTTCTTCTTGCATCAGAACATGATCAGATCATGTCCAAAAATGATCACCATGCCCCAACACCTTAAGCATAGATTCTATGCTCTCTTTTTCTCTCTCTCTCAGATATTTATCATATAAAAATTATATAAAATAATAAAGAAGAAGATACTTAAAAGAAAACAAAGAGAAGATAATCTTCTCTTACCTTTGTGCCTTCATGACATCAACGATTGATGTCCAAATGAAGATCTTTTCTCTAAGAATCTTGATGCCATCTTTTCTCAAGCCCTTCCTCTCTCTCTCTTAGATTTTTATCATATAAAAATCATAAATAAAATAGAAAGAGAGAAACATAAAAGAAAAATATAAGAGAAGACAATCTTCTCTTACCTTATCTCTTCAAGACATCAACCTTTGATGTCTTAATTAAGGGCTCTTCTCCAAGAATCTTGGCACCACAAATCCTCCATGCCTTCACCTCCTTCTCCTCTAATTTTTTATGAATTTTTAAAGATTTTTTCATATCCTTAAACTATCTCATAAAAGGCGTCCATCTTTTATTGCAAAATTAGATCAAAACCTAGTCAAAGGAGGACTTCTATGGGGCGTCCAACTCTTGGACGCCCCTCCCACTTATTTTTTCGTGTAACCATTGATTCTCATGCACAAAACCAAGAGAAAAAGGGTCAAATAAGATAGAGAGGCGTGGGTAGAGTTGGCGCATAAGGGAGGAAGGAGTTTGGGTCAAAGAAGACTCTTCCAAGTAGGAAATAATTTTCAACTTCCTTCTAATTTTGATCAAGTCAAAATAAATTTCTAAATATTCTAACTAGTAGGCGTGGAAGGCCTTCTTGGGCATGGGAATATATAGAAAAAATCTAAAATTAAATATTTGGCATGGGCTTTAATAGGCGCAAGAGAAAGAGAGAGAGTCTCAATCCAACTGGGACTTCTCTTGTTTGATTAGATCAAAATTATTTTAAATTTAATTTAAATTTAATTTAAATTAGATTAAATATAACCTAATTAAAGATGATCCTAGTCCAACTAGGAGTCTAATTAAATCAGATTAAATTAAGATTTAAATCTGATTTAAATCCTAAGTTAATCAGGTGCACCCAAGTCCTAGTCAAACAAGAAATTATTCTTACCTTGCAATTGGATTATTCAATAAATTAATTAGACTTAATCTAATTAAATTCAAACTAATTCTAATTAAATCTAATTCAATTAGACTTGATCTCATCCTGATTGCTTAATCAAATTAAGCCAATTAATAATCTAATTGCTAATCGATCCTCCTGCAATACTTGCATTAGGTCAAACATCAATCGCATTGAATGTTTGACCTCGAAATGATTCTCAATCATCGATTAACCATTCGATCAGATTACAAGCTCTAATGTGTGTAACCCCATATGTTTGAATTTAAGCCGATAGTATAGGAACCAATTTTTATACCAATCGAAGTTACCATCTAGTAATGATTTCCGACGTCCGGATAGGTCGAATGTATGCAAAATAATATTCTTAGAATCCTGGTCCATGGTTATCGTATAATTCATTCCTATGATCAATAATGCTCAAGACGACTTTGAGTATGCTGTCAAACACTCATACAAGTCATCTCTTTTGTGTCTTAAAATTTTGCAAATCCCGTGACACTTTATGAGGATTATCCAGGCCTAGATTTTGCTAAATTAAAACATAATGAGACATTCTCTTTCTGAAGTTAATTAAGAGTGGTCAATCTCATCTTGACTCACATACTGACTCTACAAGTACTTGACTGTATCTAAAAATCTTCTGTCATCTATATTAAAAATACTGGCAGTCCAGCACCAAAGTACAGTGAGTTGCTAGCAAATCACCATGGTGATTTCAGATCGAAGAAACATTTATATCTATTGATCTTAGCTAGCTATTCTTGACAATAGAGTGCTACATTGATCACGTTCAGTGCAGATATACTCCTACATCTTACCTAGATGTCATACCAGTATCTCCATATCATTTGGTTACAAGGATAACCAATGCATATGGAATACAGCGACCTACATTTGATAAGTTATCATCCTTGTTAATAATTTATCATTTAGTTGTGATCAATTTAAGAACCATCCGATAAATCCTTTTTTATCGATTGATTGTGGTTCTAAGAACTTCATCTTAATTTAGGAGTTTATTTAAGAAAGATAGAACTTTTATGATGAAACAGTCAAATTACTATTATTATTATATAATTTATATACTAATTTCAACCATCTACTACTTAGATGATTGGCTTTATGATACATTTTCCAACATGCCTTATCCTATCAGCCAACATTGGCCCGAGTAGATCACTATTCTCCTGCTCAATGATCAGACTAAAGGGAGGCGGGGGCTTAAAGGGGCTGCTTTTACCTAGGCTCATCATCCATCTCAATTTGCATAAACGAATGATCTTCTGCCTGACATCCTCCTCTCTGTCAACCCATCAGCCACTTCTATCTCTAATAGACTGGATCTGGCTCTTGAGTCTCTTGATGATCATAATTTGTTGGAAGAACAATGTATTTTGGTCATCCTGCTTGATCCTCTAGATCCTAGACTTTTTCCTCCATTGAGCATTCTATTGCCTCGACAAAGAATGATACAAGGACATCTTTCCCTAAAGATCTGCCAAGTCACTATTAAGGAGTTTGCCTTCCTGGTCCTTCTCTCCTAGAGCTCAGATGGCGGCCAGAAAAGGGAAAAAATTGTTCATGGGAACTTAGTGGGGTGTGATATGAAAGTTGAGGAAGGAAGGCATGAGATCAAGCTATCTTAATTTGTAAGGATTATATAATGGCTTTTAAGCGAATTATTCAATAAAATATTAAGGGCAAATTAGTAAGGATTCTATTTACGAGCATAACAAATAGAAACCTATAATGGTAAAAACTTATCTATTATTTAAACATGTTTTTTATAATTTTTATTTATTGCTAGCCTATCCTGGAAAGCTCCAAACCTAATCGGTTTAGTCCAAGAAATAATTCTTTGTGCATCACATGCAGTGTAGAAAAAATACACCACCTCATGTGATTAAGCCATATAATCATTGCTTTTTAATGCATATTTAATATCTATAATTCTGCCTTTTGGTTTGAAATTTTGAATGACAAAAATATCCTTCTTCTAAAAAAATTATGACATCCTGCGGCCATATTATGACTTTCTATGCACAGAAAGTAATAATTTGGCAATAGAATGTCATATAAATTTTCAATGACAAAAATACTCCTTTTTTAAGACTTTTGAAAGAAAAATTATGACATCCTATGTATAGAAAGTCATAATATGACCACATGATGTTATAATATAGCCACAGAATATTATAATTTTTTCAAAAGAAGGATATTTTCATCATTAAAAATTTTAGCCCAAAAAGTAGAACTGCTGGCATTAAATACGCTTAAAAAAGTAGTGGTTATGTGGCTCAATTACATGAGATAGTATATTTTTTCTATACCGCATGCGGTGCACAAAGTATTTCTCTTAGTCCAAGTCCAATTTATCTTACTTAAAACTAGTCGAAGACCCATGCATTATGCAGGATGAATAATTACGGCTTATAATTATTAAAATTTTTTAATAATAAATATTTATAATAAATATTTTTAATTTTTTTAATATTTTATTTTATTTTATTTATTATATATTATTTTTTATTATTTTATAAAATAATATTTTATTATTATTTTTTTCTTCTTCCTTTCTACTCTCATATTTTCTCCACGCCCGTCAGTGCCGCTTCACCCCCTCTGCCGTCCTACTATGGCTCACCTTCTTACTAGACAAACGACAATCTTGATCACACTCCCACCTCCTCTCTTCTTTTTATACCTTCTTCGCACCCACGAATGCCAGCCCATCCTCTGCTGCCCCACCATCATTCTCCTTCTTTTTTGGCAAACGCCAATCCTGATCGCACCCACCAGTGTCCCTCCTCCTCCCTTGCCTCCTGCCCGGCCCTCTTCTTGCCACCACGAATATCTCTCATCTCGGCCATCAATCCTTCGCCCAACTTCCTTTGTATGCTCATGCATTTTGAATTTCGCTCATGTCGCTCTATGGCCTAATAGGAGGGTCGGTCTCCAGCATCACTATCGATAGCGGAAGCATGGTGCGGGCCTCGTAGTTAAAAAAATTAAATAAAAGCCTCACTCTTATCTCTCCTCCTTTTTCTCTTTCTTTCTTTTTATTTTCTTTTATTTTTATTTTCTTTTATTTTTTTTCTTTCTTTTCTTCTCTTCTTGTTCTTTCTTTATTTTATTTTCTTCTTTCTGCCTGGCTGAAATAGAGGATGGGCTCCGGTGAGACATGGCTCTACAGTCGACCAATGATGGCGGAGTAAGGAACAGCCAGCAGCATCATCGGCTGGTGAGAAATCCAAGAGGCATCATCGACATCATCCGCGACCATGCCCTCCTGTACCTCCCGCCATCAGCCATCCTTTGCCCCCTTCGACCCGATCACCTACGCCCTCCCCGACCCCTCCCTCTCCTTTTCCCCCACCCCACTATCAAGTTTGGTGGCGGAGATGACGATTTCGAGGGTGCCATCTAGGAAATCCGATGGTAGTTGCAGTGGATCCTCCCCCATCTTCACCCTCATCCAATCCCGTTGCCACTGCTCCATCTCCAGCATTTTCTCCTCCACAACCGCCCACCCATCCTTTACCCCCTTCGACCCGATCGCCCACGCCCTCCCCGACCCCTCCCTCTCATTCCTCCCCCACCCCACGATCCGGTACTGCAGTAGAGATGACGATTTTGCTGGCGCCATCCATGACATCCGATGGTAGTTGCGGCGGAAGAGGCTTGATCAATGTGGAGGAGGGCATCATCACCGGCTCTGGCGTGTCAGTCGGTGGGGTCGCCTACTGGTGGATGACGATGCAAAACAAAGATCAAGAGAAGTTCGAATGAACAAATACAAAACAAACGCGTTTTCCACGTGGCATAACAAAAGTTATTTGTGAAGTTGAGTTGGTAGCACCATAATACTCCTTCATAGAGTATGGGGTCACCTACTGGCAGACGACGATGCAGAACAAAGATCGAAAGAGGTTCGAAAAATAAATACAAAATAAACACATTTTTCATGTAGTACAATAAAATTTATCTATGAAGCTGAGTTGGCAACACCATAATACTCCTCCACATAGCATTATTATATATATATAATGAATCATAGATTATCCATGTGTAAATAATACCAGTCCAAGCCATGGAGTGGGCTGAGAGGCTGGTTGATTTGGGCTAAGCAATGCATATTATTTACCGTGAATTATGATTTGTCTTATTCCAAACGGTTAGAATTAAAGCCACACTACATGAGTTTACATCAGCTTTGTATGAAGGACATGCATACCCTGCTAGCTGGCCTGTGGTAAACTAGTGCTGGGCAATATTTTATGATTCCAGCAACTGGAACGAAATGATACGGTTTTTCTACATCAACATTTTGCGGAAGACATTCAATTTTTAATTCTTCAATTTCTGTTATTTATCTCTCTCTCTATATATATATAGTAATATTGATAGAAAATTAAGTGGTAGTCGCCTATTTAGTTGTGGCATGTAGAGATATTGGAGGATAATGAAATGATGGCATGTAATTAGTAAACTTTGCGACCCGCAGCTTCAAGATATTCTAATCATTTGGGTGCATATATATCATAGGATGTTTCAAATTTGAAAAGTAAGGTAAATATGGCAGTTTAGAACCATTCTGTTGTATCCTATACATATTCCAAAAATAAGAGAAAATATGTCAAATGATAATTTTTGTTTACAAAACTTGCAAATAATTCTTTGTTCATTTTATGAATGATTGACATTTATGATTTTTATAAAACTATAATTAGGATATTCTAAAAATATATTATAATATATTTATATGTGAAAAAATTTAATAAAATAAATATTTATTTTAATAATTTGGTAATTTTTTGTTATCATGTCTATTAATTATAATTAATAATATGTCAAATGACAATTTTTGTTTACAAAACTTGCAAATAATCCCTTTGTTCATTTTATGAATGATTGACATTTATGATTTTTATAAAACTATAATTATGATATTCTAAAAATATATTATAATATGTTTATATGTGAAAATATTTAATAAAATAAATATTTATTTTAATAATTTGGTATTATTTTGTTATCATGTCTATTAATTGTAATTAATAATATGTCAAATGACAATTTTTGTTTACAAAACTTGGAAATAATCCCTTTGTTCATTTTATAAATGATTGACATTTATGATTTTTATAAAACTATAATTATGATATTCTAAAAATATATTATAATATATTTATATGTAAAAATATTTAATAAAATAAATATTTATTTTAATAATTTGGTTATATTTTGTTATCATGTCTATTAATTGTAATTAATAATATGTCAAATGACAATTTTTGTTTACAAAACTTGCAAATAATCTCTTTATGCATTTTACAAGTGATTGACATTTATGATTTTTATAAAACTATAATTATGATATTCTAAAAATATATTATAATATGTTTATATGTGAAAATATTTAATAAAATAAATATTTATTTTAATAATTTGGTAATATTTTGTTATCATGTCTATTAATTATAATTTATAATATAAATCAACATCTTGGAGTAGCAAGGTGATGTTAAAAAAAAAAAGATTAATATGAGTAAATCTCTATTCTATCAATTTAAGAAAAAAATATGTTGTTTGGAGGCTCTTGGTTCAATGTTATTGATAAGAAATGATATTAAAAATTAGTATTACTAGTTTAAAATGGTTATGATCTTAATTTTAATAAAATGTATCTTTCAATATGTTTCTTTCTCTCCACCTTTTTTCTTAGTAGGTATATATTGGTGAAAAAAATTAATACATATTTTTCACCAAAAAAATTCAAAATTTCAGAATAGCTCTCAAATTAGGCCCTGATTTTTATTTTGAAAGTGACAAAATTTTGACTCCGTCTCCCCATGATCAATTTTTTTTCCTTGGAATTTTACAATTTGTACTCTTATTTTTGTATAATATAATATTTGTCATGCGTCATATGGATGACTTATGTCTCAGTGTATCAATATTTCCTGCACCCATGCTTCTAAGTAGGAACATAAGTGGCACCAAACGATAGGGCCATTCATTAATTCTCATGGCATCCAATTAATTTTTTTCACACTCAGCAAACGGGTTGAGACAATCGCGGTCTGTTTTTAGTTAGATTGGAAGACAGTGCTTTTTTTTTTTTTTGTGTTAGTTGGATAATTTTGTCTGTTGGCCAACGTTAATGCATGCACAAAATTAAAAAAATAAATTTTCCTCATTGCTTTTGTGTTAGTAATAATCTATATTAAAACGAAGGAATAAACCTCCGTTCGCCACGTACTCCTCTAACCGTTTGACACGTATACCATGATGATTTTTACGTACTCCTCCGTCCGCACCGTCTGCGTCGATGGAGCCGCCTCCCACCCACCGCTGTCGATTCGCTCCATGGCCACCTCCCACCCGTCGCTGTCGCTCCCATCCTCCTCCGCCCTCTTCTACGAGCAGTCGATCCGCTCCATGGCCACCTCCTATCCGTCGCTGTCGCTCCTATCCTCCTCCGCCCTCTCGCCTCCGACTCTTCCACCAGTGCGCCCAGATCGCTTCCATCCTCTGCCTCGCCGCCGCCATCGAACGCCGCCTCCACCGACGTTTGCCAGTGTCTATTTTCTCAATCGCGCGGGGTCCTCCACGTATAAGGAAGCATGGGAACAAGAAGCCACATTTCTGGAGAGGGGCAGACCACGGCGGAGGCGGTGGGAGATGGCGAAGCGATCGAGGGCGGGATGGCGCTAGAAGGCCGGCGAGGAGGGTTCCTCGAGCACTTGTTGGGAGTCCCTAAGGAGGGTTGGTGGGGCCACGGGCGCAGGGTTTAATGGGGGTTGGGAGTCGCGATGAGGTGGGTGCAGGTGGGATGGCGCGGACTGCTAGAAGGAACATGGCGGAAAATAGAAAAAACTCCGTGCATCGTGTAGGTTAATATGCTAATAACTTAATTAATGTTATGGCAACAGGATTCTTTGACAAAAGAACAAGTGCTAGGATTCAAGCTCTTTTCTAGGGACTGAAGAAGAATCAAATTCAGGTTGGATCTGTGCAAGATCTGAATACAATTGTATAAACTAAATGATTGGAATTTAGAATTAAGGTTTCTAATGATGTTCTCTATTAAGTAGTTGATTTGGGTTAGAATTTGCTCTCAATTTGAGTAATGCAATCCTTTCAAAAAATTCATATAATTAACAGTTTACCATCCAATTTGACATAACCTCTTGGCTTCTGCGATATTTATTAGTTATAACAATTAGTTCATGGACATGCACAGTTTGTTATTTTATGATCTTTTTAATCCAATGGGTTCAATGTAGCACAAAAGTGGCTATGAATCCAATATTTGTTGGGTTTTTTCAATGTCAATAGGGAGAGGGATAAAGGCTCTCAATCCAATATTTAATGATATATTTTGAAAGTATTTTGGTGTGATACTTTCATTTAAAAGCTTTAGTAATATATATATCAAATCTTGTACTTGCAGTAGAGGGAGGGGAAGCTCACCCCGTGCATCAAGGAACTAAACATGTATACCCGTTGGTACATTAACAAGTCTCAGTATCACGAATTCTAATTTAATGAATCAGTATTAGTTTAGAAGTTTAATTGAGAAGCGACTCAACTACCATAAATTCTGTAGATCAATTCATTTTATTCAACAATGATTACTCATAATATTGGACAAATATTTTTCATATGTTGTGTTTTAAGTTTCTCACAAATAGAGTTAGCGGTTTATGGATGTACCACTAGCTTGTTGACATCTACGGTCAAAATTTAAAACAAAAATTTCTTCTTTCAAATATTGTATCTTGGAATTATGATCCTCAATATACCTCAAGAAATTTGGTTACCGACGTTGACAATTAATCACTTTGAATTTTATTAACGTCATTTGGTTCGTAATTAAAATCATAATGAAAATTGATTGAAATAAAAATTAAAATAGTTATATTCCAAGTTGCATTTGACTCACGATCCAAACTAAAATAAACTTTGAATATTAAGAGATAGTAAGGATTGGGATATTCATTTTTTTTCTAGAATCATAATGGAAATAAAATTTCCTCCAATTAAACAATAAAAATAAAAATTATTTTTATTTTTATTTCAAAGTCCAATTCTTTTTAACTAAATATATCTTTAGATTACACATTCCATATACCTACGATCCTCCTCTTCCATCCATAATTTTTTGAATAAAATGCTCTAAATGACTACCACAAAAACAGTCAGAGATGAACCACAAACATGAGCTGTTGACATTGATTCTCCTGCCTTGAACCCTTCCACAGGAGACCTAACTTGCCGGCCCCGGAACCCCGACCGACCGACCGGTCTACCTCCGATTGCATGAAGAAAAATATCGCAAGAGTAAAAAAAAACACCCCACTTGCCTCGCTTTTTTTTTTTTTTTTTTTGTTCATTTGGATAAGGGTCTACAAGTCTATCACCATAAGCGTGGCACCTGATGATTCCATCAGTAATCTAATAAAATATTAGCAACATGTTTAGCTAAAAATTTAGCTTACTGTCCCCAAAATACCCACCAACCTCACGAACGAGATGGCCCCCAAGCCCTTCTCGGTCACGCGGTCCACGTCGGACCGCGGTCCTTTCGGCCTCCACCCTTGTGGCCCGGGTCAAACGGCACGTTAACCACGGGTTGACCGGGCCATGTTTTATCCAGCAAATTCCCCACCGTCCAGTCCAATGAAGCTACAGTCACCGTCCAAATTTATAGCAGTCCATGATTATTAGCACGGCGATTACCGTACCATCCGGTGATGGGATCCAAAGCGCATGACCATAAGGCAGAGGTGGCGGCCAGGGTGAGTCCACCATAAGATACTAGGCTTTGTGGTAGAGTTCCGACATATAGGGGCCCACATAAGACCCTCTGATTGCCGGAAATAACCGCTTCCATTATGACAAATACCATTCATGTCCCTGTCCTCGAACTATGGCGGCAATAATTGCATTGAGAAATTAGGGTACAGCAGGGGTCCACCTGAGACGACGGTCCATGATGAGTCGCAGTCTCAGCGGCGCGGCCGTCTCCACCTCACATCGGTGGTCCCGATCTGAGGTCTTTGTGGTCCAGAGCCCAGGTCACTGCTGAGCCGTCCGATCCTGGACGGCAACGGGTGATGACCAGAAAAGTTGTACTTGTAATGGCATAACTGCAATGAAGTACGCTTACGTGGAGCAAAATCGTCACTTAACATGCTTAAAAATTGAAGTCACCGCCGCGGCCCGATGGGGGAACCTAAAGAGGGGACCAAAAATTCAAGCCATCTGATTTTGATCGGACGACTAGCCTTGTAGAATCGGTGGAGAGTATGTTTCGGACGGACGGAGATCTGGCCACCACAGGTAAATCACGCGACTAATAACAGGTGCGTGTCCCCACGGGTTGGCTGCCAGAACCTTCGTACAAGGGCATTTACGTGATTCGGTGGAAAGCTAAGCTGCATTTTGTAGAGGGTTGAGGTGCGTCGGTGAGGTTATTTGGATATAAGTAAGTTAAAAAGGCGACAAAATATTGAATGGTTAATAATTGGGAAAAAGGCGTTTAATTTAGCCGATTTACCTATTAAAAAACATTAAAGGGTAGCGCGGAAAATTAAAACGGAAACTAAAAATTTTAAAAAGCTTTTCAGAGTTTGAACGGTCAACAGAGGGCGACCTAAAAAATCCAGCCTTCCTTTTCCGTTCTTCTTTGCCAGTCTCCTCAAACTCGTCATCAGACCTCGCCACCAAATAAAAAAAAAAAAAACCACAACTTTCATCGGGAGAAAACGAGAGATAAGGAGAAATCCAACACGATCTTTGTCTGAATCGATAGTGGAAAGAGGATGCGGAGAGGAGGGTTGATTGCTTGCTATCTGCGTCGCCGTTTCGTTGTCTTGACGTGATTAGGCGGATCGGAGCGGCGATCTCGGGAGGCGTCGGCTGGATCTCGTAAGGATCTCCTTTTCGCCCGCATTTGTTTTATTTTCTGTGGTTTTTGGAGGAATTATCGGCTTCTTTGGATCGGTTTAGGATTTTTCTGAGCGGATCCGTGCTGCGTTCTTCCTGGCTGCGGCGGATGTCTGATCTTTGTTGTGGTTTTTCGTTAGGAGTTTCGGATTTTTGCGTTTGGATCCGTGGGGATATTCCTGTTGTCAAAGAAATGTTTTTTTTAATAAAATTCCATGCTAAACGCCTCTCTCTCTCTCTCTCTCTCTCTCTCTCTCCTTCCTTTTTTTGTGTGGTTTGTAAGGAAAAGAGGGATTTTTGGGTATTTTTCTCCTTTGATCTGAATAATCTGCTATGGTTTTAGGTCTTTGTATCGTTTGAAGCTTTTTTCTCCTTTCCGGTCCTCCGCATCCTGGGGAAGGTTTCTTGATCCTCGATTTTTTTGTAGTTTTTCTTTCTGTCTTTATGATTTAGGGTGGTTTATAGGTTAGGTTCGTGGCAGCATGCGATCTTTACGGTATTCAAGCAATTTCAGGCGTCATTTTCCTCATGCTGCTCTTCTGTCGTTTGTTTGGTAGATGTTACCATCTTTGTGGAGAATTGATCACTCCAAGACAAGAAGTAAAATTTATTTAAGTACGTTTGAGAAACTTATCGTGGACTGAATGAAAATTCGTTTTTGTGGCTCTGAAATCTGGAAGTGTAGTTGGAGCTTGAATTGCCTTTTGGGGTGACGATGTAGTGTTCTTTTTGTTGTTATTCATGCATGAAGCGATGGTGGTTTTTTTGCTTGGATATTTACAGGAGTTTACCATGACTGGATGATGTGATGGATGTGGAAAGTTGGGTCGGTTGGGGATGGATGATATCTTTGCTAGAATTGAACAACTTATACACATTCCTATCTAAGTAGTATTTTGTATTAACTATAGATATTCTGGAATTCAGTTTGAAGGATAATTATTGAACAGTTTGTATTAACTGTACAAACATATGCTATTGTCAATTTGAGAAATGTGGTTGCATGGTAAATAAGGATGCAAGTAGTCAGGCTCTGCAAGCTTGAGATCTGATGGCTTTTTTAGATGACTTTTTTTTTTCTTTTCTGGCTACATATGGTAATATGCAACTGAATTGCGGATGACTCTTGGTGTTACACATTAGCCATCAGAGTATCTTTGTCATTTCCTAGTCATGGGTGGGTATATTAATTTTAACTTACATTCTGTTTTGGTTTTTCTATAATGATCGTGCTTTTCAGCTTACTTTGTACATGAGATTCCTGTTAATGGTGCCTGCCTAAGTTATTTTTCATCCTTCATTTGAATCTCCTGTGTACGGTTGTATTCGTAGATTTACTTATTTTACATGAAGAGAATATGAATATCACATTGCAGCTTTCCTGTGTTTGCTGACAAATATCATCATATATTTTACAGGTAAATGCATTGGTTCACCGTGACAAAATTGCTTGTGCAATACATTGAATTCAGATCCTTTTAGGTATTTGCAACAGATGGCTTCGGCGAGTGTGGTGACGTCATCAGGGATGAAAAATGCCAGTGGTACTAGTGTTGGTGTGGACAGACTGCCAGATGAGATGAATGATATGAAGATAAGGGATGACAAGGTAGACCGGCATGCATTTTCATTTATATCTTTTTTCGATGATACTTGGTTGGAAATAGACATTATCTTGTGCTTAGAAATTGGTCTGTTGCATGTTTTGATTTCTAATCTGCTGAACCTGCACAGGAGGTGGAAGCAACAGTTATTGATGGCAATGGGACCGAAACTGGTCATATAATTGTAACCACTATTGGTGGAAGAAATGGCCAGCCAAAACAGGTAAAAACAGTAAGCATTATTGGTTATGACATCCAACAGAGTACTGAAATTTTTGGTTTTTAAACTCTTAATCAGTAGAAATGCCTTTTTGGTATGGTGGAGTAGAGCTATTAATACCTCACAGAGCAATGTTTTTGCTTAAATTTGATTTCTTATGTGGATTGGTACCATAAATAGCTATGATCTTTGTTATCACTTCTTTTCCACACTTTATTTCATTTATTGATCGTTGTATTGACTGCAAATTTGGTCTTACTATAGAAGTTTTCCCTCTTAATGGCAGACTATAAGGTATATGGCTGAGCGTGTTGTAGGACATGGATCATTCGGAATTGTGTTCCAGGTTTGATTAATAACCTTAGCGCTTGACTGAAGTTATGTCATCATGGTTTGTTAGAGGAATGTGGATATGCATCATTTTTGTCTATTCCACTCTGTTGCTATATGCATCATTTACATTTTCTTTTTATTGATTTGACAAACTTATCTGAGTGCCAACGAGATTTTTTTTTACTAATTTTTCTACCTCTTGTTTTTTCCCCCTTAATAGGCAAAGTGTCTGGAGACGAGTGAAACAGTAGCAATAAAGAAGGTTCTTCAAGACAAGAGGTACAAGAACCGTGAGCTGCAAACCATGCGTCTTCTTGATCATCCAAATGTTGTTTCTCTGAAGCATTGCTTCTTTTCAACAACTGAGAAGGATGAGCTATATCTTAACTTAGTACTTGAATATGTGCCTGAGACTGTTCATCGTGTTGTCAAACACTACAACAAGATGAGCCAACGTATGCCACTAATATATGTGAAACTTTACATGTACCAGGTAAGAACGAGTCGTTGTTATGTGGACTTTGCCTGTGATTTCCTTTTTGAGAATTTTCTGTTCATGTCCTTTTTTCCCTGTAAGTCATAGTTTATCAAGCTAGAATGATGCACAAGTATGTGGCTTTTAGGCTGTTCCTGTTGCATGTAATTTGGTATTAATATTGTTAGACACTTTGTTAGGCTAGAGTTATTAAATAAATAATTATTTTAAGACTTGCAACAGGTATTGCACTTGCTGAACATTTATTTCATTATTTGTTCTGAGAAAGACCCATGTGCTCTTTAAAGTTAGATTTGGTCTGTTCAAAACATGGAATTGCAAGTATTTCAGTTGATTGCTTTGGGGAATTAATTCTGAAAATCTATGCAAGCTGGCTTTTTCTTATTCTGTTTGATATTTTAACAGATCTGCAGAGCATTGGCTTATATTCATGGCAGCATTGGAGTGTGTCACAGAGACATTAAGCCACAAAATCTTCTGGTATGCTTACTAAACATTACATCTATTTATTCTTCCTAGTTCATGCTAAGTTCAGCATTTTAATATGAACACCTTATTGCTATAGCTAAGGATGGAGGCATAAAAATGATAATTTAAATTCGATCAATCATATTGAGAGTTTCATAATCTAAGAGTGATCAGTGGTGGACTGAAAATCTAGTATATACTTACTATTGTCAAAATTCATCTACAGATATGATGACATATTTCTATAAGTTGTTTCCTTACATTAACTCCCAATTTGCATTGAATAAGTAACGTGACCATGCATGTATTCTTCAACAGGTCAACCCACACACTCATCAGCTGAAACTCTGTGACTTTGGTAGTGCAAAAGTTTTGGTATGTGTTTTTGTACATGGAACTGAGATCAATGTTATTCTTATTGTAATTTTGGTTGATGTATTTATTTTTGGAGCTAACAGGTGAAGGGAGAACCAAATATATCTTATATCTGCTCAAGATACTACAGAGCTCCTGAGCTTATATTTGGTGCAACTGAATACACCACAGCAATTGACATCTGGTCTGCTGGTTGTGTTCTTGCTGAACTCCTACTAGGACAGGTAGACAACCTCATTTACAATTACTTGCTAAATTGCCTTGGCTCTCTTAGTAATTTTAATTGCTATGACTTGTCAATAAATATGACCGTGTCTTTCAACAGCCTCTCTTTCCTGGCGACAGTGGAGTTGACCAGCTCGTTGAAATAATCAAGGTAATGTCACTCTGGCCATGGTATTTTATTACTCACACCCACTCACATGCTATATGTGTACATATACATATGCATATGTATGTGTATATATACATCTATATGTATATATATATGTGGGGGTGTGCATGTGCATTTCTATCTTTTTGTATATGTGTATTTAACTACATGACTTTTCTTTTTTTATTTTTTTGCAGGTCTTAGGCACCCCAACAAGGGAAGAAATCAAATGCATGAACCCAAATTATACAGAGTTTAAATTCCCACAGATTAAAGCTCACCCATGGCACAAGGTATGAATTGTCTTCCCTTGTTTACTTCTTTATTTTGGAGCCATCTGTCATGGCTCTTTTTTTCCTGTAATCTAATATTTTCATGCGTCTGATCAGATCTTCCATAAAAGAATGCCGCCTGAGGCCGTGGATCTTGTGTCTAGACTTCTCCAATACTCCCCAAACCTGCGATGCACCGCCGTAAGTATTTTGAGGGAATGCCATGCATTTACTATGCACAGCAAAACTCGAGTCCATATGCATACCTAATTATATTATTTCTCTTTGCAGCTGGATGCATTGATTCATCCATTTTTTGATGAGCTTCGTGATCCAAGTACCCGCCTACCAAATGGCCGTTTTCTACCCCCGCTCTTTAATTTCAAGCCTCATGGTAAGTGTTGATATAATTAGTTTTACTGTATCTTCGCTATCAGCATGAACTTGTTGGCCTGCAAGGACCTCAATGATTTATTTGTTTTCTGTACTGATGATCAGAGTTGAAAGGTGTGCCAATGGAGATCTTATTGAAGTTGATTCCAGAGCATGCGAGAAAGCAATGCGCCTTTCTAGGATTATAAGCTCGTTGATAGGATGGTTATCTAAAAGTAGCCCGTGTATGTGCTGTAGGAAAGAAATGCGTATCTTGTGAGAGTTGGGAGTTGGCGGCGGAGGTGGTCAGATGAAACTATGTTGCTATCTTCTGTGTATTTCCATCACTGCCTTGTTCTGTGAAGCAGACTGAGAAGCTTCTGCTACGCCCAGAACCTCTATGGGTCTCTGTTAACCCTTGGTTTCTGTCATCCATACAACAGATTTATAAAATTATATAGAGTAGAGAGAGTGCCGTTGTTTCGTTGATTTAGTGGAAATATGGATCCAAATGCTGCTTCCAGGTTTCAATGTGATATTGTTGCGTTATTCCTGTTAGGGAAAACATCATCGCCTCTTCTCGCTGCTCCTATCTTTGCATCATTTGGATCTCAAGGTTGCTTAGATTGATTTGATTTATTATTTTGGGTTATCATTATTGAACAGCTCCTCCTAGGGCTTCTATTGCTCCAACAACTTCGTGCGCGAGGTTATATTTATGAACAATACTTGTCGTTAAGTTTGCTTTAACCATCTACAGTGTTTTGCCATGTCTTGTATTGTTTCAGTCTTTTGCTCATGTTGGGTATCTTCTGGGGCTTCAGTTTTTTTTTTTTGACTCCCCATAAAAGTTATGTTTGAATCCTAATGTTGGAATTTTGTGAACCGCAACGAGTGGAGTGTGACACCGGAGGGCTGGTTAATTATCTGGTCCTGTTATAACCCTCGAGGTTGCATGGTACATGCCATTAACCCATGATGCCGGCCAATTCTTCATCCAGTGATCTGGCACAAGCTTCTCATTTGGGATCAGGCGTTAATCGTACCATGTGTCATGTGGTTGGCTCCATAAACGATAAACACTTGTTCTGGGCCAGTGTTTGTTGTTTTTCCACCGTTTGATTTGCTTTCGTATGCGATCGTTAGCTTTGCGTGTGAGGCTGAATGATGATTAACCTGTAAAGTAATTTTGCTTGCGTGCAACATAAATTTTGCGGATGACCGTTGGTTCAACCTTGTTGCTTGGATTAGCCCTGAACCCTTGTTCGCACGATTGGGTCAGGTCCATGTTGTTTAAGTCGACTGGTTTTACATGCATGTGCATGGCAAGGTACTTTTAAGCCCGAATCTCGGTCTATCTGGATCCTCATGCAGGCACGAGTCACAACTCACAATCTCTACTGCAAAAGAGGATGAGAGAGAGAGAGAGAACAAAGGGATTCATTCTAAGAATTCGATGGTTCATGAATTGTATGTTTTGTTATTACAAGGATTCGTACTTCATCTCAAGAGATCCCATCAATAATAAATAAAGGATGATTCCAAGAACGGATGGTGGATATCATGTTAGTTCATCTATCTGCATAGATCTTGAAACAACTATAATGCAATTCAATAATAAATTTGCTTGAAGCTGAATCCTTTTTTCCATGCAAAAAATACAACACATGACCTTGTAAATCTTGGGGGTGAAAATCAAGTTGAGTCAAATAAGATAAGGACCGATAAAACCTGTCAACCCACATCTAATCTATTTACAATATAGGATGGATAAAAAAAATCCATCAATCCACATCCAATCTATTTATACAATAGATCAAAAATCTTAGAACTCAACTTTTTTTTTTTTTTTTTGATACAAATAGGCCATTACACAACTTTGGTGCACGCGCAATCCATAAAATCAGCATACACAAAATTTCGCAAGGTCGGCAGGTATGGCTCATCCTATCTTCAGGTTCAATCTTTGGACTGCTCCATTCTATAAGCTACAACCCAGTCAGCCGCACTAAAAACTTAACTATTATTAAACAAATAATTTAATCCAATTTGCAATAGGTTAAAATAAGTTAAATGATTAAGCATTGCCACTTTTACTCTATTTCACTTCATTTCTTATCAACTCTCACCCTTATGAAAGGTATCATTATGGCCACAAAAGTTGGGATTCTAACATGCCGTGGGTTAAACCCAACTGCACCCATTTCAGTGTCCTGCACAAGCCCCATTGAAAGTTAGTCAAGCCCATAAATATGGACATTTGACCTCGAGTAGCCCTCCTTGCAGCCAATTGACCTCCATACACATCGACCCCCAGATAAAAGGAGAGAGGAAGTGAGAGAAGGGCGTGCGCGAGAGAGAGAGAGAGAGAGAGAGAGAGAGAGAGGATGCCATTGGGGAAGTACTACTGCGACTACTGCGACAAGCAATTCCAGGACACGCCCTCCGCCCGGAAGCGCCACCTCCAGGCCATCCAGCACCAGCGTGCCCGCGCCCTCTGGTACGACTCCTTCAAAGGTACCAGAATAATATTAGCTTTTATCTCGAAAACCGCGCTCTCTTTCTTTCATTCTGACGCATATCCACAAACAGTCGTCGTGCCATCTTCGGATTTAACTTCTTTTCTTTCTATAATATATGGAGCAGCAGCGGAGCCACATGGTGGCGGGCCTCTTCTTCAACCCGATGGGAGCTTGGCCAAAGGAGTCTGCCATCATTTCGTTCGCACGGTAAAAGAATACCCATGTTCTCTTCTTTTCTGCTTTTCTCGATTCTTCTCGTGAAAAAAGTCGGAAAATCGAAGAAAGCCTGAATTCAATGACCGAACATCATGCAAGATGAAAGCTTTAATAGAAAAGTTTGCATCTTTATGGGATAATAGTTATAATTTTAGTAGAAATTCGAGAGAAATAAAAAAAGAAAAGAAAAGAAAAGAATAAATAAAACATAACTTCGATCTCTGTCTCAATAAAAAAAGGAATGCAGATTTGAAAGGATTTAGGGCTATACTGAGGGGATCTTTTTCAAATATCAAATTCTGGAATTATGTTACCAATATGTGTGTAATTGGTGTGGTAGGGAACCTGCAAGTATGGAGATGCATGTAAATATTTTCATCCAAAGCAAGATGCTGCAAGTCCAACTCCAGCGGTATCCGGTGAGTTGCTTATGATAGAGTTTTGATCCTTTTTATTGTTTAACCGTATGTATCATCTGCTGATTCCTTTCGAGGAATGGTGACAAGTAGAGAAATTGTTGTGAATATTCATTGGTGAGGGTAGCACTATTAACTGCTCCTATGGGTGGCTGGCAGTACATGGACAAGTTCTTTCACATGTTGCCGTGAAAAAAAAAGACTTTAATGATGGTTTAGAAAGTGATCGTGCTTCTGATTGTAGGTAAAAAAACACATGTCTAGGTTCTAGCAAAGTCATACTTGTGGCAGGAAAAGCAACCATGTTGGTCATGATATTACTCCGAGAACACCTTATTCATAGTGTCGGCCATATTTTCTATCTTTTTCTAAAAAGTGATTGAATTTGCAGTGACACGACATTATCAACATAAATGACATGATCATTGCTTGAAGCAGCTTCAGAAGGATTCGAGTCTTGAAGTAATTATACAATCATGACTTGAAGCCATGACTGTTCACTATCCTGTTGGTTACTTGATGTGTCCATGATTAACTGAACTTAGGTAAGCAGAATACCTACAGATAAGACTCATCAATAATTATATGAATAGCTGCCTTCCGATGACAACTTGGAGCACAAGGATTTAATCAAATACTGAAAATAATGTTTGTGCTTATTGTAATTAAAAGAAATACAAAGTGAGGGTAACTGATATCCATGTTACATGTCAGTATACAAGGATATGGATTAGATGTAACCTTGGGGAAGTTAGAAAGGTGAGAGAACAGGAAAAGGATGCTGTTCGAAGGGCACCATCAAATCCAAACTGGATGGGCAAATAAATAGGTCTATAGCTATGTAAACATGAATTATGGACTTCTTATCAGAATAGGTAGGTACATGTATGCATTAAAATTATCCATATATAAATATGGATTATCCTTCTTATAGCTATATCCAAGAAAGAGTTGTATAATTATGTATCCACATCTCTAGCTGTATCTGGGTCATATCTGAAGCAGATATGGATTAGATATAGACCGGAGATATCTGACTGCACCCTTAGCAAGTTTACATCACCTGGCATCGAGGTAGTTGATGTTGCTTGGTTTATTAGTAGTCTGTCACTGGGGGGGTCTGACAGCACCTACCAGTCATCTACTGAAAAGAAGTGCCTGAATCCGAATACTGCTTTGTCTTTGGGGTTCTGGTGCTGTGCTATATTGGAGGATTCTTGATTTTGATGGATGCTCAAAGCCATATTCTGTTCTTTGCATCGAGTTCCCTTCTAACACTTAGTATTACTAGATTTACTTATTTGTTACTCAAATTCATGTAACAGCTTGAGTTCCTTCTGGCTAGCTCAAGTAGACATTGAATTAAAATCTGTCCCTTAATCAATGGGCATCAGAAGTGCTCTTCCAAAGTCAACAATTACTTGATATCACAACAGTACACACGGAAAAAACAAATCTTGTTTTTGGCATGTCATAGCCAACATCTAAAGAAATCTGAATATTTTTGAAACTTCAATGAAAAGAATGAGGATACTCATGACTTATGCGGCATTTATTCATTTGCTTTATTGAATGATCCATGTACCATTTCTGTATATGTTCTAGCAAAAATTTCTGCTTTAACTTTTGACAATTGATTTTTTTTCTTTTTGCAGGGTTGAATTTTGTTGAGACAGTACAATCACCTAATTTTTTGGGTAATCAAATTCTGTCAGGTAAATCAACCACCACTACGTTTTACATCCGTGTATAAAAAATAAAGAATACCAAAAAGAGATAGCTAGGAACAAAATGTAAATGGTGTGAGGCAAAAGCAAATTGATGATTTTGGATTCTATCCAGGGTATCATATTGGATTAATTCGAGTATCTGCTTTGAATCTAAATCTTGCTATCATTTTCTACCATTTCAGTAATAGGTGCATGACATTTGCAAAGCTATACTAATTTAGATATACCACTACGTGATACCTGATTGCTACTATCGGTATGATGGATTGTAGTAATGACATCGTAATTCTCACAGATAGAAGATTTGACCTTTTTGTGGAACAAATGTGGTAGGATTCCTCATGCTGATATATAGATATGATCATAGCTTGTTTATTGTTCCATATGATTCCTCCTCGTCCAATTACTTTGTCACAATGCTCTTCTCTTCCCCATGAGCCCTCCAAGTCACTATAGCTCCAATAAACATTTCCTGGTGGCTATGGGTAATATTAACCTTTAAATCCTCTTTCTCTGTATTACTGCCTGACGTCAATGCTCGCAAGTACATTTTTTTCCATAACTAATCCATGTGCATTATTTTTTTTCTTCCTTTCTTTTGTGCTTATGCACAGCAGGCATGGTCTTGGATCACACCGGAGTCTCGTGGGGCAACTTGCCTCCATCATTGAGACCACCTCCAGAGGGGGGTTATCCACCTCTTCCCCTTGTGGACTGGGGATAAATCTTGCTGAAATCTTAAGAAGCTTCTGGCCGACTGCATAGCGTACATGTACTTGAAGAATTGAATTCGTGACAGGGGATCCCTTATACCAAAGGGCATATGCACAAAGCATTCATGAAGTTTATTAACTTGTAATTTTAAGCGATCTTATCATGACTTGCTGTAATTCCATAATAATACCATCAGCAACAGGGGTTACGTCCATATTTGTGCTTACTGTAGATGGCGCTTACTCTTGTTCAGAACTTCTGAAAAAATTTTTGAGGGATGAGGCAAGCAACAATAATTAGAAGTATGGAGGCCTTGGGGCATTTTTAAAAAATGATAATGAGAGTTGATGAAAATTTCATTATTCATCTCGCACGATGTTTTTTTACCAAATGATCCCCTACAATGTTGATGAAGGCATTGTTAAATTGGATGCCGAGTACTTCTATATATCATAGGCCTCTCAATAATGAGTTTGAACTGTCACATGAAGGATGCAAAGATTGCAAAATATTCAGCTAGAGAAAAAGTTTGATCACCAGAGGTGAAGCTTGATGGTGGAAGCATGGACTTCACGAAACTAGAAGTGATTTGAAAAGCCATTCTAGCCTGAGACTTGATCTTGTACCACATTACCTGAAATTGGCATTCTTCTTGTTTGGATCTCAATTCATGTCATAGCTACGCACAAACTTGTATTTATGGACCTTGCATATAGGAAATAAATAGATATAACTTCATGGGATGGTAGCACCACCATCATGTTATGGTCGACAAGTATCCTTATTCAGACCAAAATGTTTACAATTTATTAGGGTGGCAGCAGTTAATAAGATCCCATGGGATGGATGCTATTAAAAGTCTGAATCTGATGGCAACAAGGTTGTTGCTTTCTAGCATTCAAGCTATTCTGTAAGATAAGGAAGGTCGAGCTGTTAATATTCTCCATGCAGACCAATGTATATGTATGTATCATAATCATGCCTTCGATTTGGAAGATCATCAGACCTCCATCAAGTCTTGGTGTCTTGCAAACGGGAGCTCAGAAAACTTGAAAACTATGATCAAAAGTGAATATCATGGTTAATCAGCATTGCGTGTTATGATGTTTCAAAAAGAAAAAAAGAAAATAATGCAGCGAGTCTTGAACCCTTGGAGCCATTAGGAGCTTTACAGAATTTCATGCAAGTCTTGAACCCTGCACATTTAATAGCCGATATCTTCCTACAATACTCAGCTTCCTCATCTCAAAACGAATGATCCCAGCGTTCATTAATTAATTTCACATTACATCCAAAGTGACTGAAACACCAGCTGTGGCAGAAAAGATGTTACCATCATCTGAAAATGCTTGAAGATTTTATGTGAAATTTGCATACCGAACAACAGAATAAATAAATCAATCTGACAACATTTCAGTGTAAACAAGGAGGGGAGCTGGAATATTAATTAGGGTAGGCAAGGTGTATTAGTGTTTCCAGAATTTGAGAATAGCAGGCTTGCTGTCATCAAAGCATAAGCCAGGCAGACCAGTAGTTCTATTCATTGCAATGTGGACCATTCCATCAATAAAACAGTATGGCATGTTCAAATACATTCACCGACAATTTTTTAGAAAAAGCGGAATGCAAGGTGATGAGCATTACTCAATTTGTCATGCAATTATAAGAAAAAAGTAGTATCCAATCTCCACAAAGCATTAGCATAAATCAAAGTGGATGAAACTGGACATGATCGGCATGAATGATAGCAGAGAACTTCATGCCAACCATAATTACACCCACTGAAAACACTGGAAAAATATAAAATAAACTCCTGGTAAATTTACAAAGTACACGGAGAGTAAATGAGATGAATGACAACAATTTTCTCGAAATTTATTAGAGCAATAATATAGACTTCTTTACAAGATTCATGTCTTGCAAGTAAGATCTAACCAAAATACACACAAGCACTGCATTGCATTCCATGACACATACAGGAATTTCATCAGCCATCTTTCTGCGTATGCATGGATGGAACAGACACAAGCATATGAAATTCTCCAGTGAATTTCATCAGCCATCTTGTGCGCATTGCTTCAAGACATACAAAGATTTGGACTACCAAACAAATGTGATTTTTTTTTTTTTTTTTAAAGCCTATGATTGATACCTGACCATCTGGAATGTCAAAGGTCCGAATGGAAAAGACGTTTCTGCAGGGGGACCTTTCTTCACAGAACTGGAGAATTACTAGTGCAAGGAAGCTAGTGCCTCCAAAAGGGAAGCAGCAAACTGCATCTGGGAAGCTTCATCAATTGTCAAGAAGAGAGGAACATGTACAAAGAGAGATTTGATTCTGTGTTGCTCTGCAAACCGGAGAGAATGATAATAGACATAATTGCACACAAATCGACCAGCATCATCTGAAGGGATTACATCATATCCCATCTTGGCTAAGCCATTGACAATTTGATCAACAGGAAGAGAAGTCTGTGAAATTATCAAGAAGAAGGAACCGTTCTTAAAGCTAGAAAAATATGTGAAACTGAAAAAGCAAGATTTTCTACGATAAAAGTTTCGAACGACAATAATGAAGATAGTGAGAGGGAAAATTATCAAAACAAATGTATGTGATCATATATATTTATAAATAAATGATATATGCTGAAGTAAAGTGAAATGAGATGGAGAAACAGAATTTGCAGACCACCCATCTTCAGTAACATGGCCAGACTTATTGTTGGCAAAATACATTTTATCAGCATTATATTTTTGTATGCACCATAAGAAAGGGGGGAAAAAGAAAAAAAAAAAATCAAAAACCATAATGTGAAAGGGACCAATCTTTTCTTTAAATGAATCATTTAGTTTTTATAAATGAATATTGCTGTGAATGTGAAAATTAATGGACAAGTTGATTGGTAGTGAAGTAAACATGTGACTTAAAAATACATCTGGACTCAAATTCAGAAATGCAGATGAAAGGCCAATATGTTCAGCTTCTAGAAGCTAAGCACCCCAGATAATATAGAAACAACAGAATTAGCAAATATCTCACATTAAAGTTGATATTCCATCTCTTACATGATTAAAACTCATTAACTATGTAGAATCATGAGGTAGGATGAAGATATGCACATAGGGAAAATGTCTTCTTAACAACTAGAATTAAGTGAAACTATATTACAATGATGTGACTTCACATAATACTTCTTGATGCACGATCAATTTGCACATATATAGTAAACCTTATAGTTATACTGACCTTAACATTGAATGCTTAAGCTGCGAAGTCTGAGCCTTCATAGTAATCCAAGACTTTGTTAGCACTCTTTTCATGAACTGATGATGCAGTCCTACACAAAACTTTCTGGCCTGACCTTTTTGAATGATCTTCCAAACAATTTTCTTCTGATCAATTATGACTTTCATTCAAAGATAGTACCAGCTAAATGCCTAAACCAAGTGTTCCATATATGTCTGACAGTAATTGTTGATATTACATATCATGACTCTTAGAAAAATGTCCTTAAAATCAAGAAGAAACAAGGATATCTTTTAAAAGGGAAACTTAAGGGAAATCATATCACAAACATGGTATTCAATCCATATATCTTCATGATGGTACATAGACATGGACAAGGACTTGGAGTTCAAGAAATGTTGGACAATTTGGCTAGTAAAAGCAAGATATCAAGATTTAGGAGGAAGACCTTACAGTGCATATTTAGCTAATCAACTAATATTGATTAAAATTATAAAAAATTCTAAAATAAAGAAAAGGAATAACTTCCCTGATTAATTTTCTCTTCATGGCTATAATGTCTACATTTTCTAGCTCGCTTCAGAAGTACATTGTCTTCTTTACATATCTATTTGACTTAATTATGTTTCTAACGTTTGACATTGTGGGTATCCAAAAGTCAAATATCAACAAGTTGCAACCAGGGACACATGCTGACTTGGATGGTTCCAGATAAGCTTATTCATTGTCACAAACTAAGTTGATGGGAGTGGTGTTAGCAAGCCCCGTACTCAGGCATGAAAGATGGCTTGTTTGGAGCAGTATCACCATGGTACAATATTCCATCTTGACACTCCAAAACTAAATAATGTTCAGCATCATAACGCAAGAGAGAAAAAGAATCTCCAAATAGAGATAAGGACATCACCAACCCACTCACACAACAACAAAATACACCAGAATATGAAGTTGAAAACAGATGGAAACAAGAGGCACGAGTAAAAATATCAAGCTTCAGCACATAATGAATGCAGCACAGAAGAATGATTACATGCCACAGTACCAGTCATATCTAACCAAGAGATGGTAAGACACATAAGTGACAAACAAATTTATATTTTGAGTAGGATCATAAGCAACTCACCCCATCCTATCGAAGTTTTAGATCTGAGTGACTAATAGAAAAGCATATGACAATGGATCAGCTATGGACCTTGCATAATAACAATGAGACATAAGTAATCTAAAGGCCTAGACATGTAGTTATGATAGTTAGGATCCAGCTTCTTGAATTATGATCTTGTTATAAAAAGAATAAAAAGGTGTGAAAATGGATATGAGTTCGTGGCATCCTGTCCTCATTATGCACAAAACCAATTTGCCAGAAATAGATGTTTTTACTTGTAAATAAGGAACAAGGAGTCTGTATGAGACTTAAAATAATACTATAAAGTTGAGAACACGATGAAAGAGATGAGTGATACTGTGACAGGCTATTTAGTAATTTCAATGTCTTCATCAAAAAAAATAAGTGATTCTTTGGGTTCAGCCTTAAAGCCAATAAAAATGAATGATGGTCATGCAACAACTTGGTGAACGATAGTTATCTCAGCAAGTGGGGCAAAGGTCCTCATAAATTCCTAGATATAGACCTATTACATCATTTGGAGCTTCCAACTGTTCAATTAAACCATCCAACAGAACCATTAATCTCGTAGACCCATTGAGATAAAGACTTGTTAATATAAGTGTGACGTGAGGATGCCAACTGGCTGAGTTGGTAAAGTCACTGGTTGTTGGCACCAGTGACACGGGTATGAATCATGGGTTCGAATCCTGCCCTCATCCAATTTCAGTCAGGCATCGTTGTCAAGAATATGGGCAATGAAGGGCTGCAGGCTCCTCAGACACAAGCTCATGTTGCTACAATATATGGGAAGACTAAATGAATGAGTTTGTAACTCCTAATGATAACGAGAAGAAAAAGTGTTGGCAAGCAAGATAGATAAAACAGTTGTGGTCGAACTTTTGGAAAAGGGAATTAAATGACCATATGTCTGACAGGACATTTTTTTCATCTGTTTCCCATTAATGCCCACATATTAATCTATCATGATAGAATATGATAGAATCTGGAAACCTCTCAGTGGCCATATATATGTCAAAAAAAGATCATCGGAAAACTATTTTGAAAAGAAATTATCTACTACCTGCCAGTACCAACTACGCTCCACCAAAAGTTGTCAACATAAAAGAAACAATATAAGTGCCATCAAAGCAAGCATACCTGACGCGTTCGTGAGATGCTTCCATCAGAAGGTACAATTGGAAGCCTCTGAAATACATACAGCAAAGAAAAATTGATACCAAAGAATCTAAATATACAAAATTAATGTAGAAACTAATGATAAGAAAAACAACATTGTAAAGCAGATTCAACCTGAGGTTTCCATCCTAGCTCATCTGGACAACGAAAAGTAGCCTCATTGAATGCTTGATTCTCAATGGCAAACCTTGTTGCACCACTATTGACTCCAAAATGGATCTGATGAAACATCAAATCAAGATAGGAAAAACATGCATGAAAGAAATAAATTGGAATCAGAAGTAGGAAACCATGTTAAAAATAATCAATAATCAAGTCTGCAAAGATAGCTGAGGATGAAGCAGAAAAACCATGACTCAGTGATAGCGAAAGAAATAGTGTACAGAATGAATACTGAATGATTTGATACAGTATGTGACTGATATCACATAACTAAAGTATTATATTGCATTATTAACTATCAAGTGACCTATTAAGAAAAATCAATACGAGTTTTGCAGCAGATTCAACCAAATTCGTCAATTAGAGTGGAATCATACATTCCAAGGTGGTGCTCCAGTTATCTTATCATCTTGATAAGAATAACTGATAGCTTCAAGGGTCGGATACCCAACTGCTAATAAAGAACTAGCACCTTCTTTCCTAATGATATAATAACAGTCAACATACAAAGTTTGAGAATCAGGCTAATCGAGCATTTACTGTAAATTTCAGGAATCTTATAGAAGTTATCTGGCCATGAAATGTAGATGGAATGCATTATATAGATCTTTTGAAACAGAACTAAAATTAAGCTTTTCTTGGTTCTGCCTCCTCTGAACTGCAACAGTGCCATATCCAAGCTAAGTTGTCATGTCTGCCAATGTTATTTGGTTGCAAAATCACAGTTCAAAAGAACAAGATAAGGAGAAGTAACAGAATTCATTCCCCATTAAAAGATATTGATAGATTACTTAATACCATCCTGGGACTAGCCTATAATGATGCATAATTTTCAGAGCACCTTGTTTTGTTATCCAAAGTATGATTCAGTACATTAATATGGATCCTTACCAAGAACACTGATGTCGAATATATCAAATACGTAATGCTGCAGAATGAGGTATTTGGAAAATTTAAAAATCCTTCTTCCAGTAATTTTAGACAAAATGTCTATTTCTTGCACAATTTCCTCAAATGGTCACCAAATCACATGAAGAAAAATGATCCTAGAAGAGAGAGGGCGTGTGTGTGTGTGTGAGAGAGAGAGAGAGAAGCTTAGCAACTGACCCAAATGACTTGCCCCATATTTGAAGATTCATTGCCGCATCCTGTCATAGAAGACTCCAATAGTTCATAAAGTGGACCAAGTGCTCCGTGTCCAGCAGTCTCAAGAACCTTGCATTTCCCAAGAACAAGGCCTTTTGGCAATCCTTTCTTTTCCATGAATTTCTTCAGATTGCTGACAATTGTTTCTGTCGGATTCTCGGAAACCCCATGAAATTTCTTGAATCCAGTAACATGAACAGTTATCACTGAAGGCCCTTCTGAACCCATTTATGGTAATTCCAGGTATATTAAGCTAATGAATCCTTAATTTGTTCAATTATATATGTTCTCTTTGAACCAGCAACCAAATGTAGTTGATTGTCTACGACCTGCTTCAGATAAGAACATAATAGATAATAAATTCAAGTAAAAAAAATGAAGAAACAAATCAAGTTAGAGATAGTACTGATTATGAATATTAGATGCATTCCACTGTACTTGGAAAAAAAATGAAATTCTTGCTACCAGTTCAGTTGACTTGGAACCAATAATACATTCTGAGATCAAGCAAAAAAGTTACAAGGAGCTCAGAACAGGCCAGTTAGAACAAATCTTCATAAAGAAACCCAATACAGCGGGTGCTCTAAAGCCAAATAAGTAGAATTTAGATGGAAAATATAACAGGAACGAGAAGTAAGAACCAAATCCTGTGAATGATGAGATACTCTTACAGTAATAACTGCATCTCCTTATTGCAACCAAAAAGCAGTTGCCAAAAAATCACCAAAATAGAAGTGAAGAAGTGGCATCTCAGCAAATATTTGTGGCCAATATAAGAAAAAAAATGCAGTATTCTTGCAGAAACTTTGAGACAGGTCATATGCACAGAGATAGAAACCTAAAAATTTGAAACAGGAAATACAGAGCAGCTCACTAAGAGGGAAATTCCAAAAAGGAAAATGAAATAACATAAAATAGCACAGCACTTACTCAAAGTGAAATCAAAGGGCGAGCAAAGAAGACGATCAACACAGAACTGGGCATCAGAGATAGTTCAATAAATTGGGCCATCCAAAGCCTCCATTTGATCACAGAATTCATAGCAGAAGACGATAAAATCCATGAAATGGACTAACAACTAGTCTTCCTTTGATGGTTCAACAACCAGTTAGTTATAAGCGGGGATCGACTAATCTTGACAATTAATTCCTGTGATGATCGAAAGACCCAGCAACCTGCTGGGAAGTTTCAAGAAAAAGACTAATACACCATTTGCATCAGACGAAATTAAACGCGGGGAACCAAAGAAACCGACCCCAGATTAGAAAACAATATAAACAACCATGAAAGTTCTCAGCTTTAGCTTACGATAATTGGCAGGAATCCGCTCTAGTTATGGAACTGATTCATGGAAACAGAGACAATTCGATAAAACCAAAGATTTTAAACGCATCAAAGGAGATCAGGCACGAATAAACCTAGGAAATCCAATCGAAGATCGGAAAACGCACGAAACATGACGGGAAAAAAAAAATGGTATTTTCACAAAAAAAATTGCAGCACCAGTTAATCAACCAACCCTTCAAAGTTCTCACCTTTTACAGTTCAAAAGACGGAGAAAACGAAAAACGATTCGAAAAAAGGATTCTTTTTCCTGAATAAAATGGCCGTCGTAGGCGACGATGAGCGAGATCAGAACTCGCCCTGATTGAAGGAAGGGGAGGATATAAAATGGAAGCAGATGGAATATGGTGTTGGGTCTCCTTCAAACAGCACCGCGATTGCAGAAGAGATCAAGAACAGGAGTTTAGATAGAGATGAAGGAAGAGGAAGAGTACAAACAACCCCGCGAGGCGCATTTGTAGCGCCGATGCCTTGCTTTCTTGTCTTCCTTTCTCATTTTATTCTCCTTTTATATATATATAAATATATATATATAGTGGATCGCATTCCGTAAGAATTTTATCTTATATTACATTATTGTTGATTAAAATAATTCTATATAAAAGAATTATTATGTGATGTTGGATTAGAGATTAGGTATACGAGACCAAGTATGCCAAGATATCAAAGGATATTAAAAAGTAATTAAAGTTGGTGAGCCTTGGATTCAATATTTGACTATTTGTTGCAATGTTTTTTTACTTTTTATTTTTTCTTGCATCTACTTTTTTTTCTAATTCCCTTTTAGATATTAATTGAGGTACACACAAATGTTTTATAGTTAGATATTTATTAGTTTAAGACACGTAACGGGAACCATGTCGTATCCCTTGTTATATATATGTATACTGTAGGGTTCCTACAAAATAATTGACACCCAGTCTTTCATTCATTGTTGGCTTGCTATAGACATTCTATAGGACATTTTTTTTCTTTAGCAGTAGTTTTGACTTGCTATAGACATTCTACGGGACATTTTTTCTCTTTAGTAGTAGTTCTTTGGCGGCCATTTTTTTTCCTTCGCTGGAACCGCTTGGAAGGGAAGGATCTTAATCATCACACTAAATGAAGACATCGAAAAAAAAGTCAAACAAATTCTTTGAAATTTGTATTTGATGTAATTATAATTAATTCTAATAATTAAATAATTAAAAATAAATTTATTAGAATAAAAAATTAATAAAATTATTATACATATGAAAATCATGATCATCCAAAAGCAATAAACATGATAGTGGTGGGCTTGATTTGGACATACTGATGGGATAACCATGGTTATAATAAAATTTATAAGTTATTTTCAGATATAACTAAAGGCGATAAAAAAGATATCGTGAGACTCTACTTTATTTTATATCATTAAACTTTCTTATTTTCACATGAAATGCCTTAAAAAAATAAAAAATATTTATGCTGATTTAATTTTGATGGCACTAAAGATGCTACTTAACTCTTAATCTTTTCTAAAGATCAATTAATAAAATAAAAAAAACAATAATAATTTATATAAAAAAAAATTTAATTTAATTAAAAATATATTATATATAAGAAAAAAAATGAGGCAATCTCTTTTCTTTTTCCAAACCATTCAGTAAGTTCATGAAATATTTTAACTTTATTTATTTATTTATTATTTTAATAATAAATTTATCTAGATTAATACATGATATTTTTGTAGTTTTTTTTAAATTGATTCTTATATTAAGAGGATTGGGAGTAGTATTTTTTATCAATCTCATTTTTTTTTATATCATGATCAAAAATAGCAATGCAAGAAAAACAACGCCCCTAAGGTCCTTAGAAAAGCATTCACTGAATTCTAAGGGGTACAATTAAAAGTTATCTTTTTTAAGATACTCTACAAATTTTCAAAAACAATTTAGCAATTACAATATTACTCAATAATTATGATAAGTCACCAATGTTTTTATATATTACAACCTTTGTGCTGGTAATAAATTAAAAAATAATGTACAATTGCCACTTTTTCATGATAATAATCACTCGACTATAATTTTTCAAGTACTATATCTAAGTTATGCTGATACCACACGTTACTCCTTAACTTAAAGGAGACTAAGATAATTTACTATCGGTTCACTTAGAAAAAATTTCTATTAAATTAAGAAAACTGCAAAGCGACAACTGCTTACGTGAGAAAATAGTATTTAACATAAAACACCCATGAGTGAGAGGGTGCTGTGTCTAATTAAATTGGGTGAGCGTTGGACTTCCTTCGCTTTTGGGGCCATAAATAAAGTGTAGCTTTCTTACCAAGTTAACTTATCTTCATTTGGAATGTTTTTTTATAAATAAAATATTTATTTAAAACTTTATATTTTTTTAATATTTTTTTCAAAAATAATATTTAGATAGATAATAATTTATTAATATTTTTTTATACATGAAAAAGTTGCTTCATTATATTTTTTTTTATATTACTATTTTTTTAAATATGTTATTAAAATTTATTCATATTTTTTATATTTTTTTAGATTTAAAAAATGAATGATTAAGTTATTGTGCATGATGAAAATATTGAAAATAAAAATAAAATATTTTAGATATAAAATTAAATATATTAATAAAAAAATAATTTAATTATTTTTTAGATGAATAAAATTTATTTAATTTTATAAATAAATATTATCTATAAAAAAATATTTTTTTTTATTTTAAAAAATATAAAATATAAATAAATTAGTTAATAATTTTTTTTATAATATTTATTTATTAAAAAATGAGTTTTAATTAGCCTAGTTTCGATTTTCTATCTTCGAGCTAGGATATTTGAAGCCGCATGATACCTTTGTTTACAATGCCGCTTTATTTCAAATGACTATAACATTTGAAAGTGACAAATAATCATGAAATCCCTCTGTTTACTTCCTTTATAAATGTCGATTATTCCCACCGTTGTACTTGTGAACTTTATTTGTACATAAGACATCTAAGCCAGAAATATTTGCATTATGGAAATGATTTATGTTAGTGTGTGGTATATTCTTGAATAGGAAAACACGACGGAGGGTTAATCAAATTATTAGCATTTCTCTACGTCATCAATTTTAACTAGACGTTGAAAGAAAAAATAAAAAACTAAAAACTAATCACTTCCTGCTCTTGTCACCGTTCTACTTTCCTCCTTGGAGGCCCCGTGGATCCTACGTGATCCCACTGCTGGCGTCTGTCCCCTCAAATCCCAGCCGTCCATCGGCCATGATGCTTGAGCTCGACACTGGTTGGTGGCCCCCCGGTGACGTATCTGGATCAGAAGGTCGTGATTCCACGAAACGTCCGCCGGTAACATCACAATCCGTGGGCAGCCAAACCTCCCATCCCGCCGAAGCCCCCGGTTTCCCCCGGGGTTGCCAATCTGGCGATCATGACCGTCGAATCGATGGGTCCTTTTTTAGTTTTTGAAGAAATAAAAATCTGTGGCGAGACCGGTGGCGCAAAACCCACCAGCCGGCCATGGTCTGCGAACCAGGCGAGGAATCTGACTCCAGTGATGTCATCGTTGCCGTTCGCTGCGGCCACGCCCACCTGAATCTTAGGGAGATCACCGATCGTGCGGCCCTCCTCGCTCCGCACTGCCGCCGGTGAGTGAGCTATTCGTTTTGTTTATCAGCCAGAAAGTTTTCTCACTTCCTGAACTTTCTTTCTTAAAAAAAAAAAAAAAACAGCTGGAGGGCTTTCTTGCTTCATTTTTTAAAATAATTATATTCTAAATCATGCAATGCGATTATGTTTGACATGTAGCTATGGTTATAATTATAGCTACGTTGAATTATAACTGTTGCTTATTTTTGCAGCACCAACATTTCTGTGGAGATGCATCAAAGTCTATTGAAATGAGTGATGTGATTCGTGGTTTGCACAATCACGTGGTGCACGTAGCATATAATTTTTTAATTTATTGTTTGAGAATTTTCTTGCTTAACATTTGATACTACACCCGTGTACCGCAAAGATCTTGATACTCAAACATCATAGAAGCCTTAATTAATAATTATGACCATCATTCTTTTAGATAATAATGCCTTTGATGAAATCACAGCACAATTAATAGGGAAAAAATAAATAAATAAAAGATCCTATAAATTTATTTCTTAAATTTAAAAATAAAATAGAGAAACAGAAGCTCAAGAGCCATCAGCTTGCTTCTATCTTCTTCCGCGATGTAACGGCTGTCATTTGATCACCATTCCATCAGTGTTGAAATTCAAAATTTTTCCTAGCATTGTAATTTTTTCATCATTGATCATTCTTTTTCTGCTAATAATGGCTGTTGTAAGCTTTATTATTTCAGATATAAGTGATCATTGTCCAGGCTAGTTTGAGAAAATAACAGCCATTACAATGATTATTAATGATTGCTGTGGAGATTTATCACATGCGTATAGCATCATTCTTTGGAAACATTGGTTTCTAACTCCGTTTTTTCTCGTCAGAGAACCCTATGTCACTCTTCTCAAAGCTGTTTTTTTATAGCTTGTTATGTAACTCTGCCCTTCACCTTGATGCACTCAATACCATGTATCATTCGCAGCTTACTAGACTGGCTTCGTAATTATACAACATGAAGCAAGGAGAACAAGAAATTAAAAAAAAGAAAGAAAGAAAGATAGATATTACTTTCAATGAAAACAATCATTTGATGGCAATGGACCACAGGATTAAAGATCAAAATATTTAACCATTAATCATGAAAGCAAGCATGGGCTTATACCGGTAACCGGCCGTCTTATAATGACCCATCACCATCAAAAAATATTTACAAGCATACCACCCCAACATCATGTTTTTGGCTTAAATTCTTGGTTCCTTCTATAGAAGGAAATCCACAAACTCCATCAAACAAGTGCTTGATGACCAGGTTCACTGTTGCATCAAAGTTGTTTAAAGACCATAGCAGAAATAAAATGCCAGATAGACTAGAAATAACCCAGCAAGTTAGTATCAATATTTCACCTATTGATAGTTAAAAAGGAGAAAATATTACATCCTGTAAGCTTCCAAAATGAAACTTCAGCTCTGGCTGAAAACAATTGCCTAACACTCTATATACCATTTCCCCAAAACACCAATCACCCAGGGCAATTAGCAAACTAGTAAACAAACGGCAAATAATCCCCACAAAAGTCTTAAGATTTAGTGGGGTGAATAGGACCAAGAAAGAAAGACAAGCTTCTGTAGTTAAATGACCCACTGAGACGATATAAAAGCAGACAACAATTAGCCTGCTGCTCCAATCCTTAATTTCATTTCTTTGGCGGATGACCATCAGCCATCGATCCCTGCATATTAGCTTTTAGTACTTTAGGTTCGATAGGAACAGTCCCTACACTTGTAAGACTGGAGGACGATTCACCGAAACCCTTCACCTTGATTTGCACTGAACCAACTTTGACGACATCAGTTAGAGTGGCCTCGGCTGCCGCCATGCTAGAGCTTATAGAGTCACCTTTACTCGGATCAGTAGAGAGGAACCCAATCTTCAATACAGGATTCACACCCTTTGTATCACCTGCTCCATCAGGCTTAGCACCGGTGGTGTCATGAGATGATTTGGAGGAACCCAGCTTTGCTGTTAACCATCCACTACTTGGACCTAACTTGGCTGAATTCTTAGCATCCCTGGTCTTTGTAGAACCATCTGGCGTTGAAAGCTGATCAACTTCACTCCTTGTCCCATCTTCCTTAGGAGGCAGATGAACTGTACAACTTTTCTTTCTTCTATCAGCTTTTGGAGGTCTATCAGCTGGAATACTTAATTGCCTTCCATCTACATTTGCATGTTGATCAACAGTAGTATTCAATTGTTCTTCATCAGCTTTTGAAGGCTGACCAACTGCACTGCTTGGTTGTGTTCTGCCTGCCTCCAGATTTTGATTGGAGGCATCCCCCAGACATCTTCCATTGGCTTTGGAAGACTGTTTTCCAACTGCTTTATGAAGCTGATCGATTGCGATACCTATCTGTTTTCCATTTGGTGGATGATTAACTACACCATCAGTTTGTCTCTCATTAGCTGTTGGAGGCTGACCAGCTGCGCTGCCAGGCTCTTCATCGACTACTTTTGAAGACCGATCTGTAACTGATTGCTTTTCACCTGCTTTCAGGAGGTGCTCACCTGTACCAGCTGGTTCGCTTGCAGGAACATATAGAGGCTCATAAGGTGAACCACTGAAGCTTCTTCCAAGATGCCTGTGTTTTTTCTCATGCATCACCTTCTGTTGCTCCTCATAAAACATAAAGTCATCAAGTATCGACATCTTTAGAGGGCTACCCTTAAATATACTTGGCATATTCATGCCTGAGTTATATGGTAACTGAACATAAATGAGGCAAAATAATGAGTGCAAATTGGAGTAACTAGGAATTCCACTTTAAACATAATCATTACAGATGCATCAGAAATGAGCTAACAGAAAGAGTAGCAAACCATTCAGTTCTGTTTACCACAGTTCAGGTGGTGTGCTACAAGTTAATTGATGATGATAAAGCAAAAAAGAAGAAGCAAAAACAAAAAAGAGAGAGAAATGAACAGAATATTATAACAAAAATGTACAATTCACTAAAAGCTCTCTCCACATGATAGAACCAACAAGGAACTTGAAACGAAATTCTAAATGGAAATTGAAGCACCAAACAAAGGCCACCTGTCCGATAATCTATCAACAACTAAACAGAAGCAACAAGAATATCATCATTCAACCATCCAAAAATGGAAGAAGGATGCTTAACTCTTTCTGATGGAAGTTTAAATTATAAAAATACCATGTTAATCAATAAAGAAAAGCCTAATCAAAATGCTGCATGTGAGAAACTCTATGCACAATACCCTGATGAGACAAATTATAAAAGTGTAACAAAAGCTACACTTTCTGAATGTGACTTCTGGTTCTTCAATTGGCTAAAACGCAAGAGTAGGGACAAGCATCAAACCATGTGTGTACTAACGCTCCCAGTATTGCCAAAGAATTCAAAATTCAACAAACCAAATCATAAAGAACTTAACTCTTCCCCATTCATTGGTCACCTATAGGCCCCTATTTAATCATTTTTAGAAAAAAATAATAAACAAAAAACACTTGCAAAAAACTAAGAACACAAAACGAAAACAAATCATAAAGAACCTAACTCTTCCTCATTCATTAGTCACCTCTAGGCCCCTATCTAATTATTTTTAGAAAAAAATAATAAACAAAAAACACTTGCAAAAAACTAAGAACACAAAATGAAACCTAAAGTCTCGACATAGGTCCACATGCATTTCAACATATTGACAAATTAGTTGCACTGATAAGCCATGTCTGCTCATGGACAAACTAAGCCATGTTCTTGGTTAATCTGAAATACACGACATGGATTATAGTCTATTTATCTCTGCTCATATAATTAATAGAAACCAATATGGTATTTAACTACATCCAAACATTTGCACAAAGTTAACAATTTACATATGTAATGCATGTCCAGAATCCTTAATTATTGAGTTAGAAGAATTCAATGACCATAAACCATCCAAGTGTCTGGCATCTATTATCACAGTATATAGCTGGTTAACATTGCAATAAAATGGATCACTTGGCCAACATTAAATTAATGCTGGAAAAAAAGGCAGCAAAATTAAAGCAAGAAGGTTTTGTCACAGGCCTCCTGGGTATCTCTGCTATTAGTCAAAGGCTTGTTTTCATTGTTCTCTAGAATGATGTGACGAAAACTAGCGTTTGGCACATCCTTTATGATGTGCCATCTCACAGGGAGGCTCCCAGACCACTTATCCTGCTGCCAGAAATCCATGTCCGTCTTGAAATCAACAGGTCCAATCATCTCAGCAACACCACAAAACTGTCCACTGGCATTAACCTGCATGCAGTAGAATTCTTTTCAGTTAAGGATCACCATATAACTCATCAACAGAAATAAGTGCCTCAGACAGGGCATCCAACTGGAAATGTGGATCACTCACAGAAAAGAAGAGAAACACAGGACATTTTCCTGGCTTTCCGGCAGATATTCTCTGTGCATCTTCATATGCACCATCCAACCTCTTGTTTCCATTAGGAGTGCTTGACCAAACATTATACTTGGTGCTCTTGTGCACATCATCTTCACTATAAGATTTGATGACAACTGGGAAGCCATTCCGATTATATTGGTCAGCATTAATCATGATGTTTCCTTGTGCAGTACTGGTACTAACTTGACTGGGTTCAGCTCTATCAGAACCTGCTGACATCCACTTACCTTTTGACCTGTTTATCCTAGGACCCTTATTTTGCTCAACTGATACATTTGGGCTTCCACTTTCATTGTTTGCAACCCCATTAAAATGGAACCTTGGTCTATGTGTATCCACAGAGGCACATCCACGAACATTGAATCCAGTGTTTGTGAAGTCATTAGATGCAGTAACTTTGATGGGACCAGTAACAATAGCAACTCCACGTGAGAAGCGATCTGTTCCTTGCATCAAACCAGAAGAAGGACCACCCTGTGAGAAATATATTCAAATACAAGCCCCAGTGTTGTAAAAACAATGTGCAGCAACTAATCAAAATGGTAAAAACAGTTTAGCAATATAATCCAAGGGGACCTACAATGTGGAAATGCACAAAGAAGAAAGAGGAAAACAAAACAACGACATTGTAACGACAATGGCACGGTTAAAAATAAAGTAATTGAATCCCTTGACTAATCATTTTAAGTGGCCAAAGAGGTTCCTTGAAAAATCAACTGCACAAAGGACCTTCAATGTTGAATTCTGCCCCAACTAAAACCAGAACTATCTTAAGTTGTAGTAATAATACCTTATTTGCAGTACTGGCAGTACCATGCATCCTGGAGTCCTGCCATAAAGGCCGATTACTTTGTGGTATATTAAGTTGTGGCCCTTCCAATGGTTTCTTTGTTGTTCGATTCCGATGCAACAGCTGGTAAGGCTCAGATGCTGGTGCTAGACTCCCTGAGGCAGCTGTTTGAGAAGATGCAGCTGCACTGATAGATGCTTGCAGATGTGAAGATTTTGTGCCAGCATTAACAGGTCTGCTAGCAATTGATGCACCAGTGCTAAATAACAAAGGGTCTGCAGAGCTACTAGGCACAAAATATGAAGTAGGGTGAACAAGGACTGGAATATAAGCAGGTGAAGAAACAGGAGTCTGGTATGGACTGCTCAAATACTGCTGGCTTCCTACAAATGGGCCATCAATTCCTACGCCAGCTCCCGGTATGTGAGGATTGTATTGATTGTGAGGTGCCTGTTCATATCCATAGCGAGGTGGATAATATACAGATGGCAAACTGTCAGTTTGCATACCCTGTAAGATCAAGGAGCAGAGATATATTACAGGATAATTAGTGCTGGATAAAAAAAGCACATATTGGTTATTCTAATCAGAGTTTACTTAAACTAAACCTTACCGAGTAATGGAGATCCCGACCATCTAATGCAAAAATCCTATGGTGGTCACCTCATTCACCAGGCAGCTCAAATCCTGTTTTATGAAGTAAACCGGTCAGACAACTATTGAGACACCTAATCATTTTCAAAATTATCTAAGTTGATGACATAATAAAATCACCGAAGCTAAAAAATTTACCTATACAATAATATCTATTGGGGCAGAATCTAGTTGACGCCGGATCGAGTTGGAGTCGAGGAAGAAGAGGTCGCCATCGGTGACCTGCAAAATAAAGTCTCGTCCGAAGTTGGTGGTAGTGGCTCCGGCAGGACCCTCCGACGATCAAGTCAGCTCTTCTGACCAACAAAAATGGAGTGCTCAGACAAGAATTTAGCAGAATTTTGGGAAGGAGAAGAGAGCTTAGAAAAAACGTATCTGGAGGGTCCCTTTTTATAGACGGAACCTGTAGCAGACTGATAGTGATGGTTATAACCATCCGATAGTGGGTCGCTCGGGGCTACGTAGAGTTTGTTATGAAGAGAGGTGTCCGTTGCTGTGATGTGGCCGTTTAATAGTGGACCGCTCGGGGCCACGTAGAGTTTATTATGGAGAATGATGTCCGTTGCCATGAAGTGGCCGTTCATTAAGATTTAATAGTCGAAGTTCGAAGGAAGCAAACGTTGGTTGGTAAAGAGCTTTGACATACATCAATTTCAGGAAAGTTTGGACTCCTAAAGGGAACACGACTAGAGAGGATCATCCGGAATAAATGCTAGTTGAAATTTGGAAGAAATCCACTGGACGAATCTGGATGGAGTTCGACTGATGGAGAAGTTCATGAGGAGTCCGACGGATGAAAAAATTCGATCGGAGGAGAAGTCCGGAAGGAGTTCGACTGATGGAGAAGTTCATGAGGAGTCCGACGAATGAAAAAATTCGATCGGAGGAGAAGTCCGGAAGGAGTTTGGTTCCTAAAAGTATCCAATTGAAGGAGAGATCCGAAAAGAGTTCGGCTCCTAGAGAAACCCGACGAAAGGAAAGATTCGAAAGGAGTTCGGCTCCTCGAGGAATCCGATTGAAGGAGAGATCCGGAAGGAGTTCGGCTCCTGGAGGAATCCGACTGAAGGAGAGATTCGAAAAAAGTTCGACCGCTGAGAAGTTCGATTGGGTTCGACCGCTGGAGGAGTTCGGCTACTGAATAAGTTCGGCTGCTGGAGGAGTTCGGCTACTGAATGAGTTCGGCTATTGAAGGAGATCGGATGGGGCTCGGCCGCTGGAGGAAGAATTTTTGATTGAAGCTCTTCTATGATTATCGATTGTATTAGGCTAAGTATCAGGCTGAACTTCGACATGAGCAAAATTTATCCCCAATCATAGTCCCCCCACTTTCGAGTTCGAAATTCGAAGGAAGAGAGTACAAAAAAGGCGAGTGCCGAAGTCCTTTTTTGGGCTTTACATCCATTGAGGTTGAAGCTTGGGGGAGATTAATAGGAATGCGATGTTATCGTTAAAACACCGTATTTATCAGTTTAATCCGACTTCTTAAAATAAAAAAAAAATGTAGATAGCAGTGAGTTGGGTCAAATCCACAGGAAAGATAGTGTTTTTAAATTTAAAATATTTAATTTTCTTAAAAAAAAATTTAAAAATAAAATTTAAAGTTAGAAATTAAAAATTAAAATTATGAAATGAAAATTAAATTATGCAGAAAAGTAAACTTGGCACTAAGATTTACTAATTAGATCTTAGCATCTACTTGCAGTAAAATAAAGAACAATAATTAAAATATAAAAATTAAATTATAATAAAAATAAAAAGCTAAAATCGAAGTGCAAAAAATAAAATTTATATTAATTAAAATTTTAAAATTTAAATACATAAAATTTAAAAAAAATAAAATAAAATAGTCTGATCTCTGATTTTCGATCGGCATTGGTGGAAAGATGGTGTAGAAGCCAGCTTTTCTTCTCGACATCAGTTGCCTCGAAGCAGCCATTAACCCAGAGCCTGACTTTTTTCTGTACCAAAATTTTACCTTGATAAGATCTGTTGATTTTTAGAGGCCTAGGGTCCTTTCTATAGAGCTAGGAGGGCTGGAGAGTTTTCTTTTGAGCAATGTGAGACTAAGGAGCTCTTTGATCATCAAAATATGAAGAAATCTGAGTGAAAATTGGATTAAAAGGAGTTCTGAATAAATTCTGCTGCTCTGGATGAAATTTGACCGTTCAATAGGAATCCAACGGATCAAAAATTATCAAAATCAGATGCATATCGACTCAAATAAGGTTGGATTAAATTCTGGCCGTTCGATCGTGCATTGATGAAGGAAATTTGGCCGCTAATCGCACGTTGGGAGTCCTGATCATCGTCAGAAGCTTTCTGGACTGTTGGATCTTCACCGACTGGTTTTTTGGCCATCGAATCATGCCAGATCGCTGATGGAATTTGAATCAAATCTAAAAATAATCACCACCGTCCGATCTTGATCGCAATCAATCGGATCCATCCGATCGCGCCTTTACTGTTGCCATGGACTGCATGGACCGACTGCACTGTACACCACAATCAATCAGCGCTCGCTGCTTTGATGCGAAATTATCTTTTTATTCTATAGATCGTGATGGATTTTCTATGAATCCTTAAGGGTCTAGGTCCACCACGTATCGCTTCATGATTCCCCGGATTCTGCTGAGCTGACGGTCCACGCCTAAATCATGGACCGACTGATATTTTTCATGGCTAAGTTGACTTACGTGGCTCGCTTGGCGCACCGGCTTGAACCGGCTGAGCCATTTTTCTTTTTTATTTAATTTTTATTTATTTTATTTCTTTAAAAATTCATATCTTCTCCGTTTTAGCTTCATTTTGCTTGAAACTTATTTTATTATGATTAAAAAAATGAGCTCTTTCTATTAATTATAAAATTTTATTTTTAATTTTTATTATTTTTAATTAATAAAAATATTAATTTCTTAAAAATTATATATAAATTAATTATTAATTTTTAAAAATTAATATAAATTAATTAATAAATTAATATTTTTATTAGTAAATTTATGATACTTATCACACCCCACAACTTAAGCTTTGCTCGTCCTGGAGTAAAGAAAGAATTTAGTTTTAAATATCTTAATTTTATAATTTTGAATTTTACCTAAACAATTTTCAAAATGGCCATTGATATTCAGTAGAGCTTAAGTGAGACATATCATTAGGGTATTAATACTTATCAATAGAAAAATTAAATAAAGAACATTAAATTTTTCTGAACTTTTTCTAAATTATCCTATCTTTATCTTTGAATTGTCTAAACTTTCAGATAAGCAAGTGTATTACTACTTTTATCCTTTATTTATTAATTTTTATTTTTATATTATCCCTAATTATAGTCCTCCCACTTTCGAGTTCGAAATTCGAAGGAAGAGAGTACAAAAAAGGCGAGTGCTGAAGTCCTTTTTCGGGCTTTACATCCATTGGGGTTGAAGCTCGGGGGAGATTGATAGGAACGCGATGTTGTCGTTAAAACATCATATTTATCAGTTTAATCCGACTTCTTAAAATAAAAAAAAAATATGTAGATAGCAGTGAGTTGGGTCGAATCCACAGGAAAGGTAGTATTTTTAGATTTAAAATCTTTGATTTTCTTAAAAAAAAAATTTAAAAATAAAATTTAAAGTTAGAAATTAAAAATTAAAATTGTGAAGTAAAAATTAAATTATGTAGAAAAGTAAACTTGGTACTAAGATCTACTAATTAGATCATAGCATCTACTTGCAGTAAAATAAAGAATAATAATTAAAGTATAAAAATTAAATTATAATAAAAATAAAAAATAAAATTAAAGTATAAAAAATAAAATTTATATTAATTAAAATTTTAGAATTTAAATACATAAAATTTAAAAAAAATAAAATAAAATAGTCTGATCTTTGATTTTCGATCAGCATTGGTGGAAAGATGGTGTAGAAGCCAGCTTTTCCTCTCGACACCAGTTGCCTCGAAGCAGCCATTAACCCAGAGTCTGACTTTTTTCTATACCAAAACTTTACCTTGATCAGATCTATTGACTTTTAGAGACCTAGGGTCCTTTCTATAGAGCTAGGAGGGCTGGAGAGTTTTCTTTTGAGTAATGCGAGACTAAGAAGCTCTTTGATCATCAAAATATGAAGAAATTTGAGTGAAAATTAGATTAAAAGGAGTTCTGGATGAATTTTGCTGCTCTGGATGAAATTTGGTCATTCAGTAGGAATCCAACGGATCAAAAATTATCAAAATCAGATGCATATTGGCTCAAATCAGGTTGGATTAAATTTTGGCCATCCGATCACGCATTGATGGAGGAAATTTGGCCGCTAATCGCACGTTGGGAGTCCTGATCACTGTCAGAAGCTTTCTGGACTGTTGGATCTTCATCGACTGGTTTTCTGGCCATCAGATTGTGCTAGATCGCTGATGGAATTTGAATCAAATCAGGAAATAACCACCACCGTCCGATCTTGACTGCAATCAATCGGATCTATCCGATCGTGCCTTTATTGTTGCCATGGACTGCGTGGACTGACTGCATTGTACACCGCAATCAATCAGCACTCGCTGCTTTGATGCGAAATTACCTTTTTATTTTATAGACCGTGATGGATTTTCTATGAATCCTTAAAGGTCTGGGTCCACCACGTGTCGCTTCATGATTCACTGGATTCTGCTGAGCTGGCGATCGACGCCTAAATCATGGATCGACTGATGGCTTCCATGGCTAAGTCGACTTTCGTGGCTGGCTTGGCGCGCCGGCTTGAACCGATTGAGCCATTTTTTTTTAATTTAATTTTTATTTATTTTATTTCTTTAAAAATTTATATCTTCTCCATTTTAGCTCCATTTTATTTGAAACTTATTTTATTATGATTAAAAAAATGAGCTCTTTCTATTAATTATAAAATTTTATTTTTAATTTTTATTATTTTTAATTAATTTTTTAATTAATAAAAATATTAATTTCTTAAAAATTATATATAAATTAATCATTAATTCTTAAAAATTAATATAAATTAATTAATAAATTAATATTTTTATTAGTAAATTTATGATACTTATCACACCCCCCAACTTAAGCTTTGCTCATCCTGGAGTAAAGAAAGAATTTAGTTTTAAATATCTTTTAATTTTAGAATTTTGAATTTTACCTAAATAGTTTTCAAAATGACCATTGATATTCAGTAGAGCTTAAGTGAGACATATCATTAGGATATTAATACTTATCAATAAAAAAATTAAGTAAAAAATATTAAATTTTTTTGAATTTTTTCTAAATTATCCTATCTTTATCTTTGAATTGTCTAAACTTTCAGATAAGCAAGTGTATTACTACTTTCGTCCTTCATTTATTAATTTTTATTTTTATATTATCTATTTTTTTATGCGAATATCATTGCTTACTTAAGCAATGGGATCCGATTACTCGATAGAAAATCAATATTTTTTTTTTAACATTATACCACTGTTGAGTGTCTTAACCTCTTAAGCATTCTATTTGATCAATGTAGCGAGTCTTGGGCCAATGACTCCCAAACCAATTGGCTTTAGGGCACTAGGTATAGAATACCTCTTAAGCTTACTAGCTCGAATCAAACAGGCTATGAGTTAACACTAGCTTTACAATGAGCTTCTTTGCCCTTTCCATTTTTTGATGCGAAACTCAATGCTTGCTTAGGCAAAGAGGCCCGATTACTCAGTGAGAAGTACTTAAAAACTATTTTATTAAAATAATTTTTTTTATATGAAGAAATGTATAGTTATCCTACACAAGTTCATAAAAAGTAAACTTTTCTTTGATGCTAGTAGAAATAATTAGAAATGCTCTAAGAAAAAACTTTTTATGTTCTAGGCTTAATTCTTTATTGAATTTTCTTAATACTTATTCCTCAATATCTCACAGATTCTCTGATCTGCGTATCAATTTATTTTAAAAAATACTTAGTTTAATTCGATTCTTAAGCATAATCAGGTGTCTAAATACTAAATACTAACTTTTTGAGAACTTAAAATTTTAAAATTTTTATTTTTCTTCTTTTCAACTTAATCGACATTATCCTCAATGAAGAAGAAAAAATAAAAAATATAATAAAGAACATGAAAGAATACACCTAACTATATTTCAGTACATGCCTTTGAAAATTTGAGCTCTCTCTCCAACTTATTCAACATGTCCTAAAAAGAAAATCAAATAAAAAGATAAATTAAACTAAAGAAAACTAAATATTGGGTTGCCTCCCCATAAGTGCTAAATTTATCATCTTCAGCCAGATACAATGTGGCTTACTATCCTATGTCGAATATTGGATTGATAAATTTCAATGATTTTAGATTGCCAATCTTAGAAAGTTGATTTATAATCTCATTATTGATATAATCATTGTTAATTTTAGGAACATAATTTATGATCTCATTCTCAGACCCATGTTTATTAAGAATTTCTCCTATTTATTCTTCTAAAATGCTTATAAATTGAGTTTTTGTATTAGGAGTTAAGTTTGATTCAATGGATGCTGAAAGGATGACTAAAGATGGTTTTAATTCTAGAGGTAAATTAATGTGATCTTGCTTAAACAACTCTGTTGACTCTTCATTACATGCCTCTTAATTTTTGTAAGAAGAACCAGCTTCTAGGATTGAAGGAAACAAACTTTTAGATTTATAAGTTTCGGATAAATCATCTATTCTCTTTTTTCCCATGTCTATCTCATTTAAATTAGAACTAGTATCGGTACTAATTTTTAGCTCGGGTTCTTCTATGTGGTTAGTCTCAGTACTAACCAATTTCTTTTCATTTTGAACTATGAAAGGGCTTATTCCTTTAATGTCTGCCATGGTCCAGCCTATTGCTTTTCGATTTTCTCTTAAGACTGCTAATAATTCCTCCTCTTGGTTAGGATTCAGGTCTAATGCAATAATTAGAGGCAAGGTTTTCTCTGGACCTAAATATACATACTTGAGGTGCTCAAGGAGGGATTTCAACTCTACTTTGAGTGCCTTTTCTTTTGATGACTCGGATGATGGTTTAGTTATTTCTATGAGTGATTCAGTCGGAGGCTCTCATCTCTGGCTATTTTTATTATCTCCAAGTATTTTATCTAGGTTCTCATATTCATGGGTTGGCCAAATACTAGATTCAAGATCGACTTCCTCATCGCTAATGTCTATGGGTTTATAAATTTCATCTTGGATTACACTTATATTAGCATGTTTAGTAGATTCCTATTCCAAATTGAAAATATTCAGCTCGATAGTCATATTTTCAAAAGACAGTTTCATAAGTCCATTCCAACAATTGATTTTAGCATTAGCAGTAGCTAGGAATGGTCTTCCTAAAATCACTGGGATTTGAACCTTAGGATTTGATATTGGCTCAGTCTCCAAAATGACAAAATCAATTGGAAAGATAAAATTTCTAATCTTAATCAAAATATCTTCTACCATTTTCTTGGGGATCCTAAAAGATCGATTTACTAATTGTAATGTGATCCCTGTTGGCTGAAGCTTTTCCAATCCTAATTGCTCATAAACTGAATAGGGCAAAATATTTACACTAGCCCCTAAATCAAGTAACGCCTTCTCAATGTGGGTTTCTCCTATGACACATAAAATTATTGGAGAACCTGGGTTCTTGTATTTTATAGGCATATGACTTAACAAATATGAACTCACGCTTGCTGCTAAGAAAGCTCTTTTTAGTATGTTAGTCGTCTTTTTCTTGGTGCAAAGGTCTTTTAAAAATTTGGCATAAGTTGAAACTTGTTGGATCATGTCTAGTAGAGAAATGTTTACTTGAACTTGCTTAAATACCTCTAATATTTTATCTAAGTATTTTGATTGTTTATTAGACCTTAATCAATTTGGAAAAGGAGCTCTAAAGATTGTGGGCATCTGGTTTGGTGCACTATTAGTTTCAGAAGCTTGAGTTTGTAGGGTAGATTGTTCATTAGGTGGCTCAACAGACTCAACACTCGAATCTTCTCTAGTGTTAGATGTATTTACATTATTATCCACTTATTTTTCTGATCTTAAGGAATGAATAGCATTAACTTGATTAACTTGGTTTCCTTGAGATAGTCTACCATTTTGATTTCTTGGGTTGGGCTTAGGTTGGCTAGGTAGCCTACCTCGTTCACATTTACTTATGGTAGATGCTAGCTGACTCTCTTGCATTCCTAAGCGGGCTATGGCCTGAGAATTTGAGTTCAAAATTTGGCCCATGGTTTGCATGAAATTGCTTAAGGTGGCATTGGTGTCAGCATTAGATTTGGCTAGGGCTTCCAGGCTTTTCTCTAAAGAAAAGAGTTTCTTTTCATTAATATTAAAGCCTGGTGGTGGCAGAGTGTTTATCACAGGATTAGACCTTGGGTTCTATTGATTAAAACTTGGACCACCTACATTTGGGTTTTGTGACTATGAAAAATTTGGATGATTCCTCCAATCTGGGTTATAAGTGGGTGCATAGGAATTGTTCAATGATCTCTGATATGTGGCATTCACTTGTGCACATCCATTATTAAATTGGTTCATTGGAAGGGGACATTCCTCAAAGACATGGTTTGGTGCATTGCATCCGTTGCACATGGATGCAGACACTTGGTTCACACTGGCTAGTCTCTGAAGTTCTAAGGCCTCTAACCTACGTGTCAAAGTTGCAATTTTGGCTTCTGCAGTTAGGAAGGTTTGAATTTGATAAATTCTACCTCTTGAAGGTATGAATTTTTTTGGTTTTCTAGTTATTTTCCATTGTAAACATTTCTCGGCTAGGTTTTCTAAAAATTGTCAGGCTTCATTTGATTCTTTGTACATAAATTATCTCTGGCACATGGACTCTAGCATTGTTCGAGAATTTGAATCTAATCCTTCATAAATTATTTGGCATAGCATCCAAATTTCTATTTCATGGTGTGGGCATTGGGTCAAGAGATTCTTGAATCGATCGAAGTATTTTCAAAATGATTCACTAGCTAGTTGATAGAATTGGTTTACTTCATTTCTAATTCTAGTTGTTTTGTGATGAGGAAAATATTTTTTTAAGAATATTCTCATAAAGCCCTCTCAGGTCGTGATAGATTGATTTGGAAGACTGTAAAGCCACTTTTTGGCATTATTCTTAAGGGCAAAATTGATTAATATCAATTTGATTTCATCCTCTGACAATTATTGTAGTTTCATGGTTGCACAAACCTCTTCAAATTTTCTAATGAATATATATGCATCCTCTATTCTCGTGAATTTTGGAAGCATATTAATGATTTAAGATTTAATTTCAAAGTTGTTTGCTATGGGTTGGGGCAACCTGATACAAGAGGATTGGACGGAACCAATTGGATAACATAAGTCCTTAAGGGTTTAAGGCTGAGGCTGATTTGCTAAATCCATTGTGGATGTTAAGGTTGTAGGGTCTGAAATAGGAACTAAATCCATTTTGACTAGTCGATCTGAAATTCTTCTCCATACGGATGTTGGAGAATTTACTATATTCTTAATGTCCTCAATCTTTTTATTTATTTATTTTATTTTATTTTTTAAAAAAAATAAAAAAAATAAAAGTTCTAAAGAATAGGTTCTAAGGAGTCCTAGAACTAAGAAGAGAGAGAAGAATTATGTTTAATTTGGTTTGATGTTGGTTAGCAATCAAGTTGATCAATCAATCCTGACATGGTTATCCTAAATCTAGATAGCTCCTAACGGCCAAAATCACCTTCGAGCCCTCCAAGTATAGGATCAACCAGTTAACTAGCCAGGTAAGTAGAGCTGATGTCTAATTGATTTTAAAATTAAAGGCTTAGATCAATGCAGGATGCTGGTTGGTTATTTATAGGCCAAGAAAGGATGATCAAATTTCCACCTTATCTTATTTAATTGGATTATGCTTTTAATTTAGTTTAATATGAATATGCACAAAAAAAAAATCAATCAAAGGATTCTATGCAATTTAAACTAGATGCATGCAACTAATCGAATTACGAAATGGTTACCTTGCCTCCAGTAATCACCAGAAAATAAAATTGATATGATGCATGCTCTAAAGAGTTAGAATTTCTAATCTTATCATAAGACTTTTAATTAGATTTAAATAGATATTTTTTAAATTAATTTTAAAATAAAATAAATAAATAAATAAATAAGAAAAGAGGACTAAAGTTAGGATTGATCTCACCAAGATTAGATGCTTTCTTCCTTTTTTCTTTTTTTTTTCTTTTCTCTTTTTTTCTACAAAATAAATAAATAAAAAGTTAGTAAGCAATATTTAAAAAAATATTAATAATTAATTTATAAAAAATTAAAAAGATCAAAAATTTAATGTTCGTGCCTTCTCCGACAACGGCACCAAAAACTTGGTGCATTTATCGAAATTATTTTTAATTTATTTAAAATAAATTAAAAAATTAAAAATTAAAAATTAAAAATAATCTCTAGCAACGACGTCAAAAACTTGATAGGAATGCGATGTTGTCGTTAAAACACCATATTTATTAGTTTAATCCAACTTCTTAAAATAAAAAAAATATGTAGATAGCACTGAGTCGGATCGAATCCATAGAAAAGATAGTAATTTTAGATTTAAAATTTTTAATTTTTTTTAAAAAAAAGAAAAATATTTGAAAATAAAATTTAAAATCAAAAATTAAAAATTAAAATTATGAATTAAAAATTAAATTATGCAAAAAAGTAAACTTGGTACTAAGATCTACTGATTAGATCTTAGCATCTATTTGTAGTAAAATAAAGAATAATAATTAAAATATAGAAATTAAATTATAATAAAAATAAAAAGTTAAAGTCAAAGTGTAAAAAATAAAATTTATATTAATTAAAATTTTAGAATTTAAATACATAAAATTTAAAATAAAATAAAATAAAATAGTTTGATCTCTGATTTTGGATCGACATTGGTGGAAAGATGGTATAGAAGTCCAGCTTTTTCTCTTGACATCATTTACCTCGAAGCAGCCATTAACCCAGAGTTTGGCTTTCTTCTGTACCAAAGCTTCACCTTGCTCAGATCTATTGATTTTTAGAGGCCTGGGGTCCTTTTTATAGAGTTAGAAGGGCTGAAGAGTTTTCTTCTAGGCAATATGAGACTGAGCTCTTTGATCATCAAAATATGAAAAAATTTGAATAAAAATTAGATTAAAAAGAGTTCTGGATGAATTCTGCTGCTCTAGATGAAATTTGGCCATTCAATAGGAATACAATGGATCAAAAATCATCAAAATCGGATGCGTATTGACTCAAATCAGATCGAATTAAATTCTGATCGTCCGATCATACGTTAATGGAGGAAATCTGGTCGCTAATCATGCGTTGGGAGTCCTGATCACCATCAGGAGCTTTTTGGACCATTGAATCTTCATCGGCTGATTTTTTGGCCATCGGATCGCGCTAGATTGCTGATGGAATTCGAATCAAACCTGAAAATAACCTCCGCCGTTCGATCATGACCGCAATCAATCAAATCCATCTAATCGTGCATTTACTATTGTCATAGACCACGTGGACCAGCTGCACCATACACCATAATCAATTTCTACTTTAATGTGGAATTACCTTTTTATCCTGTAAACCGCGATGGATTTTCCATGAATCCTTAAGGGTCTAGGTCCACAACGTGTCGCTCCATGATTCATCGGATTCTGCTGAGCTGGTGGTACACGTCTGGATCATGGATCGGCTGATGGCTTCCATGGCTGAGTTGATTTACGTGGCTGGCTTGACGCACCGACTTGAGCCGACTGAGCCATTTTTCTTTTTTTATTTAATTTATATTTATTTTATTTCTTTAAAAATTTATATCTTCTTTGTTTTAGCTTCGTTTTGCTCGAAACTTATTTTATTATGATCAAAAAAATGAGCTCTTTCTATTGATTATAAAATTTTATTTTTAAATTTTTATTATTTTTTAATTAATTTTTTAATTAATAAAAATATTAATTTCTTAAAAATTATATATAGATTAATCATTAATTTTTAAAAATTAATATAAATTAATTAATAAATTAATATTTTTATTGATGAATTTATGGTACTTATCAGAGATCTTATTTTCAGTCGAGGTTGACGTTGAAGTTAAGGTTCGAAGGAGATCTTACCTCCAACCGAGGTCCAAGAAGATCTTATCTCTTATTGACGTTGCAGTTGAAACTCATAAAAGATCTTATCTTCAGTCGACGTTGAAGTTGAAGTTGAAGCTCGGAAAAGATCTTATCTCCAGTCGAGGTTGAAGTTGAAGTTAAAGTTGAAGCTCGGAGGAGATCTCATCTCCAATCGAGGTCCAGAAAGATCTTATCTCTTATTGACGTAGACGTTGAAGGAGCTCAGGAGAGATCTTTTCTTCAACCGAGGTTGAAGTTGAAGTTGAAGCTCGAAAAAAATCTCATCTCCAGCCGAGGTTCAGGAAGATCTTATCTCCTGTTGACGTAGACGTTGAAGGAGCTCGGGAGAGATCTTGTCTCCAACCAAGATTGAAGTTGAAGTTAAAGCTCGAAAAAAATTTCATCTTCAACTGAGGTCCAAAGAGATCTTATCTCCTATTGACATAGACGTTGAAGAAGCTCGGAGGAGATCTTATCTCCAGCCGAGGTTGAAGTTGAAGTTAAAGTTGAAGTTTGGAAGAAATCTTACCTCCAGCCGAGGTCCAGAAAGATCTTATCTCCTGTTAACGTAGACGTTGAAGAAGCTCGGAAGAGATCTCATCTCCAATCGAGGTCTAGAAAGATCTTATCTCCTCTTCTCATCTCATCTAAAATGAACAAGGTCTTCGACTTTGCTCATGTTAATGACGAGGTTCTCTTCCTATTCCTAATGGGCTATAGGGGCACATAAGGGCTATTGTTAGGGCCTCTCCCTTCATCTCATCTAAAATGAACGAGATCTTCGACTTTGCTCACATTAGGATGAGATTTTTCTCCTGTCCTAATGGGCTGTAGGAGCGCATAAGAACCGTTGTCAGGACCTCTCCCCTCATCTCATCTAAAATGAACGAGGCCTTCGACTTTGCTCGCGTTAGGATGAGGTTCTCTTCCTGTTTCTAACGGATTGTAGGGGGGCGCATAAGGGCCATTGTCAGGATCTCTCCTCTCATCTCATCTAAAATGATCGAGGCCTTCAACTTTACTCACGTTAGGACGAGATTCTCCTCATGTTCCTAACAGACTATGGGGGCACATAAGGGCCATTGTCAGAGTCTCTCCTCTTATCTCGTCTAAAATGAATGAGGTCTTTGACTTTGCTCGCGTTAGGACGAGGTTTCTCCTCCTATTCTTAACGGGCTATGGGGCACATAAGGGCCTCTTCCCCAATTCGTCTAAAATTAATGAGGCCTTCGATTTTGCTCACATTAGAACGAGATTCTCCTCCTATTCCTAACGAACTGTGGGACACAAAAAGGCCACTGTCAGGGCCTCTCCTCTATCTTGTCTAAAATGAATGAGGCCTTCGACTTTGCTTATCTTAGGATGAGGTTTCTCCTCCTATTCCTAACAGACTGTGGGCACATAAAGATCGTTGTCAGGACCTCTCCTCCCATCTCATCTAAAATGAATGAGGCCTTCAACTTTGCTCACGTTAGGACGAGGTTCTCCTCCTATTCCTAATGGACTATGGGGGCACATAAGGGCCGCTTGTTAGGGCCTCTCCTCCCATCTCATCTAAAATGAATGAAGCCTTCGACTTTGCTCACGTTAGGATGAGATTCTTCTCCTGTTCCTAACGGACTGTAGGGGTGCATAAGGACCATTGTTAGGGTCTCTTCCCTCATCTCATCTAAAATGAACGAGGCCTTCGACTTTGCTTGCATTAAGACGAGGTTCTCCTTCTGTTCCTAATGGACTGTGGGGGCATATAAGGGCCGCTGTCAGGACCTCTCCTCTATCTCATCTAAAATGAATGAGGCCATTGACTTTGCTCACGTTAGGATGAGGTTCTCCTCCTGTTCCTAACATGGCCATTTTTGGTTGTTTCTTTCCTATCATCACATAGTTCTTGCACCAAAAAATGATATCATTAAAATGGAATAGTTTTATTAATAGAAAACTATTGGTAGTACATCCTCAGATTTTTTGAGTTTCAAGATTGTGGAAACTTTGTTCCTCCGAGATCCTTCAGGCGATAAGTTTCAAGCCGGACGACCTCCTCTACTTCATATGGGTCTTTTCAATTTGGGGTAAGCTTCTCCCGGCTCTGAGGCTGAGAGATGGCAGCTCGCCAAAGTACTAAGTCTCCCATTCTGAATATTTTACTTCTAACTCTGGAGTTATAGTATTAGGCCATCCTTCATCTATAGGTCGTCATCCGAATCTGGGCTTCCTCTTTTTTTTCTTCCAACAGATCGAGGTTGACTCTGAGGTCCTATGGGTTATACTACTCATTGAAAGCCATGACCCATGCTGATGGAAGCTTAAGTTCGATTGGGATGACTACCTTCGTTCTAAAGGCCAAGGTGAATGGTGTTTCTCCAGTCGTCAGCCTTTGAGTAGTTCGGTACGCTCAGAGGATGTGGTAGAGTTCATCTACCCAGGGCCCCCTTGCTCTATCGAGCCTTGTCTTGATGCCTTGCAGCAAGGTCCGGTTGGTCACTTCAGCTTTCCCATTTGCCTATGGGTGAGCTACTGATGTGAGGTGGTGGAAGATGTTTAGATTATCGTAGAACTCAGTGAACCTCATCCCAGCGAACTGTCACCCATTATTTATTATGAGAGTTCAGGGCAGACCAAACTGGTAGATTATTGACTTCCAGATGAAGTTCTGTACCTTGACCTCGATAATTTTTGCTAGTGATTCAGCTTCGACCCATTTGGTGAAGTAGTCGATTGTGATCAGGAGAAACTTTCATTGCCCGGATGCCGTCGAAAAAGGGCCAAGTATGTCCATTCTCCACTACGCAAATGACCAAGGTGCGCTTAGCAAAGTAAGCTCAGAGGTCGGCCGTCTTTGTATGTTTGCATTCTTCTGACAGTGATCATATTTTCTGACATACTCCATAGAATCATAGTACAAGATCGGCCAATAGTACCATTATCGAAGTAGTTTTTTATGACAGAGACCTGGCTCCTACATGACTTCCATAGATTCTCTCATGCACTTCTCATAATGCAAAATTGGCCTCTAAAGGTCGGAGACATCTCAGCAGTGATAGCGAATACGACATCTTATACAACTTGTCCTCATACAAAACATACCGAGAGGCTTGATTCTTAAGTTTCCAAACTTCTTTCGGATCATGAGGAAGAACTCCCTCTTTGAGGTAGGAAACCAACGGATCAATCCAGCTTGGCTCAAGCTCGGTCTGCATAACGATCTATGATTCCTCCGAGCTTGGACATTTTAGAGTTTCGAAAATTACTTCTTTGGATAGTTCGGCTAGGGATGAAGTGGCCAATTTAGAGAGAAGGTCAACTCTTATATTTTCTATCCTCAAAATTTATCGAATGTCAAAACTGCTGAAGGCTGGAGTTAAATTCTTTACTTTCTCAAGGTATTTCATCATACTTTCCTGTCGTACTTCATAATTGCCACCAACTTGGCCGACCACTAATTGAGAATCACTGTAGACTTGAAGTCGATCTACTTTTAACTCTCTTGCTATTTTTAATCCGACGATTGGTGCTTCATATTCGGCTCCATTATTGGTTGTAGAAAATTTGAAGTGTAGCGCATACTCGACGATGATTTCCTCAGAGCTGACTAAGACTAACCCAGCACCTGCTCCGATGGAGTTGGACAAACCATCCACGTGAGCCCAAAAATCTTCAAAAAGATCGGCACTCTCTTTGGAGAGGCTCGATTGCGATAATAGAGCGTCGACCTCATTTTGTTCAAGCTCGGCATCATCAAGAATGGTACATTCTACTATAAAATCTATCAATATTTGAACTTTGATCGATGGTCGAGGTCGATAATTGATGTCGAACTTTGTGAGCTCGATCGTCCATTTTGTAATTCTTTCGGAAGCATCCGTTCGATGAAGAACTGCTTTTATTGGTTGATCTATGAGGATTGTTATGGTGTGCCCCTGAAAGTAAGGTCGGAGTCTCCTGGCAGTGATTAGAAGATAGTAAGTCAATTTCTCCAGCTTAGAGTACTTGGTCTCTGCATCCCTCAGGATCCAACTTATATAGTAGACCGATCGCTGCATCTTCGCTTCCTCCTTGACCAAGACTGCTGCCAAAGCCGTCGGAGAGACTGATAGGTACAAGAATAACTCTTCTCCAGGTTCGAGCTTTGCCAGTAGTGGAGGTGAGCCGAGGTAGTTTTTGAGCTCCTCAAATGTCCATTGGCACTCCGTTGTTCAGCAGAAGTTCTTTGGTTGCTTGAGAACTTGGAAGAAGGACATGCATCGCTCGGTCGATCTCGAGATGAAGCAATTTAGGAATGTCATTTTTTCAATCAAGCGCTGAACTTCTTTAATTGTTCTTGGAGCAGTCATCTTCGAAATAGCTTGGATTTTCTCTAGATTTGCTTCAATCTTGCGTCTTGACACCATAAACCTCAAAAACTTTTCTAAGGTCACACCAAAGATGCACTTGATCGATTTCAGCTTTATCTTGTGCTTCTTGAGTGCACTGAAGGTCTCTTCAAGATCGGTAAGATGGTTTATAGAAGCTCGACTTTTGATGAGCATATCATCCACATACACCTCCATATTATGGTTGATCTATTTCTTAAAGATCTTGTTGATCAAGTGCTGGTACATTGCCCCTGCCTTCTTGAGCCCAAAGGGCATAATCCTGTAATAGTAAAGATCACGATCAGTAATAAAAGTAATTTTCTCCTCGTTCTCTGGTGCCATCTATATCTAGTTATAGTCGAAGAAAGCGTCCATGAAGGTGAAAAGCTCATGGCCCGAGGTTGCATCTACCAGCTGATCAATCCTGAGAAGAGGGTAGCTATCCTTTGGACAGGCTTTATTCAGCTAATTGAAGTCTATACACATCCTTCACTTATTGTTTATCTTTTTGACGAGGATCACGTTTGAGATCCAGGTCGGATAGCTAACTTTTTGGATGAATCCAGCTTTGAGGAGCTTGTCTACTTCTTCTATGATTGCTTTCTGTCTCTCTAGGGCGTGGTTGCGCATCTTATCTTTTACCGATCGATACTTAGGATCAGCGGCTAGTCGATGTTTCATAACCTCGGCATCAATTTCTGGCATATCCGATGGAGCCCAGGCAGAGACATCCATGTTCTTCCTAAGGAAGGCGACGAATTGCTCTTGAACCTCGTCCCTCAGGTTGGAGCCGATCTGCACTGCATGCTTCGCATCCAGTCGTTTAAGGGCACAGATACGAGATCCTCTATAGGCTCACCCCGCTCCTCGATGAGGTCATCGCAGACATCCAGTCCATCAATAGGATAAGGGTCGGAGTGTTCTTTCTTATGTAGGGCAATTGAGTAGCAATGCCTTACCAAAGCTTGATCTCTCCTGACCTCTCCGATTTCGTGACTTGTCGAAAACTTCATCTTCAAATAATAAGTTAATGCCACTTTCTGAAGTGCATTTAGATCAAGTCAGCCGAGAATAGCATTATAGGCAGATGGAGCTCTTACGACTAAAAAATTGACCTATGCCTTAGCCAGCTTTGGACGTTGTCCTGCAGTCACAGCCAAAGTTATTATGCTCTCAACTAGTACAGCATCGTCAGTGAAACCTATCAACAGGAGGTTCATAGACCCCAAGTGGTTATTGAGTAAGGACATTTTCAAAAAAGTATTACAAAATAATATGTTGGTCGAGCTTCCATTATCTACCAAAATGCAGCGCACATCATAATCAGTAATATTTAAAGAAATTATAACCGCATCATTGTACAGAAACTGGACTCCTTGGGCATCTGCCTCAGTGAAGATTATGAGTTTCTCAATCCTCCATCTCTTCACCGATCCCTCAGATCCGTCGGTCTCTTCTCGTCGAAGTCCTCCCAAGATAGTGTTGATGATAACGAGAGGCGGCCGATCTCCTTGTTGATCCTTCCTCCTTGGTGGTTCAGGCTACGGCAGTGCCCTTGGCTGATCTTTCCATCCTTCAGACCGACGTCGTAAGAATCGATCGAGTCTGCCTCATTTGATGAGCTCCTTAATCTCATCCTGAAGCTGAATACACTCCTCAGTATCGTGACCGTGGTCACGATGATAAAGATAGAACTTGTTAGGATTACGCTTGTCGAGGTGAGAACACATTCTTTTCGATCTTGATAATTGCTCTCTGATTTTCATCAGCACTTCAATTTTTAGAGCATTGAGAGGGGCGTAGTTATAAAATTTTTGGAGGATAAAATTTTTGGAGGGGAGAACCCCATCGTACCCTTTTATCGGGGCTTCCCTGCCTCCGAGCTTGGGGAGGAGTTCAGACTCGCTTGTGCTCAGAGGAAGTTTGGAAACACGGTCGAGCTTCACTCAGCTTTCCTTCCTCAGCGAAAACTCATCGATTCGCCGCTTTCCAATGGCTTCATTGTCCCTGGCCTTGAAGGCCTCTTCAGCTCGGGCATAACCTTCAGCCCGAGCTAGCATATCGGCAAAATTTTTAGGGTACTTCTTTTTCAGGGAGAATAGTAAATCATTCTTCTGAAGGCCACCCTTAAGTACGGTCATTACAACTGACTGGTCCAAGTTTCAAACCTCCAATGCAATTACATTAAATCAGATGACATAAGTTTGGATGGATTTTTCCTTCTTTTGTTTGATATTCATCAGAAAATCCAAACCTCGGCGGAAACTTCGACTGCTAACAAAATGAGCCACAAACTGATGGCTCATCTGATAAAAAAAAAAAGATGGTATCCGGCTTAAGGGCTGAGTACCAATTTTTGACTGCTTTCTTGAGGGTGAATGAAAAAACCCAACATAAGATGGCGTCTGGTGCATCGTGGAGCAGCATCATCATTCGAAAGACCTCTAGATGGTCGATCGGATCGGTGGTCCCGTTGTAACTCTCAAACTAAGAAAGCTTAAAGTTCGACGGGATCGGTTCCTATATAATCATCTAAAAAAAAAGAGGGTCAGTACAAATATCATTACCATGGGTGGAGGGAGCGTGATGGAGTTCTTCAATTCATCAGCTCATTTTTTAGAGCTTTTAATTAAGGAGATCTTCACAGTCGTTGATCTTCAGAATTTTTTGGCCGAGCGGGTGTGAAGGCTTTCCCTAGGTCGAGTCATGGTTCGAGTAAGGATCCTCCATCCTCTGCTTTTCCTTTTTTAAGATTAGCGGTCAGACAGCCCAAGTCGGCCATCCAAAGATCGAATCATGGGGCTCCAGAGAGGCCTGCTCCGATCGAATTAATGCCGGGGCCTATGGACGTATGGCATGCACTGCCTCCATAAGACCACGAACCTATTGAACCAGTAGGTTGAACTACTCTGCATCCACCATGGCCGCAGGTAGAGCCTGAGTTGCTGGGGTTGGAGCGGGAGCGGATAGGTATGGACAAGATCTGACTGTAAAGGCCATTGATCGTCGAGTCAAAATTTTCATGGAAGGCATTCTTTCTCGAAAAAGAACTCTAGAGAGGAAGAAGAGAGATCGTTGTCGAGCACTCCTTTTAGAATAAGAAAATCTCAGGAACAGAGGTCTCTTTCTCTAGCATCAATTTTATTAGTACAGAATCTGGTTGACGTCGGATCGAGCTGGAGTCGAGGAAGAAGAGGTCGCCATTGGTGATCTATAAAATAAAGTTTCGTCCGAAGTCGGTGGTGGTGACTTCGGTAGGACCCTCCGACGATCATGTCAGCTCTTCTAGCCAACAAAAATGGAGTACTCAAGCAAGAATTCAGTAGAATTTTGGAAAGAAGAAGGAACTTAGAGAAAACATATCTGGAGGATCCTTTTTTATAGACGAAGCCTGTAACAGACTGATAGTGATGGTTGTAACCATCCGATAGTGGACCGCTCGGGACCACGTGGAGTTTGTTATGGAAAGAGATATCCATTGCTGTGAAGTGGTCATTCATTGAGATTTAATAGTCGAAGTTCGGAGGAAGCAAGTGTTGGTTGATGAAGAGCTTTGACATACATCAATTCTAGGAGAGTTCGGACTTCTAAAAGAAACACGGCTAGAGGAGATCATTCGAAAGGAATGCTAGTTGAAATCTGAAAGGAATCCACTTGAGGAATCTTGATGGAGTTCGACTGATGGAGAAGTTTAGGAGTCTAACTGGTGAAGAAGTTCGATCGAAAGAGAAGTTCGGAAGGAGTTCGGTTTCTAAAAGTATCCGATTGAAGAAGAGATCCGAAACGAATTCGACTCCTAAAGGAACTTGATTGAAGAAAAGATCCGGAAGGAATTCGACTCCTATAGAAATCCGACTAAAGGAGTCCGAAAGGAGTTTGGCTCCTAAAAGTATCCAACTAAAGGAGAGATCCGAAAGAAGTTCGACTCTTGGAGGAATTCAACTGAAGAAGATATCCGGAAGGAGTTCAACCGTTGGGGAGTTCGGCTGGGGATCGATCGCTGAGGAGTTCGGTTGGGTTCGATCGCTAGAGGAGTTCGGCTACTGAATAAGTTCGGCCGTTGGAGGAGTTCGGCTACTGAATGAGTTCGACTGCTGGAAGAGATCGGATGGAGCTCGACCATTGGAGGAAGAATTCTCGATTGAAGCTCTTCCACGATTACCGATTGTGTTAGACTAAACATCAAGCTGGACTTCGGTGGGAGCGAGATTTATCCCTAATAAAGTTGAAGCTCTCTAGATACATTTTTTGCTCTCTTCTCCTTTCCAAAACTCTGCCGAACTCTTGCCTGAGTACTCCATTTCTGTTGACTAGAAGAGCTGACTTCATCGAAGGGTCCCGTCGGAGCTACCACCACCGACTCCGGATGGAACTTTATTTTGTAGATCACCGACAGCGACCTCGTCCTCCTCCACTCCAACTCGTCCCGGCGTCGACCAGATTCTGCATTAATAATACTAATGATTACATAGTAGATGAACACTCGAGTTTATCATAACATAACCCCGATGTGAGCGAGAAATTATTAGATAGACTTAATCTACAATAAATACTATAGACTAAGCCAATGAAAGAAATACCATAATAGTGTTTTGAGTTAGTTGAGCAAGTATATTGAGATGGTTGCACTTGTGGTAATTTTTTTTGCTGGCTTAGTTTATAGCATTTATTGTAGACTAAGTCTATTTAATAATTTCTCAGATGTGAGCTTTAATGTGTTAATATTTAATATCGGTACAAATATGAATGTTCACTATGATCGCACAGCAAACACGCATGTGTATATTGGCACAGGAAGGCAATTACTTGTTTTAACTTATTCACTAGAGAATAATGCACAATGTATTGCCTCCGGCAACCATTTGCCTTATACCTCTAGAGTTGACTTCTAAGTTTGTTTACAATTATCTCTTTCAAGCAATCAATATCACGAACAACCCAATTGCCTCCACCTTTCTATGCAATCACCATGCTATGACTCATGATCAACTAAAAGTATTTTATGGGTGTCTAACACAACTATTAAAAATAGGTTAGGTGGATAACATGTTGTGCCACCAAAGCTATGTTACCGTTGGCACCACTTTTTACTATGCCACCACTTGCCATTAGTATCATTGTTATATCTTCAACCTTCGCTGTATATATCCACCACCATCGTCATATTTATTTCTTAAAAGAGTAGCAATATATACCAAATATATTTATATTAATTTAAAAAATAGAAATAGAGTATTTATTTTTTATTTTTGAAAATATAAAAAGGTTAAGTGATGCCAAACGCCTCCATCTAGCTTTTCTCCTTCCATCATGGCAGGCAAAGATGAGCGAAAGCTTCTCTTTCCTTATACAACCTCAGCTTTAACATGCTTCATGGCGGTCATTTAGTGCTTGATTATTGGAGCTGGAATGGAGGGGAAGCTCTCGGCATGGAAACTTGGTTGGGACATCAGCTGGCGGCTATGCTTTACAATTATAAGCATCCAAGACTGCATGAGTCTTTGATCAGTAGCGCTTGTCATATGTATTAGAATTACGCACTGCTCTGTTCTTGATCAAAACATATCAGGCAATAGCCAGCTCAGGGTTAGCATTTTCACTGATATCGTGGTGCATGGAGAAGAAAGGCCCGCTGTGCGTCTCCATGGACAAGCGATTGCAGCTCATTCTGGTCAGCAGTCCTTGGTTGTTTCAAGTTCGGCCATCAGGCAGAATGTTGAAAATTTTGGATACACTCGACTCAGACTTGGCCTTTTAACAATCATAATTGTTTTTTCTTTTGCATATAATGCCTGCTGAATTCTTAGAATTCTTGTTCTTCCTCTTTTGTTTTCTCAGAGTTAACTACAGGCTCGATCCTAATAGTTGTAGGACTATCCTTGGTTCTTTGGGGCAGTGGATGAGAACTGCTGAGCAACATAGGTGGGAAGAACATGGGAGAGGATCTTGTGGAGGGAAGACGTAAGGTCGCCATTAGCATGCCCACGTATTGCAGTCCAAATCATGCATGAGGCCCGAGATGGCCAACCTTCAGAACTCCGAGTAAAAGTTTTTGGCAGTTCACCGAGTTGGAAGAATTTGCATTAGAATTTGAGGTTTTTGATGGTTAATCTAGCGAGTTAAGAGAACCCACGGCACATTAATGAGGACATGCATATATTCTCCTCTCCATGGCTTCAGGAACTTGGATGAAATGGTGGTTCAAAAAAATACGTAGGAACGTCAATTTATATTACATTCAGTTTTCCTTCCTCTTTAAAATACTTAGAGAATTCACTCTTCCAACTGAAAGAAAATAATGAATGTTAATTATTTGGCAGATCTTGGTTGCACTGCTACTTCCAGGGCTTTGTGAGATAACATTGGACTAGGTCTCCAACAGCACAGCCGAAGTAGTTTCTAGTGGTTTGACACTGTTGACTATAAACTAAATGAAGTTAGAAAGGGCAGGCAATTAGTGTTGGTACTCCATTGCGACAGTCATTTGCTGGTTAGTTTGGATATAAAGGAAAGAGAGATTGTTGGATGACCATCTAAATAAGTTCATAGGTATAAGTGATTCAGGGATGTTTTCTTCTAAAAGATTGGACAAGAACTGCCTCGGATTCTTGAAGATGCAAGCTTTATTCAATCTGCTGGCAGTTTAATGTTCCTGCTTCTTTCCTTGTGATGTATTTCTTCTTCTGCTCCTTTGTTGACTTCTAGTACCGTTCGGCCGGCGGATACCTCCCTGTTCTCCTTCCCTATCTGTCTCTTTCCGCTTCTCTTTCTTTCAAGGGAAGCAAGCTTGGAAGGTCTTAACAGCAAGCATGGTGGAGCTCCTGGCTGGCCTGCTGCTCCAAAGATTAACATAATTCGCAATGTGAAGCTCTCAGAATAAGGGATGGTAATAGATTGGAGATGGATCATATAAGTCATTATTCGTATTCACTCCATACTTGCTTCTGCACAGAACATGATAGATAGAATTTTGGAATGACATAGATAGAGTTAGACATAATAGATTGGATAGATCGATGGGATAAAACTACAAAAAGATCAATTTTTTATAAAAAAAAATTTTCATCTTGAGAAATTTTTTTAAAAAAATTTACATCAAATAGGGCAGAGCGAGATGCCACCCTGCTCAAAACCGGCAACGCTACTTAACGTTAGGGGCAGTAATGGTTTCACGAACAGCCGCATCGACAGTTGCAGTTGAACGCTTACCAAAAAGGAAAAAAAATGTTGCAATTTAATGAAATTGTGACGCATCCGAAGCTCTATTCGATTGCCTGATATATTTGGGATGCTATACATAAAAAATAGTATGCAGACAGATCCAATCGGCCGTTAGTGCATCGACGGTGCTAATCACGGACGGCAGATCCTGCATCCTCATAAAGTTTCTATGAGTAGGTACGGATTTGGTGCTTGTGGAACTCGGCTGAAATTGGGAGCGGGATCGAGAGCGGTAATCTGCAACCTTTCCTCGCCTTATCTCTGTTTCTTTTTTATCCGATCCGGAAGAAAATTGCTACCGTCAATTTTTTCTTAAAAAATTGAAAAAAATTTCGATCTCGTCTTCGCAATGGCGGCGATCTACAGTCTCTTCATCATCAACAAATCCGGTGGTCTCATATTCTACAAGGTAAATTAAAACCCTAATTCCACCAAAGTTTTGTTTTTTTTGGATAATAGTCCTGGATTTTTTTTCCCTCTTCTTGTAAGAATTGTTGATTCGACAAATTTTGAGCAAAAAAGTTGGATTTTTTATTGATTTTTGGGGTGCTAAAAGGATTATGGATCGGCGGGGCGGATGGACACGAACGATAGCTTGAGGCTGGCGAGCTTGTGGCACTCGATGCATGCGATCTCGCAGCAGCTATCCCCCACCCTCGGATGCAACGGGATTGAGCTCCTCCAGGCCGACACCTTCGATCTCCACTGCTTCCAATCCCTCACGGGTATCAACTCGACGTATCTCTATGATTTATGATTTGCTTCCAATTTGATTAGATTGTTGAGGTTGAAGTATGAGAATAGACAAGAAAATGGCAGATTTAGATGTCCTTTACCTTGGTTTTATTTTTTTAGGGAAAATCTTGGGCTTAATGGTCGAGAGAAAACTTGAGGACTATGGATTTGAGTTGCCAAAATAGATTAGCATGCAATTGGATATGCTTTGTGAGCTAAATGTTCGAGAGAGGGCTTGGAAATCATTAAATTTAATATACCCGTTTGGCTTGGTTTTTCGCTTTGATAGGTTCTCTAGGACTAATCATCAAATTTTTAGTTACCTATTTAGGTCAAGAAGCGGGTTAGTAGGTTATGATGGGAGAAGACTATTGGAAAAAGTCAAGGATCTTTGAAGTGAATTCTATCATTTGAATGTCTTGCACTTGAGGGTTTTGTTTGAAGAAAAGGACTTGGTCTTGAAAAATAGAGAGTCTCTGAGATGTCATAATTGATTTAATGGGAGATAACATGAGGTATTGATTCAATTCATTATGGCAAATACGGATGCCTTTTCTCTTTTCATTTTTAGCGATATGCAATTTTTATTTCTTTTACATTTTTTCTTTTATTTTCATGGCAAGAACTACTCATTTCTTAGATTAATTCCAGTGGTAGGTATCTGATGAAAGGCTAGATATTGAATTGACATTTTTATGTGCGTCTCTGTTCATTTGTTTGATCTAATCAGGTATGCCATGTTGCAATAAGCCAAACAACACAAAGAAAATGCAAAAAAGAAGCATGATAGTTTATTTACGTATTGGTGTTCATAGTGAAGGTTTATTGATGAGAGACTAAAGGTTGATGCATTTAGAAAATTACGATGCCATATTGCAGCAATAGACAAACCGTATGAAAGAAAAGGAGAATATTATAATCCAGTTGCATGGGTGATTAGAAACTAATGGATGCCATTTATTAGGCCAAAGGTTGATTCCATGATATTTTTCCTAAGAATATTGATTGACTAGGTTCTGTTGTTTCATTTTGGTGGAAATTAAATAAACTCTCTGTTTATGGTAGCATGAAAATTTTGTTATGTGGAGTGGACAACAAATACTTGCTTTGTCTCAGTGCAAGAAAGTGATTTCACTTGTCAGGAAAGTGACAATTTGAGTCTGATTAATTCAAGAAAATAGTGGCTTTGCTTGTAAAAGCCAGCTGTGTGGTTTCCTAAATTTCCTTCATTGTATCTGTGAAAATTTTGACGCACAACATTGAGAGGGGAGGGGGGGGAGGGGGGGTGGTGGTTAACATCATCCACTAATTTACTAGTAGCATCCTGGAGGTTGTTGCATGATACCATGACTTCTACTTAGCAGCACTGCATCTTTGGCATTTCGATTATTCCTACTGCTCCTAATTTTCCACTGATAGCTCTCACCAGTCTAGAATTATATTTCTTGCAGCCATTTCTCCCTTATGTTATTTGATTGCTTCAATAGATTTCTTTCTTTCATTCTCACCTACATCTAAATTAATAAGTTCCTAACAAAGCAGAAGATTTTAAAGAGATTGTAGTTTCTTAAATTGTTGAATCCCATGGTCAACATAATCTAAATTCAAAGAATAACATCTTCCATTTCCATGTGCATGATTTTGCAAGCAACCACAAATGCTGTTTGATATTATCTTGAACTATTTTTGTTGTGTAAATCCATATCAATTAAGAAAAGGTAAAGCCTAGAGTGTCTGTCATGATGGTTTTTTTCTCCCTTCCCTATCCAAAGCCACCTAAGATAATAATTTTATGGAGGACAATGGTGGACTCTTTCTGCAGTCAGTGTTCACAATTTGATATGCAGATGTATCAGTGATTAGAGCAACCAAAGCCCTAGAATGCTATTATGACATGCTTTGAAGAAGGTCAGACGTTGATAGTTAGATTCATGTATTTTGGTAGAGATGTTGTCATTTAGGCTTTTCTTATCTGGAAGCTGAGTGACAATGAACCTGGTATCTGTGGGGTTCTGCTCATATTAGTCTTTTGCCCCTTTTGTTAATGGTGTGTCAGACACCATATGGAGTGTGAAGGAGAATAATTGCTTCAAGCACCTGTGACCACCGCTTGACCAACCAGTTCCTCATGGCTTGTCTGCTGTAGTCCTTTTTTTCTTTCAGTTCATTGTGTGTAAGCAGGAATTGTTGTCTACCTAGGGCCTGTTTGGATGTCCAAGCCCAAAATCCTATGGGATTCATGGATTTTGGACTAGTGCAGTTAAAAAAAAGAAGTCTGGACTAGGCTTATATTCTGAATATCCGAGGGCCTTTGGCTTGGGCTGGCCCGAATCCCATGGGAAGAAAAAAAAATGATCTGCTGAAGTCATTTTTTTCTTCCCATGGGATTCAAGCCAGCCCATATAAAAGATAGTTTTGAATGGTTGTAGACATAGACTTAGCTCAGCCTCTAATTCAATATTTTTTTATGGTTGTACCAGTCCAACCTCGAATCCCAAGAGATTTTGAGCCCAACTATCCAAACAGGCCCCTAAAAGTCAATTGCTCGAATATATATTGTACGAGCAATTTCATGTCCTTATGTCAAGTTACATTGAGATTTAGGTAAAAGTAAATTCTCCAGAGCAAATAGGCATAGTTTTTTTTTAGTACCACTGCTATGGTCCTGGAGAATGTTTGATACCTGAGCCCTGCCCTTTAATTTTTCAAGGATCCTGATGGGAGATTAGATGTAATCTATTTGCCAGCATAGCTATCTTTATAACATTCATATTTGTGGAGTTTGAGGGAAGCTTCCATTACTAGCTCACTGGAGTCCTTCTAAATGGCTTTTTAACTGACTATTATTTTTAGTGTGCCTATATTTTAGCCCAAATCTATGGTATGTTTTTATGTCATTGGCATGTTTCCATGCTTAACGTGCTCCTTAACCAAATATGATGTCTTCAAAATTCTCTGATATAATCCTTTGTCAATGTTTTCCTGGGTCTTGCATCTCTTTTAATTATCAATAGAAATTTTAAATCATATTGATATGTTGAATTTTTTTTCTTTTCCAATCAAACATATGACAGGTACAAAATTTTTTGTTGTTTGCGAGCCCGGCACACAACACATGGAAGGTCTGCTAAAAGTTATCTATGAGCTGTACACTGATTATGTTCTGAGGAACCCTTTCTATGAAATGGAGATGCCAATCCGTTGTGAACTATTTGACATGAACCTTTCTCAAGCAATCCAGAAAGACCGTGTTTCCCTGTTTGGGCGTTGAAAAAGAAGTCATGACTTCAATCTTTTAGTTGTTGGTTTCCCAAACTTTCTCATTCGAGTTTGTTAATGTGGATAATTATATTGTCGATCAATATGAATGAAGATCTGAGTACTTCTTGTTTGGCGAAAAGAAAAATGCGCCTCAAATTTTCAAAATGCTCAAATTTTGGATCGGTTAATTATTTTTAATCCCGTCATGTCCAACTTTTACTTTGAATTGAGGCGTGTATCTTCTTATTTTGGGATGGAAAGCTTTATATGATGTTTCTTTGCAGATCAGTATTATTGTGCACATGGTCAGCAGCAAACTTTTTGTTAGAATTTTTGTGGTTGCATCGTTAAAGCATCCTTGTTTGTATGATGAGGTGGAAACAAAATCATGAAGGTCCAGGTGCTCTTGTAGAATTTAACGTGCTGGGGTCTTAGTCTGCCACTCTGCCCACTTAAAAGCTTGGTTAGGCCTCGGTTAACCCACCGAATTGTTTTGAAAGGTTTTTCAGTAAACATTGCTCATTTAAAACCTTTTTTAGTTTTCTTGCAGGTCTACCAACATACGTTGGGCAAGTCTGATACATCATTATGTGAAGTTAGAGAAACTTCACATTAAGATCTACCATCAGGTTGTGGCATTGCATTCACCATTTATGCAGTAGTAAAGCTTAAATATACCGATATATAGCACCCAAGTAGCATCCTCCATCTCAGACAAGCTAATATTTGGTAGCATCCGATATGTTCCTTGACCTCATGCTTTTTGATGGTTTGTAAGAGTCTTTATTTTAAAAAAAGGGGGGGTTGTTGGAACGAGGCAGAAGCGGCCCATAACATGCACCCATCACATTCTTTGCCAGCATTCTTTGCACATGTTAACAAGCGATGTCATACAGTTAAGTACCAGGCGGAAAACTCTTAAAGCATTTAAGACCGTAAAGGATGTCCTAGTTTTTATTATTATTATTATTTTATTTTTGATACATGAACGGATAACAAGAATAGAATGGAGAATGTTTACGCAAACCGTCTATTTGGTACGAAGAAAAGATTAAAGAAAGAATGGATAGGAGGAATGATGGATGAGAAAGAGGATGGATGATATGCTTGGTAAAATATGGAAGGATGGATAGAAATAATTTTTTCTCCTATTTGATATAAGAAAAATAAAAGAAAGAATGAATGATATTTATATAATATTTTTATTAAAAATATTATTATTATGATTATAATCTATAATTATATAAAAAATTATATAAATATTTAATTTTAATTTAATTTAATAAATAATTTTATAATTAGATTATTAATGAATTAATTAAATAAATAACTAATTAATTTATAATTTAATTTAATAATTAATTAATATTATATAAATAATTAATTAAAAATAGTAAATAGAAATAAAAAAATTGAAGATAATTTTAGTTATTTAATTATAATTATCAAAATTATATACTAAAATTAAAATAATTAATAATAAAATTTAATAATATATGATTAATAGTATATATAAAAATAATATAAATAAAAAAAGTGAAGAGATATTATAGATTTGTTTAAAAAAATAATAAAAAATAATTTTATCGATGTAAAAATCCATCCTTCCTTATATCCTCCTAATTTAAAAGGATGCGAATTGGTGGTTAGAGAATTCTATTTTTTCATCAATCTTTTTTATAATTTTTTGAATCAAATGGTGGATGGAGGTTATCCATCCTTCTAATCTTATTAGTCCTCTCTCTGCCGATCCCAATCTAACACAAAATAATAGAAATAGAAAATTTACTCTACAAGAAATGAAAAAGCCTGTTAACAAGCGTTAAAAGGAACTCCATACACATCTATCTAAAGGATGTGGGGTAACCTAAAATGAATGGCTTCTGCTCCAGTAATCAATGTCATCGTTTCAAGCATAAGTTAGCTGTTCGTAAATCTCATCATGCGAGAAATCTGAAATGCATGAGACATAGATTTCCAAGCTGAATGTTCTTAAGCAAAAAGAATGAAGGATGTCCTATATAACATGCATGTACTTATGTATGTATAAGGTGAGCAAATTGAACCATGTTTAATAGCTAAGAGAGGGTAGAGTTTAGCAGACCAGGACTATTATGTTTCAAAAGTTTGAACCGCTCCTGATCCGATTTGGTCTACCTCAAATCGGTCAATACAGCATGGTTCAGTAAATCATACTTTGAATGCTTTAAATAACTAGTGATTTTTCAAATTGACCTCTATCCCACAAACAGATATATATGCCATCTCTGTTGTTAGAATATAATAAATTGCTGTATTCCACAAAATCATGATAAATATGAAGACCCTTCTTGCCAATACCCCTCCAGTAGTCTTTGGACTCTACATCCGAAAAGTTTACCGTGTAAAGCCCGTTTGTCTCCTCTAGAAGGAGCTATAATCTCTTATGTTGGAGCGAACAGTAGAACTGCCTAACCCGAATTAGCTTGATTATCCAACAACTCTTGGTTATTTTTGGTTTGTTAGTTGACACGTACTATCATCTAAGAAATTTCTTGGTAGGAACCTAAGGGTATTTATTAATATAAAATTTTCACCATCCAAAAATTTAAACACATACTCTTTTGTAGCTAAAGTTGAAGCAAGGCAAGACTCCAGTAAGATGCAAAAACTAGTATGAATTTGGGGATGATGAAATGGTCAAAATTTAAAGAATAATTTTTTATTGGATAACATGCCTTATTCTCTTCTCCCTGGTCGGTCATCTTATCCACTTCAAAATTTCCGCTGACCAACCTTAACACCGCAATGGAACCAAGACCGAGAAAGATTCCGAATATGCCGTTACTAGATGAGTCGGCGTCGCCAGGCTCGCAAGACCGACTCAAAATATTACTACAAAATTAGACCGACCAAGAGATCTTGTGGGGCCCAGTCGGGGTGGGCGAGTAAAAGCGGCAAAAGAAACCATATTTTAGTGCCCTATAGGCCTTTAGCTCTCGCAACCGCGTAAGCATTTCCACGTGCCAAGCGACTGTCTGATAGTCCTCGGATAGACTGGTTGGTTTTTATTTTTTATTTTTTTCTGTACATACGAGGTTGGTAGTTTGCACGCGTCCAACTGGCTTGGGTTGGTCGGCGCTGCTTCTTTTTCTGTTGCTGTTCTTGAGTAAATCACAACTTATCGGCAATAGCAGAAAAAATAAACAAAATTTTTTATTGATTAGTTACATAGCTAGAAGGTGGTGTGGTTGGTGATCGTTGCTTCCCAAATATTACACATGCCATGAATCATAAATGGATATATGGTGGAAGACCATAAAAATCTATATTTTTTATAAAATTTAAATATAGATAATTTTTATGAATCATTGTAGAATATTAGAATATAAAAGACAGATACATATCTATGTTCGTCATTGATTTACGAAAAATGACAGTAGCGAATGTTCAAAAGAACATCAAAATCAGATCCTTCTCCATCAACTTTCTCTTAACAGACAGCTATTCGATGGGACAAACCAGAGAACTAGTCTCACAGTATTTATAGAAAGTGGAGAGAAGACCTAACCAAATAAAATAAAATCCTAACAGGCCCATTCATCATGAGCTCATGTTGAACTAAAACTTACATTGAGCCATCCTAACTACACCAACTCAAAATAAGGTGTACCTAGCCCAAAATAAAAGAATCACAAACAATATTGGACTTACATGCATGCCTATCAATCCAGATCACATAATCAGTCCATTTTAATAAAATAGATAAAATAATTAATTAATGATAGCTCATAATTAAAAAAATTATCACATTCTTTCACTTTAGCAACATTAATTAAGATTTTAGAATTTTAAAATATTTTATTTAAAAAAAAGACTTCGGACTAAATAACAGAAAATACAGTACATGGCCATGATTTTGAAAAACATATAATCCGTAAACAACATCTCAGAATTGACTCGGTCCAATAGTATTAATCATGCTGAATCATGGAAGTCATTGCATCCTTTATCTAACACAAGATCTATCCATGATTACAAACATAAGTAACATCATCGACATGAGTCTTAGTGTGGTAGTGTAGCAAAAAAATAGCATCCAAAAGTGATCCAAATATATGCTATTTTCATTATTAGTCCTTCAATTTTTTTTCAATATGCTTAGGTACAAAATAAGCAAGAAAAATTCTAATGGCTTTAACAATAAACCATTCTGCCTCACATACTCAACATGTTGTCAATGATGAGACAGTACAACATATCTGGGACTCGACAACTGATCTCAGATTTCATATAATAGGTACATAAATAAGAGATATCTCCAAGTATACTAAAAATAAATATGTATACATAAATAAAAGAATTAAAATAAATATACTATTAATTTATCATGCTAATAATGTATATTAAAAATGCATGAGATGTAAAGAGTTCATAATAATAAAGCAACAATAAAATATAAATACAAAATTGCTTCCACTAACCAAGTACATCAAAGGAACTCAGTACGCCCATATCTTTAACATGTCTTGTAAAGCATATGGACGTCAATCCTTTAGTCAAAGGATCAATTAATATTGACTCTGTATCTATGTACTCAACAGTTATGTCTCTTTTCTTTACAAGATCTTTTACTATCAGGTACTTCAACTCTAAATATTTAGATTCATTGAAGAATTTATTATTTTTTATAAAAAATACAGCAACACTATTATCATAATAAATTATCAATGATCGAAAGATAAAATCAATAATCTGAAGTCTTGTAATAAAGTTTCTCAGCCAAACAGCTTGAGTAGCAGCTCCATAACAGACAACAAACTCAACTTGCATAGTAGAAGAAACTATCATGGTCTGTTTAACACTCCTCCAGGATAGTGCACCTCTGACTGATATAAAAATATATTCTGAGGTTGATTTCAAATCGTCGGGGCATCCAGCAAGATCTGAATCTGAATACCACAATAACTGTAGTTCATTAGTTTTTCTATATATAAGCATATACTCCTTAGTTTTCTATAAATATCTTATTACTTTTTTTACTGCAATCCAATGTTGAAGATCTGAATTTAATAGATATCTACTAAAAACTTTCACTACGAAGGTAATATTAGGTCTGGTGCAAACTTGAGCATACATCAGACTCCCTATAGCACTGGCATAAAGGATATTCTTCATCTGATCTTTCTCAAGCTCATTCTTAGGATACTGATCTTTATTGAACTTATCATCTTTGGCAATAGGCGTATTACAGGGTTTGCAATTCTGCATATTAAATCTTTCAAGAACTCTGTTAATATATGCCTTCTGTGATAAATCTAATAGATGACGTAATTTATCCTTATGAATTTTAATACCTAAGACAAAAGCTACTTCTCCAAGATCTTTCATATCAAAAGTCCTAGAAAATATTTGTTTAGTTTCATTGAACAAACCATAATCACTACTAGTAAGCAAAATATCATCAACATATAGGATAAAAAAATAAACTTATTCCCACTGGTCTTGAGATGGATACACTGATCAACCTTATTTTCTTCAAAACTAAGAGATGTTACAATCTCATCAAATTTCAAATACCATTATCTAGATGCTTATTTCAAGCCATAGATGAACTTTTTCAATTTGCAGACTAAATGTTCTCTCTTACTTTTTTGAAAATCCTCGGACTATTTTATGTATACTTCTTCTCTGAAATTATCATTTAGAAAAGCAGTTTTTACGTCCATCTGATGAAACTCTAAGTCATAATGAGCCACTAAAGACATGATAATTCTAAAGAAATCTTTTGTAGATACTGGAGAGAAAGTTTCAATGTAATCAACTCCTTTTTGAGTAAACCCTTTAGCTATCAATCTAGCCTTGAATCGCTCAATCCTTTCTCTAGAATCCTTCTTAGTCTTATATATCTACTTACATCCAATAGGTTTGCTATGTTCAATAGGCTCAACAAGCTCTCATACATTATTATTAGCCATAAATTGCATTTCTTCCTTCATAGCATTTATCCATAAATTAGATGGAGGACAAGTCACAGCATCATAATATATTACTAGGTTAACCACATGTCCAATATTGTAATCACTTTCTTCAAGATAGATATAAAAAATATCAAGAATGGCAGGCCTCCTTTGTCGGACAGAATTTTTTAATGTCACCTCATCATTAGGTTGAATAGATTGAGGATTCAAAATAAGAGTAGGAGGATTAGGAACCTGAACATCCATTCTATCAATATATGCAAAAACTATATTTTTATATGGTGTAGTCACAGGAATGGAGACAGTCTCAGTCTGATTATTATCAATATCAATACCTCGAAAAAATTTCATATCAGTCACATCAAATTCTAAAAATTTTATAATTTGTGACTCTATAATTCTATTACCTCTTCCAGAATTATAGAATCTGTATCCTTTAGTATATTCTGGATATCCAATGAAGTAGCAACGACTGATTCTGGGATCAGTTTTTTTTCTATAGGATTATATATTCTCACTTCTGCAGGACAATCCCAAATCAAAAATGGTTTAGACTAGATTTTCTATCGGTCCATATTTCAAAAGATATTTTGGGTACAGATTTACTAGGAACCCTATTAAGAATATACAAGACAGTTTTAATAACCTCATCCTATAGATATTCTGACAAGTTTGAACTACTCATCATGCTCCTCATCATATCTTTAAGGGTGCGATTACACCTTTCGGCTACACCATTCTGCTTAGGACTACCAGACATAGTATATTGGACTATAATTTCATAATCTTGTAAGTATTTGGCAAGTGGACCCATATGCTATCCTGCTATATCATGTTTGCCATGATACTCACCTCCATAGTTAGATCTCATAATCTTGATGATCTTTTTCAATTATCTTTCAACTTTTATTTTAAAGATTTTAAATTTTTCAAGAGCATCGAATTTTTCTTTAATCAAATAAAGATAATCATATCAAGAAAAATCATCAATAAATATGATAAAATATTTATTACCATAGATTGTAGAAGAATAAGGTCTACTAATATTAGTATGAATTATCTCTAAAAGGCTAGAACTATGAGTTGCCCCTTTCTTTTTAGTTTTAGTCAATCTATCCTTAATACAATCAATACAAGTCTCCATGTCCCCAAAATCTAAGGTAGGCAAGATATCATCCTTAATTAGTCTATCAATTCTTTTCTTAGATATGTGTCCTAAGCATTTATACCACAACATAGATGATTTTTCTTTGATTCTAGAATATTTTGTAATCACATTCTCAACATTTAAAGAAGTATAAGGATTATCATAAAGTAAACATAATTTATATAATTTATCACTCAAAATACCATAACCAATAATTTGAGAATTAAATATCAAATTAACTTTTTTATCATGAAAATCAAAATCAAAATCAATCTTATCCAAAGAAAAAATAGAAATTAAATTTTTTTTAAAGGAAGATTCATAAAAGGTATTTTCTAAAAAAATTTTAAAATCAGGCTCTATAAACAACTTGGCAAGTCCTTTGTATTCAACTTCAACTTCAAGATCATTTCCTACTTTCAGACTTGGTTTTCTCTTGTTTATGAATCTCTGCAAAAAAATGACAATATGAGTTGTGGCACCGCTATCTATCCATCATGAATTAATTGAAATATCAACTATATTTAACTCATAACAAATAAGAGCCAGGGGCTTACCTTCTTGTTTTAGTTTTTTTTCTAATCAAGACTTAAATTTGTAGGATTGACTTCGTATGTGGCCTTTCTTTTTATAATGAAAATACTTAACATCTTTTTCAATGACAGTATTAGGACCTCCGATAAAATGATTCTGATCAGGATTGTTATCATATTCTTTAACATCCTGAGATTATTTAGAAGCAGTAGGTTTATTTTTTTCTTCTTCATAAATTTTTTGCTAGAATGAAATTTTGGTTGGAAGGAAAGAAAGTCAATCTTACTCTTTTCTTTTTTTAGTTTCTCTTCCTTAGCAACACATTTAGTGATCAACTCATTAATATTTCAGATTTTATTTAAAGTATTATAGATAATTTTGATTTGGGAGAATTCAGCAGGTAAAAAATTTAAAGCATGAGGCACTAAAAAGGAGTCAAGCAATTCAATTTTCAGATCCTTAAGTTTGATTTGGAGATGAACTATTTTTAGAATATATTTTCTAACACCCCCAATATTATCAAATCTCATGGTCATCAATTCTTTCATCAGACATCCAAATTCAGCATTTTCTGATACAAGATATCTCGATCCTATAGCATCAAATAATTTTTTAGCATTATTGGTCTCTGGTAGATCACTCAGAAGATACTTAGAAACTGACCTCTTAATAGCAAATAAGCTAAGTCTATTAGATTTTTTCTATTTAACAAAATAATCTTTCTTTTTTGGTATACTCTAATCATTAAGATCATCAAGTTTATTCTCACGTAATGCCAAATCAATGTCAGCAATTTTTAGAGCAAATTTCATATCTTATTTTTATCTCTTATAATTTGATCCAGTCAAGACTTCAACAATGATATTATTATTATTATTAACACCAAATGAAACTATACAAATAAACAATAGAAATGCAAAATATTAGATAATGGGCATATACACAAACAACATAGTCGTATAGTGATATAAACCATAAACAAAGGCCCAAACACTATATCAAATATTTTTCTTTAGGCAGAACATGCAATATGTATAAGAACTCTTTACACGAGGCTACAAAAGAAATACCCTAGCATTCAGAAGCCTATTCCGTTTGGACAGACAGATCCTGAAAGTTAGAGTATCCTCGCAATATAATGGTCCATATAATTTTTAGTTAAAATACACAATAACTTTCTTTGGGCAGGTGATGTATGTTACAACTAGAAAATATCCCTCTAATGATTAAAAATTTTATGAACTAACATAAATAAACAACTTTGATGATAAATATTCATGCTAATCCATAAAATTATCCATACAAAAAATTAAATGCTCAAAATGATCAAGTCTAGTATGGGATACTTAACAACATGCATCCCACTAATCATAACACAATATAATATTATATTCCAAAGCAATAATAATATATTTATATAATTTAAAAGTTATATATCATGCCAAAATAATATCAGATATTAATTTTCTGAAGAACATGATCAAAAATAAAATTTTTAAGAAATAAATTAAAATTTTGAAGGACTAATACAAAATAATAACTTTCAATAGAAGCTTACTTGTAAAATAGAGGTTTTACATAATAAATTATAATAAAGAGACTAAAACATGATTTATTAGATCAAAATCAAATTTTTATAATTATAGGGATTAAACTATAATTTTTCTTGGACTAAAATCATATATTGAATTGATAGGGACTAAAATAAAAAAAAAATTATGACATAGGTAAAGCCCCAAACCAAATTTGGATTTTGGGTTGAAATCCAAAACTCGAAACCCGTTTGGATCCCCTTCTCCTTCATGGTGGGTTCTAGTTTTTTTTTCTTTGGGCAGCGGAGAGGAGGGCTCACTAGCCTCTTCTTTGCCTCAAATTCAGTCTGACGGCCATCGAAAAAAGACCAACCAGCGGACCACCAGCTCCAGTAGTCGACGTGGGGCCCATAGTCGGCCACCACTCATGAGGGGTGGAAGAAGGATGCGATGGTCCCTAAGAGTTCCCCTTTTTTTATTTAGGCTGGCGGTCAATGGGAGGGCGATCATCATCCCGACGATCCACCACCCATGGGAGGAGGAGCACACGGCAAGGGAGGAGCCAGCGGTCTCCTCCTTCCCTTCAAACTCCTTTTTTTAATGGGTTTTTAATGGGGAAGATGGGATCGACGGTCTGTGCCATCGCCCATCGGGGTCGCCGTCGGATCCCCTGGTGGCGCCACTGAGCATGAAGACGGCTGTCGGTCGCGCACGAGTTGAGGAGGAGGGCATTGCAATGAAAACCGCCACCCCTCAACCCTTTTTTTTAAATTTGTTTGTTGATTGTGATCGGATCCTTGAATCTGCACTGGATCACAAGGTGATCGTCGGACTTGATTCGGTCAGAGAAAGATCTAACAAGTAAGAAGAAAGAGAGAAGAGGACACGGTCAAGAGATCCATCCTTTTTTTTTCTTAGATTTTTTTTAAAAAGAATTGATTCTAACCTTCTATTTTGGATCCCTGGAAAAGGAAAAGAAAAGAATGGATTAAAATATCCATCAGCGATGATCATCTCACAGATGGGAATCATAGAATCCAGTGTCCCCATAAATTATACCTCACCCTTTCTTATCTTCTTCGATCTTTTACGGGGCCATCGTGGAGGCCAATCTCCGATCGGGAGGAGCCGTACGCTGCACCAGCAGGTCGTAAATCTCATAATCATCACTCCTTACGATTGCAATCACTCACACTAGTGTACATAGATTCAGGCCAAAGGAAAAATGATGTCGAGAGGATTCGTACAAATCATTAACATTCATTGAGACGCAACGCTTCCCCATAAGTTTTAAATTAAACATCTTCGAAGAAGGCCCAAAATGTTAACAAAGCGCATTCATTGCCCCCTTTATCCAAAAAGGACTGAAGACCATTCATCATACCGTGGAACAGAAAATTAGTTGTATAATTTTTTTTCTTTTTCTTTAATCAATCTATTACATAGAGACATACTATTTATCAATTACACATATTTGACATACTATTTATCAATTACACGGACTCAAGCACAAGAATAACTCTACTTGAGTTCAAAATGCAAATTCTATTTTTCCAAAAGAGCACACAAAATGGATCTGAAAAAAAAAAAAAAAAAAAAAAAGGATTTGCACCATTAAATTTTTCGCATCACGCGGCCGAGGGCGCAGTGGCGTACTTTACCGCCCCGGCCTTCGACAGCGCCGCCAGGATCGGCTGCTTCAACCCGTCCTGCGCCACCTCCACCGTCGCCGAAACTCCGCCCTCCGCCACCGCCAGCCCATTGTAGTCCAGCGACTCGTCGTTATAAATCTCCCACCACTTCTTCACCAGCATCTTGATGTCCTCCCGGTCCATGTTCGCCTCCTTCCCGGTGTACCTCCACGGCTTCGACCCCTGCATCCCCAAAAAAATCACCATCATCATCAGCACGAAACACAAAGCAACAGACTGTTAGATCTATCAGACGGTCGTGAATCCACCACACGTACCGCGGCGCAGTAGTGGACGACCTTGATCTTGTCCAGCTCCACGTTCTCCGGGTGCCTCCACAGCATCGCGAGGACCAGATTGTAAACCCCAGGGATGGGCTTGTATATATCCTTAAAGAACATGTTCAAAAAGTCCTGCACCAAGAAAATATTTAAAAACTCGCACCAATTCACGCAAAAGACCCTCGACTTTGTCCGAAAGACGACAAAAAAAGAAAAAGGACTCCAGGATTACCTGTTCGGCAAAAGGGGTGGGGGGAGTGGACTTGACGGTCTTCAGAAGAGACTCGGCGGTGGCGAGGCTGGGCTCGTGGACGAACATCCCAGCGTTGAAGTAGAGAGCCGGCGGCGGACCCAGCTTGTCCTCCGGCCAGGATACCTTATCCGGGCACTGCTGGCAGTACCCGATCTGGTACTGCGGCGTGTGACTCCAAGTCTTCTCGCAGAAGCAATCCATCACCGCATAGAAGTGTCCGTCCGGGAGATCGAAGAGATGGTCGATGTTATCATATACCTGGATATCCGCGTCCAGGTATATCATCTTCCGGTACTCCACAAACTGCACACCATCACCATGTCCCAATACCTTAGATCAGACTAGAAGGTTCTATTTTTATTACGAAAATGCCACGAGGGGCTCATCTAACGTGGCCGTGCGTACCACGTGCCAAAAAGGACCGGAGCAGTAACGGTAGTTCAGGGGCTGTAAGATTAATTACCTCCCAGATACGGAGCTTGGAGTAGTTGATAACGTAGTAAGCCATGGCGAACTGGGTCTGGTTCTCCGGAGGGTAGACGGGCTCGATCTCGCGGACGAGGCAGCCCTGGGAGCGGAGGATCTGGCGGTGGTCCTCCGGCACGTCCGGCAGCACCGCCACCACCAGTGGGTACGCCGACCTCACCTTCCTCAAACCCTTGGCCAGCCCAACCACGCCCTTCCAATAATCCCCGTCTCCGGCGAGGAACGTCACGTACGCTCTCCTACCCTTCGGCGCCGTGGCCGGCTTTCCATATCCGCGGACCATCGCCGCCTTCCCGAGGATCGCTGCCGCCATCGCGAGAAGCGAACGAAGAAAACTAAAGAAATGAGGACAAGGAATCTGGGAAAGAACGAAGAGAAGAGAGAACGCTTGAAAGCTTTCGTAGATCGAAGAAGAGATGGCAAGATCTGGAAGGCAACGGCAGACTTCTGAGTCCTTTCGAAGTGGGGGATTGCGAGGTCATAAATAGATGTGGAGAGGAGGGACGGGTGGCCCCCGGTATGGGTGAGATTACGGAAAGATGGATTGTTTCGTCCGTAGCTTTTACGGCAATGTGAGATGTGGACCGTACACGTGTGGTTGTGTCCGATCGAGCGGTTGCTGGAGGTTCTGGGAAGGTTCAAGAAAGGGATGTTTTCGGAAACTAAACTGAAGCAGCGAGAACGTATCACCACCGAGGCTGTACAACAGTCCTCAGACACCGGTTAACCGCCGTTATCCTTAAATTATTTTTATTATTTTAAAAAGTAACCCAACAAGCCCTCTTAAAAAGTGAAAAGCAATGCAAAAACTTAGAAGCATTTGAATTTTGCATCAAATAAATTACCACTAAGAAATCACGTTCAATCCATACTTGGGATGCATTAAAATGCAAAACAACGTTCTTCAAACCTTCCCAGGCTCCTACCAATTCAATAAAAGGAACTGAGGTACACTGCAACCGGAGATTTTCTGTGTAGAGTAGAGCATCATAATGCTCCCGAATAATATAACTTGCAGTAGCATTGAAAGCTTAAGCAGAGCCGTCAAAATTTATCTTCAATGGGTAGGGATAACTAAGAAATAGGATAATAAGATTAATTAGAAGTAGGAAAAGTTATGACATTACGTTAGGACTTTGTACATATGCTGGAACAATAATAAATAAAAAAGTCAAAAACATCCAAACACCATGCAGCAACCTAATGAATTAAAATTGTTGGAGATACCAATACTTATTTTAAAACTCTATTGTTTCTAGAAATCTAGATCAATCATGCAGCATAAGCTACAAGCGTCCATCAAATCCTTTAGATAGAAATTGTAACATCAACAAAGAAGTGGGCATTTGGAAAGCACCAACTATAGAACCACAAATAGCAAAACATTTGCTCTGATATTATGTCAAATCGTATGCCATATATAGCAACCATACCAGCTCAAGATCCAAAATAAATATTAAATAAAAAAATATTTATAAAAAATTATGAATAAAATCATGAAAGAAAAAAATTGAGAGAGATAAATAAATTTATTTAAAGAAAAATAAAAAATTAAAATTTCATAAAGATGCTTCATGAAAGAGATAATCTCTCCTCTCTCTTATTTCCCACCATAATTGTTTTCCACCATAATGCTTCATGAAAGAAATAATCTCTCCTCTCTTTTTATTGGTGCATATGAAAAATTTTTTATGAGGAGTTTTTGCGAGATTTTAGTTTTTAACTTTTTAAATTAATTAATTTTTCTATTCTAATTTTTTTCTTTCATAATTTTTTTAATTATCTATTTTTTTATTTAGTATTTATTTTAGATCTTGAACTGGCATGATCAATCTACTATGCATAGCATGTTATTTTATATCAATAATAATAAACAAATGCAGCTAAGCAAGAGAACAAGCCATAAGAACATATTCATAATGGTCCATCATTATAGGACAATGATCATAATAGATCAAATCAAAATATCATGAATGAACCAGAAGCTGCTTACAAATGAGTAAAGAGTCAAACCAGCTTCCACCAAAACTTCATTATCCTCGTGGGCACTACGGCATTCCACATCCATTTATATGGAAAAAAGGGACAGTAACAACATTATCCATCAGCAATTAAGCTACATTTTTAGATACGATTATAATAGAATTTATAGACTCGAGACTCATCTATCCAGAAAAAAATAATCCATGCATCAATCTTATCGAATTAATTACCATCCTCGTGATGATCCATCGATCGTGAGTATTGACGCAGAAACTGATCGTCGTCAGAATCCGCTAGAGTGGAGGTCGATAGGTCGCCGTCGAGGACCTGCAAAACAAAATCCCATCCAGAGCCGGTGGAAGGGGTGGCTCCAGCAGGACCCTCCGACGATCAAGTCAGCTCTGACCAACAGGAATGAAGTGCTCGGAATGAATTCCGGAGCTTAGAGAAGAAGAGGAGAGCTTAGAGATCAGAGAGATTAGAGATTAACGTATCTAGAGGGTCCTTTATAGGCGGAGCTTAGTTGATGGCGATGGCCATACCGTCGTATGAAGTTTGGTACGAAGAGGAAGGCATCGTCAGATGGTTGGTGACAGCCATACTGACAAGTCGTGGGCCGTATGGAGTTTGGTACGGAGAGGAAGACGTCGTCAGACGGTTGGTGACAACCATACTGATAAGTCATGGCCGCATGGAGTTTGGTACGGAGAGGAAGACGTCGTCAGACGGTTGGTGACAACCATACTGACAAGTCGTGGGCCGCATGGAGTTTGGTACGGAGAGGAAGGCGTCGTCAGGCGGTTGGTGACAGCCATACTGGCAAGTCGTGGGCCGCATGGGGCTGGTTACGGAGAGAGTAGTAACGGCCATATCGTCCGATCTTGTTGTCTATTGCAGACTGATGGTGACAGTTCGTCCAGAGGAGTTCGGACTTGTAGAAGAGTCTGGCTGAAGGGAAAGCTTAGGAGGAGTTCGGCTGTAGAGAAGTTTGGAGGAGCTCGGTCGGCTGAAGGGACAGCCGCTTGGAAAGTTCGGTCAAAGGGCGACCGCTGTGGAGTTCGGGCGTCGGGGGATTCCGTTAAAGTCCGACCGCTTGGAGTCCAAGGAGCTCGACCGCTAAGCAGTTCGGCCGGCTGAACGGATTCGAAGGAGCTCGGATGCTAGAGGTTCGACTGAAGCTCGTTTGCTGAAGCTCTTCTACGGCTACTGATTGCATTAGGTTGAGCATCGAGCTAGACTTCAGTGGGAGCGGGATTTATCTCCAACACTAGCCCCCCACTTTCGAGTTCGAAAATCGAAGAAAGGTAGTGCAGGAAAGGCGACTGTCGAAGTCTTCCTCTGAGCTCCATGCTGATTCAGGTCAAAGCTCGGAGGGAAGATTTCATCTCCAGCCAAAATTGATGTCGAAGTTTAGGCCCGAGGGAGATCTCATCTTCTGCCGTGGTTGATACGGGTGCTCGGAAGAGATTTGATCTACTGTCGGGATTGTCTCCGATCTTGTTCCTGATCGAGATTATCTCGGTCGCTCGTAAGAGATCTCATCTCTGGCCGAGATTGTCTCGGAGGCTCTGGTCGAGGTTGTTGCGGATCTTATCCCTAGCCGAGGTTGCCTCGGTCGCTCGGAAGAGATTTGATCCTGGTCGAGGTTGTCCACGTTCGCTCGGGAGAGATCTTATCTCCGATCGAGGTTATCTCGGGGGCTCTGACCGAGGTTATCGCGGATCTTATCCCTAGCCGAGATTGCCTCGGTCGCTCGGAAGAGATCTGATCTCTGGCCGAGGTTGTCCACGGTCGCTCGGGAGAGATCTTATCTCTAGCCGAGGTTGTTGCTCGTGTTAGGACGAGGTTTTCCTCCTGTCCCTAATCGAGGTTGACTCGTTCGCTCAGGAGAGATCTTATCTCTAGTCGAGGTTGATTCTCGGAAGAGATCTTATCTCTGGCCAAGATTGTTGCGGACGCTCGGAGGAGATCCTATCTCCTGCAGCCGGACTTTCCTTGGGGGAGATCTTATCTCCTACGGTCGAGCTTTTCTCAGGGAAGATCTTATCTCCTACAGCCAAGGTTGCCTCGAGCTTTCCTCGAGGGAGATCTTATCTTCTGCAGCCGAGGTCGAACTGGATGCTCGGGGGAGATCTATCTCCTACAGCCGAGGTCGAACTGGGCGCTCGAGGGAGATCTTATCTCTTGCAACC
>QRFJ01000847.1:48098-223170 GCA_006176705.1 Cocos nucifera | reverse complement strand
ATATCAGATTGGGGGGGAAGATCGGAATTAGAAATTGATAGAAAAGCAAGGATATGGGCCCGCGTGAGTAGGAAACAAAAAATATCTATTCTAGTTCTATCATCAGCTATGGGTTCGAATCTAAGAAAAATTCTAGATAATGTTTGTTATCCTGAAATTTTCTTGTCTTTTCCGAATGATAAGGAGAAAAAAAAGATTGGGTCAAAAGAAAATGCTATTTTGGAGTTTTATCAACAATTTGCTTGTGTAGGTGGGGATCCGGTATTTTCTGAGTCCTTATGTAAGGAATTACAAAAGAAATTTTTTCAACAAAGATGTGAATTAGGAAGGATTGGTCGACGAAATATGAACCGGAGACTGAATCTTGATATACCTCAGAACAATACATTTTTGTTACCACGAGATGTATTGGCTGCTGCGGATCATTTGATCGGAATGAAATTTGGAATGGGTACACTTGACGATATGAATCACTTGAAAAATAAACGTATTCGTTCTGTAGCAGACCTGTTACAGGATCAATTCGGATTGGCTCTTGTTCGTTTAGAAAATGCGGTTCGAGGAACTATATGTGGAGCAATCAGGCATAAATTAATACCGACTCCTCAAAATTTGGTAACTTCAACTTCATTAACAACCACTTATGAATCGTTTTTTGGCCTACACCCGTTATCTCAAGTTTTGGATCGAACTAATCCGTTGACACAAATCGTTCATGGGCGAAAATTGAGTTATTTGGGTCCTGGAGGATTGACGGGGCGAACTGCTAGTTTTCGGATACGAGATATCCATCCTAGCCACTATGGACGTATTTGTCCAATTGACACGTCCGAAGGAATCAATGTTGGGCTTATTGGATCCTTAGCTATTCATGTGAGGATTGGTCATTGGGGATCTATAGAGAGTCCGTTTTATGAAATATCTCAGAGATCAAAAGAGGCACAGGTGGTTTATTTATCACCAAATAGAGATGAGTATTATATAGTAGCGGCAGGAAATTCTTTGGCCCTGAATCGGGGTATTCAGGAAGAACAGGTTGTTCCAGCTCGATATCGTCAAGAATTCCTTACTATTGCATGGGAACAGATTCATCTTAGAAGCTTTTTTCCCTTCCAATATTTTTCTATTGGAGCTTCCCTCATTCCTTTTATCGAGCATAATGATGCGAATCGGGCTTTAATGAGTTCTAATATGCAGCGCCAAGCAGTTCCGCTTTCTCGGTCCGAGAAGTGCATTGTTGGAACTGGGCTGGAACGCCAAACGGCTCTAGATTCGGGGGTTTCAGCTATAGCCGAACACGAGGGAAAGATCATTTATACTGATCCTCACAAAATCATTTTATCAAGTAATGGGGACACTATAAGTATTCCATTAGTGATGTATCAACGTTCCAACAAAAATACTTGTATGCATCAAAAACCTCAGGTTCGGCGGGGTAAATACATTAAAAAGGGACAAATTTTAGCGGACGGTGCGGCTACAGTTGGTGGGGAACTCGCTTTAGGAAAAAACATATTAGTAGCTTATATGCCATGGGAAGGTTACAATTCTGAAGACGCAGTATTAATTAGCGAACGTCTGGTATATGAAGATATTTATACTTCTTTTCACATCCGGAAATATGAAATTCAGACTCATGTGACAAGCCAGGGCCCTGAAAGAATTACTAAGGAAATACCGCATCTAGAGACTCATTTACTCCGAAATTTAGACAGAAATGGAATCGTTATGCTGGGATCTTGGGTAGAAACAGGTGATATTTTAGTAGGTAAATTAACGCCTCAGACAGCGAACGAATCGTCGTATTCCCCGGAGGATAGATTATTACGAGTCATACTTGGCATTCAGGTATCCACTGCAAAAGAAACTTCTCTAAAACTACCTATAGGTGGAAGGGGTCGCGTTATTGATGTGAGATGGATCCAGAAAAAGGGGGGTTCCAGTTATAATCCAGAAATGATTCGTGTATATATTTCACAGAAACGTGAAATCAAAGTAGGTGATAAAGTAGCTGGAAGACATGGGAATAAAGGTATCATTTCAAAAATTTTGCCTAGACAAGATATGCCCTATTTGCAAGATGGGACACCTGTTGATATGGTCTTCAACCCATTAGGAGTACCCTCACGAATGAATGTGGGACAGATATTTGAATGTTCGCTCGGATTAGCGGGGGATCTGCTAAAGAAACATTATAGAATAGCACCTTTTGATGAGAGATATGAACAAGAGGCTTCGAGAAAACTAGTGTTTTCTGAATTATATGAAGCCTGTAAGCAAACAAAAAATCCATGGGTATTTGAACCCGAGTATCCAGGAAAAAGCAGAATATTTGATGGAAGAACAGGGGATCCTTTTGAACAACCTGTTCTAATAGGAAAGTCCTATATCCTAAAATTAATTCATCAAGTTGATGATAAAATCCATGGACGTTCTAGTGGGCATTACGCACTTGTTACACAACAACCCCTTAGAGGAAGGGCCAAGCAAGGGGGACAACGAGTAGGAGAAATGGAAGTTTGGGCTCTAGAGGGATTTGGTGTTGCTCATATTTTACAAGAGATGCTTACTTATAAATCTGATCATATTAGAGCTCGTCAAGAAGTACTTGGTGCTACAATCGTTGGAGGAAGAGTACCTAACCCCGAGGATGCTCCAGAATCTTTTCGATTGCTCGTTCGAGAACTACGATCTTTGGCTCTAGAACTGAATCATTTCCTTGTATCTGAGAAGAACTTCCAGATTAATAGGAAGGAAGCTTGATCTGAATGAATCAGAATTTCTATTCTATGATCGACCGGTATAAACATCAACAACTTCGAATTGGACCAGTTTCTCCTCAACAAATAAGGGCTTGGGCCAACAAAATCCTACCTAATGGAGAGATAGTTGGAGAGGTGACAAAACCCTATACTTTTCATTATAAAACCAATAAACCGGAAAAAGATGGATTGTTTTGTGAAAGAATCTTTGGACCCATAAAAAGTAGAATTTGTGCTTGTGGAAATTATCGAGTGATCAGAGCTGAAAAAGAAGACCCGAAATTTTGTGAACAATGCGGGGTGGAATTTGTTGATTCTAGGATACGAAGATATCAAATGGGATACATCAAACTCGCATGTCCAGTGACTCATGTGTGGTATTTGAAACGTCTTCCTAGTTATATCGCGAATCTTTTAGATAAACCCCTTAAAGAATTAGAAGGCCTGGTATACTGCGATGTGTGATTTGATCAAAATTTTCATTTTACAGATTCGGACTGAGAAACTGTCATCCCAATCAGATTGAATGGGATGCCCCGGCTCTGACATGTGTTTTGGGAAAAGTAACATGAAACTCAGAATTATGGGTATATTCAATACTTCCAAATGAAAGGGGAATTGATCCATGGTCGATTCTATAACAGATAAATAGGAATTGCTAGTTATACCTCGTGAAAAAAAAAAAAAAAAAAGACTTTTTCGTGGAATTAGCCATTCCATTTCTTTTAGAGAGAGATTCTCTTTAAGCAAGCAAATACAAATATATATAGCATGGTTACTGGAGTCTATTTATCGCATATATACTTCAAAGGACATCATGGCATAACCATCGAGGTGAGTAGAGACCTAAAAGGTCGAAGGGAATGATATATAGACAAGTAAATCCCTTACGAGTCCCAAAGTATCCCCTTTAAGGGGATTCATCATTTGAGGGGAAGTAGACTACTCAAAAATTTCACATTTCCATTTTGTCATAATCATAAGTAATTCAGAAAATTTTTTTAAAGTAAAAAAAAAAAAAGAATGAATCAATGAAAGGTTGGTCCTTACTGGGAACTTGAGTAAGGAGTAGCTCTTTGTAGGGTAGGGTTTTATCGAACAAAACAAAGTTTCAAAATAAGAAAGAACCCCTTTTTTTGCTGTAACTACTTGAGCCGGATGAGAGGAAACCTTCACGTCCGATTTTAAAGGGGGAAATCCAATCCTATAGGAACCTATCTCGATTTTTCTTTTGCTAGGCCCATATCTAAAAAACCTACTTTCTTACGATTACGAGGTTCATTCGAATATGAAATCCAATCCCGGAAATACACCATCCCACTTTTTTTTACTACTCAAGGCTTCGAGACATTTCGAAATCGAGAAATCTCTACAGGAGCAGGTGCTATCAGAGAACAATTATCCGATTCAGATTTGCGAATTATTATAGATAATTCATTGGTAGAATGGAAGGAATTAGGAGATGAGGGGTCCACTGGAAATGAATGGGAAGATAGAAAAATTAGAAGAAGAAAGGATTTTTTGGTTAGACGCATGGAATTAGCTAAACATTTTATTCGAACAAATGTAGAACCAGAATGGATGGTTTTGTGCTTATTACCAGTTCTTCCTCCCGAGTTGAGACCAATCATTCAGACAGATGGGGGTAAACTAATGAGTTCGGATATTAATGAACTCTATAGAAGAGTTATCTATCGGAACAATACTCTTACCGATCTATTAGCAACAAGTAGATCTACGCCAGGGGAATTAGTAATGTGTCAGGAGAAATTGGTACAAGAAGCCGTGGATACACTTCTTGATAATGGGATCCGGGGGCAACCAATGAGGGATGGTCATAATAAAGTTTACAAGTCATTTTCAGATGTAATTGAAGGCAAAGAAGGAAGATTTCGTGAGACTCTGCTTGGTAAACGGGTCGATTATTCGGGACGTTCCGTCATTGTTGTGGGTCCTTCTCTTTCATTACATCAATGTGGATTACCTCGAGAAATAGCAATAGAGCTTTTCCAAACATTTTTAATTCGTGGTCTAATCAGACAACATGTTGCTTCTAACATAGGGATTGCTAAAAGTCAAATTCGGGAAAAAGAACTGATTGTATGGGAAATACTTCAAGAAGTTATGCGGGGGCATCCTGTATTGTTGAATAGAGCACCCACCTTGCATAGATTAGGCATACAGGCCTTCCAACCCATTTTAGTGGAGGGGCGCGCTATTTGTTTACACCCATTAGTTTGTAAGGGTTTCAATGCAGACTTTGATGGAGATCAAATGGCTGTTCATGTACCTTTATCTTTGGAAGCTCAAGCGGAGGCTCGTTTACTTATGTTTTCTCATATAAATCTCTTGTCTCCAGCTATTGGGGATCCCATTTCCGTACCAACTCAAGATATGCTTATCGGACTCTATGTATTAACGATCAGGAATCGTAGAGGTATTTGTGCAAATAGGCATAATCCATATAATCGCGGAAACTATCAAAATAATACAGTTGACAATAATGACTATAAGTATACGAAAGAGAAAGAACTGTATTTTTGTAGTTCCTATGATGTACTTGGAGCTTATCGGCAGAAACGAATCAGTTTAGATAGTCCTTTGTGGCTCCGATGGAGACTAGATCAACGTGTCATTGGCTCAAGAGAAGTTCCCATCGAAGTTCAATATGAATCTTTGGGTACTTATCATGAGATTTATGAGCACTATCTAATAGTAGGAAGTGTAAAAAAAGAAATCCATTGTATATACATTCGAACCACTCTTGGTCATATTTCTTTTTATCGAGAAATAGAAGAAGCCATACAGGGGTTTTGTCGGGCCTATTCATACGCTATCTAAACTAATAAATTAGATTAGGTGATGCCCGTGCCCGTAGGGATTCGGGTCTCTCCAGTTTCACTGGTATCATAATTTCTTAATTTTTGCGTGAATCAAGATTGAGATTGAGGAAAGGAAGTTTTCGAATCACTGACTCAGGCCCATTGTCGAATCCTACTCAGCAGAATATAGAGGTACTTATGGCAGAACGGGCTGATCTGGTCTTTCACAATAAAGTGATAAATGGAACTGCTATGAAACGACTTATTAGCAGATTAATAGATCATTTCGGAATGGCATATACATCACACATCCTGGATCAAGTAAAGACTTTGGGTTTCCAGCAAGCCACTGCTACATCTATTTCATTAGGAATTGATGATCTTTTAACAATACCTTCTAAGGGATGGTTAGTCCAAGACACTGAACAACAAAGTTTTATTTTTGAAAAACACCATCATTATGGAAATGTACATGCGGTAGAAAAATTACGTCAATCCATTGAGATATGGTATGCTACAAGTGAATATTTGAGACAAGAAATGAATCCTAATTTTCGGATGACTGATCCTTCTAATCCAGTCCATCTGATGTCTTTTTCGAGGAGCTAGAGGAAATACAGCTTAGATACACCAATTAGTAGGTCTAACAGGATTAATGTCGAATCCCCAAGGATAAATAATTGATTTATCCCATTCAACAGCAATTTATGCGAAGGGTTTTCTTTGACATAATATATAATTTCCTGCTACGGAGCCCGCAAAGGAGTTGTAGATACTGCTGTACAAACATCAGATGTTGGATGTCTAGACTTGTCGAAGTAGTTCAATACATTATCGTAGGTTACTAATTTGGAATGTCCATCAATTGGTCTGCAGTCCTAATTTCTATTGTTTGTTGATGGATAAGGCCCATTCAAATATCGTTGCATTGTTCCTATTCAAAATGCTGTGTACCTTTCCAAGCCCAACCCACTAATATACGGGATAGGGTTGTATCTTTTGCGCCAAAGAAGGATTCAATATGGAACCATTTTACATGCCTAAACATACCTATTCAATTATTATTAGTAGTAAACATTATTTGTAAAGAAATCATTCCTAATCTAATCACCCAACTAGGTCAATGACGTGCCAATCAAATCCCAATGATATCAAATTGAGTCACAACCGTTCGCTAATTATAGCAACCGTTTTTCCATTTTAAGAAAATCCAGAGCGGGGCACATACGGGGTTAGTTGTACCAAAAACCACCCTCTCTGGTCTCAAAATTCACGCATGCATGCCCCCAACTCCTTCCAAACGTTGTCTCCACGTGTGAATGAAACCAGCCACATTTACGTCTGTTTCTCCTCTCATTGCTCCACGTATCCAAAACCCTAACAGCAAACCAAGGTAGCAAGCAATTACCCCGGGCCGAATCCATCTTTTATCCATCCCCCTTGCCTTCTCTTCTCTCTCAAAATTCTTGATACTACCCATTTCACCCTCATGCCTCCACAACGAAGCCAGAACTCCTTGCAGGCTTGTAAACTGTCTGCCACCCTCCTCCTTTGCCTTCTCTTCCTTCCATCACTCCTCTTCACTCTTATCTTCTTCTCTGTCTTTGCTTTCTTCCTCTTCTTGCCCATTGGGTGCATCCTTTCTTCTATCTTTCTTCTCTCGGCATTCATAAGCCGAATCCCGATTATGTCTTTGGGGAGATTTGTAACGAAGGTTTGTTCATCGGAGGATGATTGGATAGAGGTTCCTGAATTCATGGAATTCGATAGCTTGGAGGTTCCGGCATTGGATGAATCCTCTGAAGAGGAAGAGCAAATCAAGGAGGTTTGTGAGGAGGGTGGTGAAGAGATCTACGAGGAGTTAAGGCAAACTCAAGCTGATCAAATCCCTTTGGCGAGCGGAAAATATAGCAGTGTAAGACTGCCTTGTATAGACAAAACTTCTAATGTCTTTGAGATTTGTCGATTTATTTTTATTTTTTATTTTTCTTCATATGACCATTCTACCAATAAACATCGCATAAATCAAAACTTCTATAGAGGTCCTTTTAGTCACCATATCATATCTTAATACTCTGCTCCTACTTAATCACATCAAGGATCCTATCCGTTATAAATAAAACTGGGGGAGCCAAGGAGGGGTGGGGAGGTTAACCCTCCCTCCTTCCCCCACAAAAAAAGAAATTTCAGGAAAAAAAAAGGATAGTTTATCAAGATTTCAGAACAGTAGGGTAGTAGTTAATATGAATTTACTATAAGAGATGAACAATGTTATTTGATTGATGTGTAGACATGCAAGGGCATAAACTTGCAAATGTCCGTCTGTCAACTAAGTCTTGGATAATTATTGAAGTCATAATTAAGTTTCTTAAAATTTTGTGATAAATATATACGCCGCAAGAATAACTTGCTGAATTTCAAATGCAAATTAACTTGTAAATTAAATAAATTACTTTTTTGAAAAAGCGTACTGCTAGATATTAAAAAAATGTTGAACAATTTGGAAATCATTGTGGTTGTGATAATACTATTTTATGTGTAGCAAAATGATCAAGACACTGGAGATTAGGATTATAATTAGCAGTCCTAGAACGAGTATCAGGGAACTATATATAGGGAGTCATTGATATTAATTAGTAGGTTGGACGTAAGAGCAATAAACTTGCGCTCGACCTCGTCCCGCCAGCTTTAACCTAAATTATGAGAAAGCAAATGGCATTGACTTGGTACAAAGCTGCTGGTGCAAGTGATTACTGCTTAAATTGCCTACAGTTCTATCCAACTTTCATATTCTAAGCGTACGTACATCGAATTTAAGTCTATTATATTGGAAGACTCTTTTCTTTTTTATTTCTCCCCAAGCAAATTGGAGCTTTAAGGGTATTGTTGAAGACAAAACCGTATATGACACACCATTATCAGCTATGTATTAATATACCTACATGTTTAATTTTTCTAGATGAAGCACTAAAATGTTAAAAAGCTATATTTTCAATTTGAAGATTTAATTTTGCTCCAAAAAATTTGGGGGAGGGGGTTATTATTATTATTTTTAAAAAAACCCATAGATCTGGGTCGGATTTTAAAATTGGATCAATTCTATTTTTCAGGTCAGATCTAAATTTATTAAATTTTGATCCGACCCAATTCGACCCGACCCACTTAAATTTTTTGATTTATATGAATCTTATGCTCAATGACTCAATCTGACCTAAAGCCATTATATAATCTGAATCTATTATATGCTAGCATAGGTTGGACATAAATTACAGCAGACTACCCATCTACACAATATCATCTTCTTCCCTTTCCACCCGCATAATGGAGTAGCACCCACCAATTCAAGCTAATGAAGTCCCCAACAAATATTTTTTTTTTTCTTTCTACCTCCATAAAAATTATTTTGTATCAAACCTATACAATATTTTCAGCTCAAAAAATTTAGAGGATAAGTAGAAAATAGATATTTCACTTTTAGTTATATCTTACGACCAACTTTGAGAGCTCGCATCCATTTGGTTTCCATATGTACCTGAGCTAGGTACATCTTAATAGTTTTTTTTTTATGTAATTATCACATATTGATGATCACTCCAAAAATCATACTATATCACAAGTATCATTGGATGATAAACTTGTAAGATCAACTTCAACTCCATCTATTGGAATCGAATGAATAGCTATAGCCATTGTTTGTTAATTAATTTAATCCACGATCCAATCTATATTTATTCTAGATCCAAATCGAATCCATATTTCATGAATTAGGATCGGATTATATATGGATCTGATCCGATCCGAATGATCCATTAGATCAAAATATTTAATCACAAATCTAATTTGATATAACCAAATTTTTTATTGGATTGGATCTAAGTTTAGAACTAAATAAAGAACCGAATTGAATTGGGATCACTCACGACTTGGTTCGATCCGACGTATTTGCACCCGTAGGTAAGACTTAAGAGGATAACACATTTCTTGCTCTTTTTTCATTGGATAACATGTCTTATTCTCTATTCTTCCACCTGCTCGGTCATCTTACTCCAAAATTTCCGCTGACCCACCCTAACACCGCAATCAAAGCGGGTCCCAGGAAGGAGAAAGATTCCGAATATGCCGTTAATAGATGAGTCGGCCGTCGCCAGCCTCGCAAGACCTCGGACTCAAAATATTACTACAAAATTAGACCGACCAAGAGAGCTTGTGGGGCCCAGGCGTGGGGGCGAGTAAGAGCGGCAAAAGAAACCATATTTTAGTGCACTCTAGGCCTAGCTTTCGCAAACCGCGTAATCTTTTCCACGTGCCAAGCGACCGTCTGTTAGACCTCAGATAGACTAGTTGGTTTTTATTTTTTATTTTTTTTGTGTGCATGCAAGGTTAGTGGTTTGAACGCGTCCAACTGGCTTGGGTTGGTCGGCGCTTGTTTTTTGCGGTTCTTTTTCTGTTGCTGTTCTTGAGTAAACCGCAACTTGTCGGCAATAGCAGAAAAAATAGGCAACCACTAACAACAAAAATTTTTATTGATTAATTACATAGCTAGAAGGTGGTGTAGTTGGTGGAATCATAGATGGACATACGGTGGAAGATTGGAAAAATTTATACTTCTTATGGGATTTAGATTGTACCAAATATGATCTTGTTGTAACTCTTTTCTTGTGATGAAAATAATCATTATTAGTGTTGCAGTCAATCTCGTACGCATCTACCTACAAAACAAGTTAGCTGGTCGGAGTTTAGCTCAACGAAGATCCTTCGATACTTAAATTAGTAGGAAATGATAAACAAAATTTTGAAGTAAAATTTGACAAAATTTCAGCTAAGCAAAGATCCTTCCTTTGCTATTTATTTATCTCTTTTTTATACGTGATCCAAGTATAACCATTGGGCATGTGGAATCCCACTTATTATGGCATTAAGAAGTAGTAAACTTCTATTATCGGACCATCATGAAGTTAGTAAGTAATTTAGATCTACTAATGATTGTGGTACGCAGTCGTTATCCACGATTGTGGATTTGAAATATTGTGATCATGGATTCAATCGAATATACCGATTGTTAATCGGTAAGTATGGTATACCAACTTCATGTCGGAGATTTTATTATATCGATTGATCATCGATTTTTTTGTATTCTATACGAGTTGTCTGGATTGATTACCACTTGAAAAGATGATTTGGATTTATCAATATGCAATCGATTGCTGATCGGCAATTTTTCGTACTATCAATAGTTGATCAGCTGATAGACAATCAGTTAATCTTGGATAATTGGTTAGTCGGAGGTTACCAAAAAATATTTGGTTGATCGTAGAGTTGCATGATGTCGATCAAATGTCGAATGCTGATGCGTTGCCGGTGTCGATCATAAATTAAAGGATTAAATCTGAATGTTTCAACAGTTATGTACCATTACATAGTCTTCGTGGATGATTTTTTTTTTTTTTTTTTTGATAATACGAAGAGGTATAATGACAAGAAGAAAAGAAAAAGGTGCTGTGACTTGCATCAGAGATGTAGTAAAAGCAAATCAAAAGAACCAAAATTAACAGAAAAAGTTACATATACAATGTTGAAGTACCATACAAACTGAAGTAGTAAAGACGAACAGGCAATAAAGGAAAGCAGACGATCCAGGATGAGCACCCAAACATATAGCAATCTGGAGCAAAAGCCATTTGGTTGAATCACTCTCCTCTAAAACTATTTGTGACATCTTCAATCTTTTCTTGTGACAACTTCAATCATAAAACTAAGACACCTATGTTTTGAGCTATTCAGTTATCAAACTGCGCTGCAAGGTTTGTTTCCTGCGTTTTGTGGCGACGCTAAGACCTGGATCCCTGGCAAAGGAAAAGAAAAGAATGGATTAAAATATCCATCAGCGATGATCACCTCCCAGATGGGAATCATAGAATCCAGTGCCCCATAAATCATGCTGCACCCTTTCTTATCTTATGATGGACATTCGGTCTTTTACGGGAAACCATCTGCAGCGCCTCTTGATGCAAGAAGACCAGTCTCTGATCGAGAGGAGCCGTACGTTGCACCAATAAATCTCATAATAATCACTCCTCACGATTTGCTATCGCTCATACTACTGTACATGGCTTCAGGCCAAAGGAAAAATGATGTTGAGAGGAATCGTACAAATCATTAACATTCATTGAGACGCAGCGCTTCCCCATAAGTTTTAAATCAAACATCTTCGAAGAAGCGTCAAAATGTTAACAAAGCGCATTCATTACCCTCTTTATCCAAAAAGAAACGAAGACCATTCATCACAACATGGAACAAAAAATTTGTTGCATTTTTTTTTTTTCTTTTTCTTTAATCAAGCTATTACATACAGACATACGATTTATCAATTACACATATTTGACATACTATTTATCAATTACACATATGCACAAGAATAACTCTCTTGAGTTCAAAATGCATTCTATTTTTCCAAAAGGCACACAAAATGGATCTGAAAAATAAAAGGATTTGCACCATTAAATTTTTCGCTCACGCGGCCGAGGGCGCGGTGGCGTACTTTACCGCCCCGGCCTTCGACAGCGCCGCCAGGATCGGCTGCTTCAACCCGTCCTGCGCCACCTCCACCGTCGCCGAAACTCCGCCCTCCGCCACCGCCAGCCCATTGTAGTCCAGCGACTCGTCGTTATAAATCTCCCACCACTTCTTCACCAGCATCTTGATGTCCTCCCGGTCCATGTTCGCCTCCTTCCCGGTGTACCTCCACGGCTTCGACCCCTGCATCCCCAAAAAAATCACCATCATCATCAGCACGAAACACAAAGCAACAGACTGTTAGATCTATCAGACGGTCGTGAATCCACCACACGTACCGCGGCGCAGTAGTGGACGACCTTGATCTTGTCCAGCTCCACGTTCTCCGGGTGCCTCCACAGCATCGCGAGGACCAGATTGTAAACCCCAGGGATGGGCTTGTATATATCCTTAAAGAACATGTTCAAAAAGTCCTGCACCAAGAAAATATTTAAAAACTCGCACCAATTCACGCAAAAGACCCTCGACTTTGTCCGAAAGACGACAAAAAAAGAAAAAGGACTCCAGGATTACCTGTTCGGCAAAAGGGGTGGGGGGAGTGGACTTGACGGTCTTCAGAAGAGACTCGGCGGTGGCGAGGCTGGGCTCGTGGACGAACATCCCAGCGTTGAAGTAGAGAGCCGGCGGCGGACCCAGCTTGTCCTCCGGCCAGGATACCTTATCCGGGCACTGCTGGCAGTACCCGATCTGGTACTGCGGCGTGTGACTCCAAGTCTTCTCGCAGAAGCAATCCATCACCGCATAGAAGTGTCCGTCCGGGAGATCGAAGAGATGGTCGATGTTATCATATACCTGGATATCCGCGTCCAGGTATATCATCTTCCTGTACTCCACAAACTGCACACCATCACCATGTCCCAAAACCTTAGATCAGACTAGAAGGTTTTATTTTTATTACGAAAATGCCACGAGGGGCTCATCTAACGTGGCCGTGCATACCACGTGCCAAAAAGGACCGGAGCAGTAACGGTAGTTCAGGGGCTGTTAGATTAATTACCTCCCAGATACGGAGCTTGGAGTAGTTGATAACGTAGTAAGCCATGGCGAACTGGGTCTGGTTCTCCGGAGGGTAGACGGGCTCGATCTCGCGGACGAGACAGCCCTGGGAGCGGAGGATCCGGCGGTGGTCCTCTGGCACGTCCGGCAGCACCGCCACCACCAGTGGGTACGCCGACTTCACCTTCCTCAAACCCTTGGCCAGCCCTACCACGCCTTTCCAATAATCCCCGTCTCCGGCGAGGAACGTCACGTACGCTCTCCTACCTTTCGGCGCCGCGGCCGGCTTTCGATATCCGCGGACCATCGCCGCCTTCCCGAGGATCGCTGCCGCCATCGCAAGAAACGAACGAAGGAAACTAAAGAAATGAGGAGGAGGAGTCTGGGGAAGAACGAAGAGAAGAGAGAAAGCTTGAAAGCTTTGGTAGATCGGAGAAGAGATAGTAAGATCGAAGGGAACGGGAGACTTCTGAGTCCTTTCGAAGTGGGGGATTGCGAGGTCATAAATAGGTGAGGGGAGGAGGGACGGGTGGCCCCCGGTAATGGTGAGATTACGGAAAGATGGATTGTTTTGTCTGTAGCTTTTTACGGCGATGTGAGATGTAGACCGTACACGTGTTGGATGTGTTGGATGTGTCGAATGGGGCGGTTGCAGGAGAGTTCTGGGAAGGTTGGAGAAAGGGATGTTTTCGGAAACTAAATGAAGCAGCTAGAACGGATCGCCACGGAGGCTGTATAATTTCTCGTATAGTAGACCTCAAATACCGGTTAACCTCCATTGTCCTTAAATTATTTCTATTATTTCAAGAAGTAAGAAATTATTAATTTTAATAATTTTGAAGGGGAAAAAACTCATAGCTTATCGACGCAATCTTTTCCGTTGGCTGCCATTATCTTCTTCATCACGATCGCCGGTATGATTTCAACCACCACAATTCTGCTGCAATCAGATCTAAAAATGTAGGTTAATTGCTAACAGATAATGTTGTTACTGTTCCTTTTTGGCCATATAAATGGATGTGGAATGCTGTAGTGCCCATGTGGAATGCTGTAGTGCCCATGAGGATGAAGAAGTTTTGGTGGAAGCTGGTTAGGCTCAAACTATTTTGTAAGCAGCTTCTGGCTCATAATAGGATTTTGCAAGTCTTTTGACCTATTGTGATGATGGAGAATTATGACCATGGTCTTGTCTCTTTTTCTTTTGCTTGTTAGTATTGATCGTATTTATTTATTATTGTTAGCATAAAACAGCATGTTATATATATTTAGTACATTGATCATATCGATTTAAGATTTAAAATAAATATTAAATCAAATATATATTGTTGGTGCAGAAACTGATCGTCGTCGGAGGTCGCTGGAGTTGAGGCCGCTGAAGTCGTCGTCGAAGACCTGCAAAATAGAGTCCCATTCGGAGCCGATGGGGGGTGACTCCGGTAGAACCCTCCGACGGTCAAGTCAGCTCTGACCAACAGAAATGAAGTGCTCGAAATGAGTTCCGGAGCTTAGAGAAGAAGATGAGAGCTTAGAGATCAGAGCGATTAAAGTTAGCGTATCTGGAGGGTCCTTTTTATAGTGAAGCTTGATGGTGACAACTGCAACCGCATGCTGGCAGACCGCTCGAGGTTCGGCGGAGTCAGTCTCACGGGATGGTGCCGTGTGTGGCGAATTGATGGTGATGGTACTGTGTGCGGTGGATTGATGGTGACAGCCATCGTCGCCTAACAGTGGGTCGCTATCGCTTGCTGCAGAGCCAGCTGAATGACGGGTTGGAGGCCTTCATCGTATGCCCATTTCGGAGGAGTTCGGGCTCCTGAAGAAGAAGCTTAGAAGGAGTTCGGCTTCCATAGGCGTCTGGCCGGAGGCATGCAGCTAAGGCTCGGCCGCTAGAGAGTTCGGTAGGAGCTCGATCGGCCGAAGTTCAGCCGAAGGACGACCGCTGAGGAGTTCGGTCGCTGAGAGGTCCGAAAAAGCTCAACTGAGGTCCGGTTGAAGGACTTCGGCTGCTGGACGGTTCGGTCAAGGCTCGTTCGCTGAGGAGTTCGACCGCTGAAAATTCGAAGCTCGACCGTTGGAGAGTTCGGCCTGCCGTTGGACTTCGACTGAGGACCGACTGTTGGAGGGTTCGGTGGAAGCTCGGTCGATTGAAGTTCGGCACAACTGCTGAGGAGTTCGGGCACCAGATGATTCCGTTAAAGCTTGGCCGCTCGGAGTCCAAAGAGCTCGGCCGCTAAGTAGCTTGGCCAGCTGAAGGGGTTCGGTCTTGACGCTGGGAGTCCGAAGAAACTCGGCAGCTGGGAGTTCGGCTGAAGCCCATCTGTCGAAGCTCTTCTGCGGCTACTGGTTGCATTAGGCTGGGCATCGAGCTAGACTTCGGCTAAAGCAAAATTTATCCCCAACACTAGCCCCCCCACTCCCGAGTTCGAAAATCGAAGGAAGGAAGTGCAGGAAAGGCGACTGCTGAAGTCTTCTTCTGAGCTCTATGCTGATCTAGGTCGAAGCTCGGGGGAGATCTCATCTCCGACTTGAAGTTGATATCGAAGTTGAAGCCCGGAGAAGATTCTATTTTCAGTCGGGATTGACACGGTTGCTTTTTCTAGCCAAAGTCGATGTTGAAGCTTTCTGACTGAGGTCATCGCAGGCCTTACCTCTATCCGAGGTTACTCAGGCGCTCTGACCGAGGTTATCGCGGATCTTATCCCTAGCCGGAGTTGATGCGGGCGCTCTCGCTGAGGTTGTCGTGGGCCTTACCTCTATCCGAGGCTACTCAGGCGCTCCGACCGAGGTTGATGCGGGCGCTCGAGGGAGATCTCATCTCCTACTATCGAAGTTGATCCAGTCCCTCGGGGAAGATCTGATCCATAGCCGAAGTTGTCCATGATCGCTCGGGAGAGATCTTATCTCTGGCCAAGGTTGATGAAGATTCTCTTTCCTGTGGACTTCGGAGCTCGGACTTGAACTTTGCTCGCGTTAGGACGAGGTTCTCCTCCTGTTTCTAATGGGCTGTGGGGGCACATTCGGACCATCGTCCGTCTCCCCCCATCTCGTCTAAGGTGAACGAGGCCTTCGACTTTGCTCGCATTAGGACGAGGTTCTCCTCCTGTTCCTAACGGGCTGTGGGGGCTCATTCGGACCGTCGTCCGTGCCTCTCCCCCCATCTCGTCTAATGTGGATGAGGCCTTCGACTTTGCTCACGTTGGGATGAGGTTCTCCTCCTGTTCCTAATGGACTGTGGGGGCTCATTCGGACCGTCGTTCGTCTACCCCCATCTCGTCTAAGGTGAACGAGGTCTTCGACTTTGCTCGCATTATGATGAGGTTCTCCTCCTGTTCCTAACGGGCTGTGGGGGCTCATTCGAACCGTCGTCCGCGCCTCTTCCCCCATCTCATCTAATGTGGACGAGGCCTTCGACTTTGCTCGTATTAGGATGTGGTTCTCCTCCTGTTCCTAACGGACTGTGGGGGCTCATTCGAACCATCGTCCGTCTCCCCCCATCTCATCTAATGTGGACGAGGCCTTCAACTTTGCTCACGTTGGGATGAGGTTCTTCTCCTATTCCTTACGGACTATGGGGGCTCATTCGGACCGTCGTCCGTCTTCCCCCATCTCGTCTAAGGTGAACGAGGCCTTCGACTTTGCTCGCGTTAGGACGAGGTTCTCCTCCTATTCCTAATGGGCTGTGGGGGCTCATTCGGACCGTCATCCGCGCCTCTCCCCCCATCTCGTCTAATGTGAATGAGGCCTTCGACTTTGCTCGCATTAGGACGAGGTTCTCCTCCTGTTCCTAACGGGCTGTAGGGGCTCATTCGGACTATCGTCCGTCTCTCCCCATCTCATCTAATGTGGACAAGGCCTTCGACTTTGCTCACATTGGGATGAGGTTCTCCTCCTATTTCTAACGGACTGTGGGGGCTCATTCGGACTGTCGTCCGTCTTCCCCCATCTCGTCTAAGGTGAACGAGGCCTTCGACTTTGCTCGTGTTAGGATGAGGTTCTCCTCCTGTTCCTAACGGGCTGTGGGGGCTCATTCGGACCGTCGTCCGCTCCTCTCCCCATCTCATCTAAGAGGCCTTAACGTGGCAACTGTTGGCTGCTCCTTCATTATCATAGCATAGTTTTCGCATCCAGAAATAACATTATTGAAGGAAAGAATTTTACCGAAGGAAAGTTACGGGCAGCACATCCCCGTTTGAGGATCGTCGGGGCGTTGTTCCTCGGAGTTCCCTTGGGCAGTAAGTCCCGTCCAGACGACCTCCTCTATCTCATGTCGGCCTCCTCAATTTGGAGCATGCTTCTCTTGACGCTGGGAGGTGACGAATCGCCGTTGTACCAAGTTCCTCCTGGGGGTGATGTTGATGATGCCGTGAGGCGGCCGACCTCTTGTCTTTTCTGATTACGGTAGTACCTTTAGCCGATCTTCTCCTACTTCAGGCTGGCGTCGGAGGAATCTACCCCGACGTTTCTTTTTGACGAGCTCTTCAATCTCGTCTTGGAGCTGAATGTACTCCTCAGTGTCGTGATCGTGGTCACGATGGTAGGGGCTTTACTTGCTTCGATCGCACACGTTTGGGGAGACCTTAGTCCTTCAGGTCTTGGTGGCTGGCTCTTAACTTCGTTGAAAATTTGAGTTAGAGGAGCGGGGCATAGTTTGCGGAACCTTTCGGGAGGAGGACTTCTTCACGCCCTTCTATCGAGGCTTCCTTCGTGGTGAGCTCAAGAGGGAGTTCGGCCTCGCTCGTCCTGGGGCGGTCTCGAGCACGGCCGAACTTCATTTGGATGATATGCTTCGAAGGAAAGTTCGACCTCACTTGAGCCGAACTTCATTCTGAGCCTCCAGGGAGAGTTCAGCCTTACTTCTGCTGAACTTCATTCCGATGATAAGCTGCGGAGTTCGGCCTCACTTATGCTGAATTTCATTCGCGGGAGAACTTCGTTCCGCCCTCGCTTGCACCGAATCTTCACTGCGATGGTGAGCTTTAAGGTGGAGTTCGGCCTCACTTGCGCCGAACTTCATTGATGAGCTTCAAAGGGAGAGTTTGGCCTTGCCTCCGCCGAACTTTATTTCGATGATGAGCTGAGGAGTTTGGCCTTGCTTCCGCCGAACTTCATTCCGATGAGTTCGGCCTCACTTATGTCGAACTTCATTCTGCGGGAGAACTTCGTTCCGTCCTCATTTGCACCGAACCTCACTTGGATGATGAGCTTCGAAGGAAAGTTCGGCCTCACCGAACTTCACTCGGCTCTCCATCGTCCGCCAGTTGCTCTCTCATGGATTCCTCGTCTTTCGACTTGAAGGCTTCTTCCACACGGGCATATCTCTCGACCTGAGCCAACAGATCGGCGAAGTCTCTGGGATACTTTTTTTTCAGAGAGAACAGCAAGTTATTTTTCTGAAGGCCGCCCTTGAGTGCGGCCATCGTGATAGACTGGTCCAAGTCCCGGACGTTCAATGCCGTGGGTTAAACTGGGTGACGTAAGCTCGGATGGATTCCCCTTGCTTCTGCTTGACGCTCATCAGGGAATCTGAACCTCGGCTCAGTCGTCGGCTGCTGATGAAGTGGGCCGCGAACCGACTGCTCATCTGATCGAAAGAAAAGATCGTACTCGGCTTCAACGCCGAGTACCAGTTTCTCGCTGCTCCCTTTAAGGTAGATGGGAAGGCTCGACACAGCATGGCATCTGAAGCACCGTGAAGCAGCATCATGGCACGGAAGGCCTCCAGGTGATCAACCGGATCAGAAGTTCCATCGTAGCTTTCTAGTTGAGGGAGCTCGAAGGTCGGTGAAATAGGTTCTTGCATAATTCGGAGAGAGAAGGGAGGTTCGGCATGGACGTCGGCATGATGAGCCGAGGTGATGCGGCCGAGCTCTTCAATATGCCGGTCCATCTCCCATAGTCTGCAATCGAGGGCATTATCTTGGCTGCAGATCTTGGGATGCTTCCGACTACGAATGGAAAAGGTCTCCCCCAGAAGAGAACAATGATCCGAACATAGATTCTCGGCCCTTTGTTTCCCCTTCTCCGGGGCGACCGGTATGCTGGCCCTGGTACTCTTTCTTGGGGTCGATTTTCGACGTTCCAATGGTGGGTTTTCTGATGGGATCGCCACCGGAGGCTGCTGTATAGCCTGCAATGCCTCCGTGAGGCCATGGACCTGTCGGACAAGCAGGTCGAACTGCTCCACCTCCACCGCAGGCACAGGTGGAATCTGAGCTGCCGGGGCCGAAGCAGGAACAGACGGATCTGGATGGGATCGGGCCGCGGAGGCCGCTGGGCGCCGCGTCGAAGCTCTCTTGGGAGGCATTTCTTCTTCGGGAGGGAAAAGAAAGATCTTTGGAGAGAGAAGAGAAAAGTCGTCGAGCACTCCTTTAAGAATAAGGGAACCTCGGAGGTTCGAGTCCCTTCCTCCAGCGCCAATCTGTTGGTGCAAAAACTGGTCATCGCCGGAGGTCGCTAGAGTTGAGGTCGCTGAGGTCGCCGTCGGGGACCTGCAAAACAGAGTTCCGTTCGGAGCCGGTGGGAGGTGGCTCCAGCAGGATCCTCCGACGGTCAAGTCAGCTCTGGCCAACAGGAATGAAGTGCTCGGAATGAGTTCCGGAGCTTAGAGAAGAAGAGGAGAGCTTAGAGATTAGAGCGATTAGAGTTAGCATATCTGGAGGATCCTTTTAATAGTGGAGCTTGATGGTGACAACTACAACCGCGTGCTAGCAAGCTGCTCGAGGTTCGGCGAAGTCAGTCTCATGGGATGGTGCCGTGTGCGATGAATTGATGGTGATGGTGCTGTGTGCGGCGGATTGATGGTGACAGCCATCGCCGCCTGACAGTGGGTCGCTATCGCTTGCTGTAGAGCCAACCGAATGACGGGTTGGAGGCCTTCGTCGTGTGCCCATTTTGGAGGAGTTCGGACTTCTGAAGAAGAAGCTTGGAAGGAGTTCGGCTTCCATAGGCGTCTGGCCGGAGGCATGCAGCTAAGGCTCGGCCGCTGGAGAGTTCAGTAGGAGCTCGGTCGGTCGAAGTTCGACCGAAGGACAAATGCTGAGGAGTTCGATCGCTAAGAGGTTCGGAAAAGCTCGGTTGAGGCCCGATTGAAGGACTTCGGCTGCTGGGAGGTTCGGTCAAGGCTCGTCCGCTGAGGAGTTCGGCCACTGGGAATCCGAAGCTCGGTCGTTGGAGAGTTCGGCCTGCCGTTGGACTTCGGCTGAGGGCCGACCGCTGGAGGGTTCGGTGGGAGCTCGGTTGGCCGAAGTTCGGGATGATTGCTGAGGAGTTCGGGCACCGGGTGATTCCGTTAAAGCTCGGCCGCTCAAAGTCCAAGGAGCTCGGCCGCTAAGTAGCTCGGCTGGCTGAAGGGGTTCGGTCTTGACACTGGAAGTCCGAAGAAGCTCGGCAGCTGGGAGTTCGGTTGAAGCCCGTCTGCCGAAGCTCTTCTACGACTACTGGTTGCATTAGGCTGGGCATCGAGCTAGACTTCAACTGAAGCGGAATTTATCCCCAACATATATATATATATATAGATAATCATGAAAAAAAATTATGAAAAAAAAATAAAAAAAAATAAAGAACAAAATTTCACGAAAATTTCTTATAAAAAAAATCTCCACATGCACAAATAAAAAAGATGATAGAACCATTGTAGTGGGAAGAAAGAGAAAAAAGATTATTTATATATGTTGAGACTCTTTTATGAAATAATTTTATAAGATTTTAATCTTTATTTTTTTAAATAAATTTTTTTATTTCTCTTAATTTTTCTTCTATGGTTATTAGTTTCATAATTTTTTATAAATATTTTTTTATTTTATATTTATTTTAGATCTTTGACAAGCATGGTTGCTAAATATAGCGTATTATTCTACATAATATCAGAGTGAATGTTTCCATATTTGTGGTTTTGTAGTTGGTGCTTTCCAAATGCCCACTTTTTGTCGGTGTTACAATTCCTAACACCAAAGAAAGTTAGTTTGGCACTTGTGGCTTTTGCTGCATGCTGATCTAGATTTCTAAAAACAATATAGTTTTTAAACAAGTATTGGTAACTTCAACAACTTTAATTCACTAGGTTGCCGTATAGTGTATCGATGTTTTCGGCTTTTCTATTTATTGCTGTTCCAACATATATACAAAGTCCTGGGATAATGTCATGGCTTTGCCTACTTCTAATTCTAAATCTTATCATCCTTGTTGGTATAATTATTCAAGATTTTATGCTCAGGTAAACCCAACTATTCTATTTGGCCAAGGATCGATCAACAGTCATCCACATCCATGGATTCATTTAGACGAGTGATACGATAACTCATAGATCGACCATATTAGAATATCCTACTTGGATATTGATCGAGGATCAATGAAAGTCAAGTGTCTAAAAAAATTGGTAACCTAGCTATGATTTAGATAGTTAGGGATCAAAATGGTTATCAGCAAACGATAAGAGCTCACACTGCCCATAATCGATTGATTATGGGCCAAAGTAATTACTCCACTAATGCCTACGATGGACATAGTAACTCCCATATTTTAATATTCAAAAGGACAAAGGTTACAAGGCAACGACAGACTTCACCCTTATAAAAAAGAGATAAGAGATGGATCAGGAGGTAAGGCTTTTTTTATATATATTTTTTGAGCTCTTACTCTTATGATTTTTTTCACTATTTCTTTAACTCTGGCTGACTAAAGCATCGAAGGTCTCCCACCAGATAAATTTCAACAAGTGAACTTTGGGTCATCTCTTGCCTGGGAACAAGAAGCACTTACTCGACACCATATCGAATATCTCTTCGAAGTTTAGCGATAACAATCCTATTTCTTAGTTACCCCCACCCCTTAGTGTGCTGAAGATAAATTTTGATGGCTTTACTCATGCTTTCTATGCGGCTGCAAATTATATTATTTGGGAGCAGTATGATGCTCTGCTCTATGTAGGAAGTCGCCAATTGTAGTGCATCTCAGTTTCCTTTGCCGAATTGGTAGGAACCTGGGAAGGTTTGAAGATTATTGTTTTGCATTTTAATGCATCCCAAGGATTGATTGAAGGTGATTCCTTCGTGGTAACTCATTTGATACAAAATCCATATGCTTCTAAGTTTTTGCATCTTATTTTATTGGATCTTCTCACTTTTAAGAGGGCTTGTTGGGTTGTTAAAGCATCTTATACATATAGGGAAAAGAATCTTGTTGTGAATTGGCTAGCATCAACCTCGTCTCAACGTGATGTCAATTGGGAGCAAGGAGACGGACTTCCATTTGATCTTCCAAGCCTATTATAAGCAAATGCTAATGGACTGGTTTCTTTTAGGATATAGCTGTTGTGTGTTTTTCTTCTTCTTTTTTTTTTTGTTCTTTTTTAGAATGTAGTTTGGCATTTTTTTTTATATGTTGCAGAAAAATTTCGATTCTCGTCGGAGTGGCTAGAGTAGTAGCACTAAGTATCCTGACGATGAGATTTATAAAAAAGGCCTGATCGAAGATTGCTCCGATAGGAATCCCTCGATGCTTAAATCAAAATTTTGTAAAAAAATGGAGCATACGAAAGAGAGAAAATATCATATTTGAGGATTCCATTAAGATCTTTATTTATAGATAAAGATCAAAACTGTTTATGGAGTGCAATCCATAGATAATCCCAACCGATCGATCGGATGTATCATACGATATTCGTGGTCGATATTCGTGGGATTGGATAATTATAGTTATCTTATCCAAATCGTGGCCAGTTGTTGAGGGCTGTCACTTGATTTTAAAAAAGTTTTAAGTCGATCGAGATTATTAGCAGGAACCAATAGCTGAAGTGGGGTTGAAAAATATCCGAAAAAGAATCGGTGACGTCCGAATAGGAATCGGCAATAATCCGAAGAGAGGTCGGCAACTAACTGGAAGGAAGTGAGGGATCAACCCTTTGACATCGGCTGAGATGGGCAACTATACCTTAGCTTTTGGCTGAGAATGGATCATATATCGAGGCAACATTGGTGACCATCTGAGAATATTCATAACTAAGGAGGCACCGATGGTTATTAGTAAAAGTTGGGAATCGATGGTAGGGCGGCAGAATCTTGATGTAGGGCCAGTAATTGTCCGAAGGTGTTGGCGACCTCCAGCTAATAGGATGTTGATGGTTCGAAAGAAAAAATGTTGTTCGAGGAGTGGTCGGTTGACAATGAAATGGTTTCGATTTGGTGAGTGACAGTGGATGTTCATTCAGGAAGTCAAAAATCAAGGATAGATCGGATGGCGATGATGGATCAGTGAAGGATTTCTCAGATTATAATAGTCTTCGTATGAGAATTGCAATGTTTGAAGTTTAGAGATCTTCAGCAAAAACAAATTTACCCCCAACATTATATATAAGAAAAAAATATTTAATCAATCGTATGTTCTGCACCATAATTATTACTACTGATGCTGTCATAAATACTATAATCACTATTATTACCATCTCCACCATCTCTATCATATTGTTGTTATTGCTAGAATCTTTGTTATGTTTATCATCATCACATTTGCGACCATAGACATATTGTTGATATTCTCATTATCATTATTGATATCATTACATCATAATATTTTTATCACCATCATCATCATCGCTACTATGATCTTCACAGTCTCTACGTTGATGGTACTTAGACTAATATAATCATATTTATATATTTAAAATAATTAATTATATAAAATATATTTTATATTTAAAAAATAAAAATAAAATAAAATTTTTATTTAAAAGATAAAAGTAAAAAGTAATGCCAAATCGTATTAAAAAGTTATATTTGTTTTCACCAGATTGGATTTATCTGTATCGGTGGTCTAAGTTAGTTGACTTGGACCTACCCTCATCTAAGCTTGCATTTGATGCATTTACGCCGTCGTTCGCGGTTCGAATACGTGCTAGCCAGGAGATTCGGTGAGTCCGCTATCATTTTTAGTTGACGATCATGACCCTCCACGATCTTCAACAGAAATCTGATTATAATATTCAAATCTTTGATCAATATGTTGTGTTATAACCGTCCGATATGGAACGGAGGGGACTATTAGAACCCGAGTATGGCGGGGACCCCTCCACGCTATTCGTGGCATGACATCCCTGGTGTGAGTAAGAGGCGACGGGTTCCAAATTGGAGGGGGACGGGAGCAAGGTTCGTGAATGCCGTAACCATCGGTCCACGTTGGTCGCCGAGATCTGGGGCGTATATATTCCATTCCTTAGAGGCTGTCGTGACGGCACGTGTCAGTCCAGCGCCTTCGTGCGGATCCCTCGAGATTCGCGGTCGGGTAACCGACCCAAGGGCCAGCCAACCCCCACCGCCCTTATGACCCGTCCACCTTGTAGGATTAACGTTGGAAGGACTGAATCAAGCGGTAAGCGGACCTGGAGGACAGAATATTTCATCCATTCTACGTCTTTTTGGGACCCATGATATAAGTCTGCATTAGAAGCCGCGCACCGGCCATTGAATTCAGCGCTGAAGAAATCGCTTTCCATGAGATCTCCTTGCGATACCTAATCCTTGCTTAATATTTAAATGTGGAACACGCGGATGCCACTGTATACTCAAATTCATGCCGTTGGATCGAAATTGGATGATGATAGAGAGGTGAACTACTGTCACTGCCCCGCTAGAAATGCAAAAATATTTGGAGGAATGGTGCCGACAAGGCGACGTGGAGGCAATCCGATATAGGAAAAGAAAAGAAAAGAAATGGTGGTTGGTCTGTTATTTTTCTGACCGGAGACTAATCGTTGCTGCATGGGGAAAGAAGTTGGTTGGTCCAACGCTATGAGGAAGTCAACGTAATTTATTTTGTGGGACCACCCTTATCCTTAAGCCTTGAAATTTCTTAGCAACCATAATGTGGATGCAGGAGACGTTATTTAGTTGTACCAAGAGCAAAGTTGCCATTTGGGAGTTTTGTGTCGCTAGGTTAGCTATAGCCAGCTTTAAGTTTACGACAAAGTTGTAGAAGTGCCACGAGACGTGGTGGACTTGATTTTCTATAAAGGTGACATTGGGAATGTTTTATCCATGTTAGAATGGAGCGAGGACGAGACAAATAATAGCAGGCATTAGGTCATCACTCTAAACTTGGCTAAAGAGTCATAAAGAAAAATCATGATATAAGCCATAACCACCGATCCTGCAATGTTGCTATAGTTATGTTACTACCATTTCGTTCTGAAATTGCAATAAATTATCATTATCCATTTAAAAAAAAAAAAAAAAAGCATCTCTCTTACCTTCTGATTTGCAATGAATTGCTTCCCCCACCCCCCCCCCAAAAAAAAAAGACAATGGGATAAAAGTATCACAATTTTTTACCCTTAGGTAACAAAAAATTCATCAAGCAACTAATAAAGTCAACTTAGGATTTATAGGCTAAAATGAAAACCATGAAAGTTTAGGCAATACGAGCCTAATTTCCTGCTTGCTATACCAAGTGATTAGATGATTGTAAATATAGGAAGCAGTGAAAAGTTTAATATTCTTGGTCATATTTGGGCCAAAATTTGCTTTGGTCCCCCAACTCTGAGTGCAGTCCTATTTGTTTTGGTTACAAAGAGTGACATAATCACTAGAATCCAAGGAAAGAAACACCTGCAGCATTGGCACAAAGAAGATGCACCAAGCGAGGAGGAAAATCCTCATCCAAAATTATTCTCGTTGAGAAGAACCGATAGCATTTGCAAGATGGTCTGCCATCTGGTTAGCCTCACGAAAGATAAGCGCGCATCCTATACCAAAAGGCCATTGGGCACCGGGCTTAAACTCAGCCCAAAATTTTTGTCTTTTAGCAGGCCATTCACTTTTTAAACCGAGGCCCATTCCAATGGCCCAGATGCTAACTTGAGCCGAATCTGAGTGCTCAGATTTTGGGCCAACATGGTTTATGGTCACCCACTGTAGAGCTTCAAAATCTCTTGCATTTTACCCTCCACGAAAAGTCTTTATATTCCTCTATCCTCATTGAGTGAGTTCAGATGCTCATCAATTTGTGCATGAATGGGAGAGGTCCAACCATGGAACCTCGCCACAATTGGTGATCATGGAGTCCTCATTGAGTTCACTAATTCACTCATGAAAATAGAAAGAATTTTACATTGTTTTCTTCAATCATGATATATAATTTGGTTTTGCTTTTATTCATTTTGACGGAGTGGATTGGCTCTCAATTCTGCGGGCTTTTAGGAACCCTTACATCAGATTTGGGTGATTTCCCAACAGCAGATGCAGATGAGTGGGTACAGGACCAGCATCAGGTTGTATCGAAGATGTTCGTGGTTTCTTGCACAGGGAGGGGGGGCTGTGCAATTGCTACATGCTTACGAGGAAACTATACGATTTATTTGACTTCAATTATATACTAAGCTAATAAAATATTATTATAGAAAAATATAAATATCTTATAAAATATCAAAAAATATGAATGATCAAATCCGAAAATGTATTGGATGCTATCCTAAGATATATTTCTATCACTCATTCAGAAAAATCTGAAAAAATTATCTCAAGATACGATCGGAATTCTCCACTTACAAGCACGATCACCGAGAAGATTGATGAAAATTCTAATCAAAAGTGTTAATGTAGAATCCGGTTGATGCTGGATCGAGCTGGAGTCGAGAAAGAAGAGGTCACCGTCGGTGACCTGCAAAATAAAGTTCCGTCCGGAGTCGGTGGTGCTGGCTCCGACAGGATCCTCCAACAATCAAGTTAGCTCTTCTTGTCAATAGAAATGGAGTGCTCAGACAAGAATTCAGCAGAATTTCAGAAAGAAGAAGAAAGCTTAGAGAAAATGCGTATGGAGAATCCCTTTTTATAGACGGAGCTTATCGTAACCGTCCCTCGGGGCAATGTGGAGTTTGTTACGGAGAGAGGTGTCCGTTGTTGTGATATGGCCGTTCCATAATGGGCCGCTCGGGGTCACGTGAAGTTTGTTATGGAGAGTGGTGTCCGTTGCCATGAAATGGTCGTTAGTTAAGATTTAATAGTTGAAGTTCGGAGGAAGCAGTCGTTGGTTGGTGAAGAGCTTTGACATACATCAATTTCAGGAGAGATCGGACTCCTAAAGAGAACACGGCTAGAGGGGATCATCCGGAAAGAATGCTAGTTGAAATCTGAAAGTAATCCACTAGAGAAATTCAGATGGAGTTCGGCTGATGGAGAAGTTCGGCCGAAGGAGAAGTCCAAAAGAAGTTCGACTCCTGGAGAGATCCAAAAAAAGTTCGGCTCTCGTAGGAGTCCAACTGCAGGAAGAATCCGAAAGGAGTTCGGTTTTTGGACGAACTTAACTGAAGAAGAGATCTGGAAGGAGTTCAGCTACTAGAAAGTTCGATTGGGGATCGACCGCTGAGGAGTTCGACTACTGAATGAATTCGATCGCTGGAGGAGATCGGATGAGGCTCGGCCGCTGAGAGGAGAATTTTCAATTGAAGCTCTTTCATGATTATCGGTTGTGTTAGGCTAAGCATCAGGCTGGACTTCGATGGAAGTGGAATTTATCCCCAATAAGAAGGAAGAGTGAGATAGGCTTGGATGGAATATTTAAAATCATTTCTTAGGATATGACCATGACCATTTAGGCTTTTATTAATCTATTAGGCCCAATGATCAAAAAAATAAATATAAGATTAAATTTATATGACCATGAGGACTTTTACTAAGCCATTAAAGTCTATAATTAGGATCAGAAATTAAAATTATAATAATAAAAAGATTAAAATATTTAAATAATAAAATTAAAAAATAATGTTAAAATATGGGAGATTTTAGAAAATTATGAGTTTTCTTTTTTTACGATTCTCTCCAACAATTCTCCACAAAACTTAAATTTTTTCAAAAAATTATAAAATAAAAGTATAAATTTCAGAGTACTTATACTATGCAATGGATAAGATAACTTAATCTTACTTAGTATGAATGGTTTTTATCTGAAGAAATCATACTGAACCAGATCTTGAACGATATTTTTTTGATCCAGACTATAATTATCATACATATAGTACAGAATTCTCCATCGTAAGTTTGTACATTAGGAGTCCTGCATATATATCTTGATTTTTCATAAAAATTACTTGAGGTTTCCCATATCTCATATCTATGGCCATATACAGATACTTTTATATAAGTGAGCCCCTTCAGGGATATATATAGTATCACATCTTGAAAAATACCTCTTGGATCTCATTCAAAATTAAATCCTTCGTAACTACTACATAGAATCACCATAGAAATGGGATGGAGTCTATGATCATATATCAAATAAATTATATATGCTCCTTGACCAATTGATCAGCTTGTTATTATCACATTGAACCTTCTTCAAGGGCTCTAGCTCCTATTACAAAGATTGGGTTTTCACTATTGGAAGGTTCTTTGTAGGCTAAGCTCCATCTTCCTTGATAACTCTAAGACCTTAGTCCTATTTAAGCCTTTTGTAACACAGACATCTCGATGATAATGGATAAACAAATAACAATAAATATAATATAATATAATCTGAATAAGAAATATTGCAATAAATATTCAACATACAACATATCATACCTCTCTTGTAACTATATAAATTATGTACTTGTGAGCAACCTTGAAAAAACTATTGATGTCCAAAAAAAAATCAACATTAAGTGAATCCGAAATATGCTATTACATAGATCACCATTATCAATAGAACAAGAAAAATAATTTTTCTTGATGTGAAGAATGCCGAAAGTAAAATTCAAAATATAAGTTCAGGTATGTGAGAAAATGCAACATGTGTCACAAAACCTGACATATCCTGCAGTCCCAGCTCATGATTTAAAGCAAAAAATTTTACATAGCATTTGGATATTTAAACGAGATTGGAATTAATGCTGAGGTAGTTAAACTTCGAATTGCCATTTATATAAATAAAGAACTCATTAATTGGAACATAATGAATACGACAAAATTTCATATAGAAGTTTCAATATGTATGGCAAGTCAGCGTCATTTATTCATGTCCATCATTTATACAAATCTTGCCCATGCAATTCACCATAAATTAAATATAAAACATATAAAAAGATTGGTACTTGTAGTGGGTGATTCTCGTGATGAAAAGATAAGTTGGGTTAGAACAGTTATAAAATTCATGTTTAAGTCAAAAAACTGGAAGATTATTATATCAAATCCTTCAGCCTAATTGAATATGTTATAACAGTTTCTCTTTGCAGACTTACCTAATAAGGTACAGGATCCTCAAACTAAACTCCCAGCTAATAACTAAATTCGAAAATCTAAACGGAGCATATCAATAACCATGAACATAGCAACATCAACACAAAATAAATAATAGTCTAAAGTCACCAATCCTACCGGTAGTGATTGAAACAGTAAAAGAAGAAATCATGACGACCAAATAATTTTCAGCTCTGTTAGCTTTTGGATAACCACGTATGTTGAAACAATGATGCTTTACCACCGAAACCAAAAAAATTGAAGAGAAAAAGATACCCAGCTCCACAATCTAGATGTCTGATTAATCTTGTCTGAAAACACAATTAAAATAAAGAGCTGAAAATTATAACCCAAACAGCATCATATAAATTAAATTCTGCTCCAGCTTTCGAGGAAAAGAACAAAAGAAGAGAGTATGGTGCAATCCTCATGTTTCTGACTGGTACACAGTATTCTTTTTTTTCAGAGAAGAAAGCATGATAAAACTCTTTTAAAGGAATCAGTTCCATATTTCATAAAGCATATGGTAGAGAATGGTGAAACTGAATGATGAATTAGATATTTGTGATGAATTATATTAATGTGAAACATCGGAAGCATCATGAGTCAGGCCTAAAAGCCAATTATCGATCACCACAAATGATCCAAAGTAGAGGAATGGATTTCTTCACAAGTAATATAAACATTCACATTTCTGCACCCTATCATTCACCCTCATATCAAAAGTTGAAAGAATATGCGTCATCAATTTGATGAGGCTCTGTATAGATTTATACAGGGGCAACGCTGCAGGGCCCAGCAAACAGCATGACATAAATAAGGCCGCAAGCTTTATGAATTAAAAATCGCCTGGAACCTATAATGAACCTATAATTAACAAAGCTAACAAAATTTTATTATAGAAAAATATAAATGGCTTATAGAATATCAAGAAATAAAAATGATCAAACCTGAAAGCATGTTGGACACTGTTTTAAGGCATATATATTTCCGTTTCTTGTATTAAAAAAATTTGAGAAACCCAAATCACCTCAAGATACTACCGGATTCCTCCACCTGCGAATACGATTATGGATGAGATTGATGGAGATTCTTTTAACATTCAAAAAAATAATCATAAAAAAAATAAATTTGAAAAGAAAAAAATCAAAAGGAAGAGGGAGATAGGCTTGAATGGGATATCTACAATCAGGTCATAGAATGATCCTTTTATAGCCATTCAATATGATCATTTATCATTATTTATGACTATTTCATCTTTTTATTGATTCATTAAGGCCGAACGGTCACGATGTTAAATGCATATGACCATTAGAGCTTTTACTAAGCCATTAAGGCCTATAATTAGAAGCCCAACAACCAGAAATTAAAATCATGATAATTAAGAGATTGAAATATTTAAATAATAAAATTATAAAAATAAAATTAAAATATAAAAGATTTTAGAAAAATTTAAGTTTTCTTTTCTTATATTCTCTCCAATACTTTATACGTGAAAAGAAAATGATTTTATTTTTATTTTATTATAAATTCTCTCCTATAGAAAATACAGAAAAATCATCCCAAGATACGGTCAAGATCATCCGCCTACAAGTACGATCGTAGAGAAGATTGATGGAGAATCTTTCAGCATTCAAAAAAACTCATAAAAAAAAACTTAAAAAGAAAAATTAAGAGGAAGAGAGAGATAGGTTTGGATGGGATATCTAAAATATGGTTCTTTTTATAGTTATTCAATATGATTGTTTATGACTATTTGTGATTATTTAGATTTTTATTGATCCATTAAAATTGAAAAATAAATATGAGATTAAATGCATAGGATCGTTGGGGATTTTACTGAGCCATTAAGGTCTGTAATTAGAAGCACAATGATCAAAAATTAAAATTATAATAATAAAAAAATTAAAATATATAAATAATAAAATTTAAAAATAAGATTAAAATATGAAAGATTTTAGAAAAATTTTGATTTTTTTTTTTTTTTTTTTGATTCTCTCTAGTACTTTGTGCGTGGAAAGAAAATGCTCATGTTTTTGTTTTGTAGTAAATGCTCTACAGAAAGCTACCCCCCACTCTTTCCTGGTTTTCTTAAGGACTTGTTCGGAAGCTGAAATATTTTTGCTTCAATGGGAGATGCAGGCAGGAGCACACGAAAGGATTTGATGATTTCTACTAATATTCCGGCTGAATTTGAATTAGTTTTTTTTTTTTGGTAAAAAGGGGTGGATTAATAAAAAAAAATAGAATCTCCATGGATACATCCATCATCATCAGGAATAACCATAGCCCTGGATACATATATAGAGGGGTGGACAAAAATATAAGCAAATAGACATTAGACACATAATCTATATCATAGAAATTACAGTCCTCAAATTTAGCATAGCAGAGATAGAACTTAGCATATTTAACAAGTCTTTCACCCCAAGGTAATATAAAGTTCAGCATTACTTTGGAGGCATTGAAGCTAGACTCCAGGAAAGAGTAAGCTATTATGCCGGAGAGAATAAGGTATATGGCAAAAATAACAGGATAGATCTCTTGAAACCATATCTTAAGCCAGAAGCAGAAGAGAGACATAAGATCCAAGATGCTGCTTTACTTGAAACAGGTGGTTGTAAAATATTTTGGTAAGGAACAGTAAAGAAACCCTCGATCATTGCAGGCCAAAGCCAGCAGGGATGCTGAAAGTTTCTAAGAAAAGATAGCATAAAGTCGGTTGGTCATGGTATGCTCTTGCCTTTTCCTACAAATATGAAGAGAGTATACATCGAAGACTGGAACATAACCCGAAAAATCATTGATGTAAAGGGCTGCTGCAAGTGGTACAAGAATTGCAAGTATGCTAAAATTAATGCAGAGACAGCAACAGCACAGGTCAAGAAATTTACTGATTTTTGATTGTTGAAATAAAATGATATGAACAAAATAAAATTGAATAGAATGCTACATGGGAAGTGTACAACACAATAGCAAGGAATGTTCATCCATCCAACCATCCATTGTACTACAACAAGTCTTGATAAACTGTGAGTGTGAGCAAAAGGCCATCTTTTCAATTAAAATGAAGCTATGAAGTAACCTATAATTATCTGATGAATACCATGACATAAATTTATAATACTCCATCATGAATAAAATGTTATTGCTCATCCCCATATCTATATAATTATAGGCATAATACACTTGCTTAGATAACCTATAGAAAAAAGAACCCATGATATAGAATTTGAAAAAGCAACCTATTATAAAAGATATACACCCATTGGCCATTAAAACCTGCAACAAAATCCAAAAAAAATGTTAGTGAAAAATACCTACTTGTATGCTTTTCTTTTTCCTTTTTATTTCTTTCTTCCTTTTTTTGCTTTTTTGCTTCTTCTTTTCTTTTTCTTTTTGTTTTCCTTTTTTCCTTCCAACTAGCTTTTTTTTTTTTTCTTTTCTTCTTGTTTTCTTTGCAATGCTGTACGATATGAAACATCAAAAAAGTTGCTGAAGCAGTAATGATCAGGAACATTGACATAGTATAAGGCACCATACAATTCTTGTAATGCGGTCAACTATTGAACAAAATTGATTAATAGTAAGAGTAATACGTTCGACCTAGTAACATAGTAAGTGCGAAACATCTCATATATTAAATGTCTTAATGGATGACTATTGAAGTATAGATATATCATTTTTCATATTGAGTAAAGCATGAAGTATCCAGTGTTTAAAGGATGACTTACAACATAGATCGTTATAATGCAAGAAGGTAGAAGCAGCAAACTTTGAAGAATATGAAACATGATTTTGAAGATATTGTAGCAAAGAACTTGTGATACATGAATTATAAGTTGTATAGAACGATAAACCGAGACCTGGATATATAGATAACCATCGGCAAGGTACTTCTTTTCATCTTTTGTTTCTTCATTTGATCTATCCTTTTTTTTCCATCTCATCCATTATTTTTCTTTTTTTCCACTTAGCGTCTTTTGCACCTTTCTTTCTTTCTTTCTTTTTTTCCAACGTACATCATTCTTTTGAGTAGTTTCAATTTTTTCCAAAGTTCTTTTTTCCTCTTTGTTTTTTGTTCATTTTATTCACTGATCTTTTTTTACTGACATACATGGCACCAACAGCATTCATAGGAACAAAAGGAAGTATAACATTGTTCATCCGGTGTGGGAGAAAGCTTGTCATTAGATGTTGCTTCATCCTTTGTTGATTGGCATATAATGATTTTTTATGTTGAAATAAACAGTCCCAACCCCGTCTCTGCATCATGAATACCCTTAAGCATTATAACCGCAATGTGGCCCATGTACAAAAGCATGCCCATCATAGCTTCAAAATAAGACCAACAAACTAACTCATCCTGCAAAAAGACAATATGGAGATTCCATAAGCATCAGCTTGTAAAAGATACATGGCATTGTGATCAAGAATTCCATCATATGACCACCACATAAAATTCCCTTGCAGAGCCCTATTTGCCATAAAATCTGCCACTTGATTAGCTTCCCTAAAAATATGAGAAATTTCATAGCCATCCACGGTTGCAAGCCATTGCTGCAAATCTCGAACATAAGGAAGATGATTCACCATATGGAGAGATGGATTCTTTAACCAAGACACTGCAGTAGCTGAGGCCCCCTCCACCCAAATTCGGGTAGCTTGAGGTTCTTGTACAGCAGCCCTAATCGCAAGCCAGGCAGCCGTTAATTCAGCAAAAGGGACGGACAAATGAGGAAGTAACTTACCTCCTGCTCGCAATTTTTGAATTAGTTAAGAATATTTAAATCTCGAAAATGCTCGAAAGGTGAAAAAAAATTCATCACTTCATCGATAAACCCCTTATTGGTCATAATTACGAGGTTAATCCATAAAGGCTATCCATCGTAGTGGATTTAGTGAAACTTTAAGGGAAGTAAAATATATCCTCTTTGCATGAGGAATTTTGAATAAGCACCTTGCTTTCGATGAGCATTATCTAGCAGTTGGCATCATTTATTTATTCAGGTCTACATTTGTCATAGTTTGTCTTCCCTTCTCAAGTATGTGGTACGTGGAAGGCACAAGTGGTAAGAAAATGCTGCATGGTGCCTCTTACACGCATATGAAAAGTTCATTAAATCTATGGTAATTTTGTAATCAACTGAACCCCTTCAGATATAGCAACAATTTTTTTTCCAATTCCATCAATCCCTTATGATACGCAGTAAGAGAACTGTTGTTCAAGCAACTCCTAGCATTACTAATTGGTAATAGTTTGTACCAGGCCTCCCATGCAATTAAGAAATGAGTCAGGATGGAAGGAAGGAGAATGGCAGAAGAATTTAATTTTGTCATGCCATTTCAAAAATTTTGCAATTAATAAAATTATAATATTTTATAAAAATCCTAGATAATGGAACCAACTTGCCTTCTTCTTCGTTCTTCTTTCGGTTGCAGGTTGAGCAACATTCATATCTAATATTATCATGTAAAATTTTAATTCAATTCAATAGTTAAACTCCCACGTCAAATTGGCAAAAAAATGACCATCAAGATGGTAACCTAGTTGGAATGGGCTTTAATTTTCACCCAAACGACCTGAGTTTGAGTCGACTGGATGGCCCTCTCTGATTAAATGCTAGAAAGAAATGACCTATGGTGATTTGATTCAACGACCTGGGCGTAGGAGTGAATCGAACATACGCCTAGCGGGAAGAGGGCCGTTATGATTCACACAGAGAGGGTTGCTATGCTCTTATCAACTCATTTAAATGATGAGTGAATTTTTTAATCAAATGGGATATCAAATTCACTGCAATGCATTTCTAACCAAAATGGAGTGCAAATTACTCGTACACAATGCAAAAAAGTATGAAAAAATCAAATGATAAACTAGTGAAAACTCTACTATTTTAACTTAAAAGCAGTTTTTCATTTAAGTTTCAAATAAAAGTAGCTCTTCATTACAAACATAAATTAAAAATAGCTTCTTAAATGGCATGAAATGACCAAATTGCTTATGCAGTTATAAAGTAATATTAAAACAAAACAATACTAGTTTATAATAAGATAATATTACTTTACAATCAAAAATATTTTTTTTTTATAATAAGATAGTATTACATTACAATAAAACATCACTATTTTACGATAATATAGTATTACTTTTCAATAAGACGATATTATATTATAATAAAATAATATTTTTTATAATAAGATAGTATTATATTATAATAAGATGGTAATGTTTTACAACAAGATATTATTAGTTTACAATAAGACAGTATTACATTACAATAAGATAATATTTCTTTAAAATAAAATAGTATTACATTATAACTAGCTAGAGACCCATGCATTGCATAAGACAAATAATTACAATCTATAATTATTATTTTTTTAATAATTAATATTTATAATAAATATTTTTTTTTATTTTTTAATATTTTATTTTAATTTATATATTTTTATTATTTTATAAAATAATATTTTAATTTTTTATTTTTTTCTATTTTCATACCTTCTATGCGCCCATCGATGCCACTGCACACCCCTTGGCCCTACCACAACTTTCTTTCTTTCTCGGTAAATATCGATCCCAATCGCATCCCTGCCTTCTCTCTTCTTCTCATACCTTCTCCACATCCATCAGTGTCATCCCACCTCTCTGTTGTCCCACCACTACTCTCTTTCTTTCTTGGCAAATATCGATTCTGATCGCATACTTCAATGTTCCTATCGATATTGTCACCATCAGTGCCACCACTAAAGAAAGAGAGAGAAACTCTCTCTCTTTTTCTTTTTTTTTTATTTTTTTTATAAAATAATATTTTATTATTATTTTTTCTTATTCTTTTATATTCTTATATCTTCTTTGTGTCCGTCGATACCATCCCACTATGGCTTTCTTTCTCTATCGATAAACATCGATTCCGATTGCACCCGTTTCCCTCACTTCTTTTCATATCTTCTCTAAAATTTTGAAGGCTATTAAATATAAATATTTGACTTTCAAATCGATAGAGTACCATGCTCTATTTACACATAATTTATTAAATTTAATCTAATATAATTCAATAGATTGAATCAAATCTCGAACCATATTATTTTTAAAAAATAATAAAATATTATTTTTTAAAAAAATAAATTTATATGTTATTATTTTTTAAATTAAAAAAAATAATATGTTATCTTTTTAAAATAATAATAAATTTATATTTTTTTTAAAAAATATTATTATTATTAAAATATTTTATTTTTTAAAAAATAATATTTTTTTTAAATATTATTATTATTTTTTAATATTTTATTTTAAAAAATATTTTTTTTAAAAAAATATTTTTTATTCTTATCTTTTTTCTATTTTTATTTTTAAAATATTATTTTTAAAATTTTTAAAATATTATTTTATTATTATTTAAAAATAATATTTTGGTTCTACGTGGCACAACTAAAATCATTTGAGCTGCTGAAATGGCAATACTACAATACTCCTCCACAGAGTATTATTTTATATATATATAATAGATAATATATTTTTAAATTAAAAAAATAATATATTATTTTTTTAAAATAATAATAAATTAATATTTTAAAAATATTATTATTATTTATATAATATTTTATTTTAAAAATAATATTTTTTAAAAAAATATTTTTCATCTCTTATCCCTCTACTATTTTTATTTTTTAAATATTATTTTTTTTATTTTTAAAATATTAATTTATTATTATTTAAAAATAATATTTTGGTTATATGGTATAACTAAAATCATCTAAGATGCTGAGATGATAACACCATAAAACTTCTCCATAGAATATCATTTTATTATTTTATTTTTAAAATACTATTTTATTATTATTAAAAAATAATATTTTGATTTTATGTGGTATAAATAAAATTATTTGAGATATTGAGGTGGCAACACTATAATACTCCCCCACAGAGTATTATTTTATATATATATAATTATAATAAGATAGTAATATTTTATAATAACATAATATTACTTTTCAATAAAACAGTATTATATAGTATTCATTAACAATAAGATAGTATTATATTATAATATGATAATTCTATTTTATAATAAAATAATATTATATTATAATAAAATAATATTATTTTAATATTTTTAAAATAATTATAGGAATAATTTAATTATTTTATATTAAATAAAAATATTTAAAATGGGATAAACCGTCGTTAAAAAATATTGTGAAAACCGGCTCAAGTCGAACCAAAATTGTTTAAGGGCAGTTTAGTCATTTAACGCCCAATTCGGGGGTATTATTAAGCTCCTTAGACCGCCGGCCCGTCCTATCGTACAAACTGGAAGTCGCAGAGGGACGGAGGAACGAGAGCTATTTGACGGCCTCCTCTTCCCTTATGAGACTAGAGGCGAATTCCAACAGATCTCGGTGGGAAAATCCGAAGCCCTCTCGTCTCCAGATGGATCGACTCCAGGTTACCCCTCCACCAAACCCTCCAATTACTCCGCTCCAATTAATGGATTCGATGCACCGATTACGTTTCTTGGATTTAGGCACCAACAATTTATTCCCACAATCTCGAATCGATCAGGTTGCAGGTTGAGCAACATTCATATCTAATATTATCATGTAAAATTTTAATTCAATTCAATAGTTAAACTCCCACGTCAAATTGGCAAAAAAATGACCATCAAGATGGTAACTTAGTTGGAATGGGCTTTAATTTTCACCCAAACGACCTGAGTTTGAGTCGATTGGATGGCCCTCTCTGATTAAATGCTAGAAAGAAATGACCTACGGTGATTTGATTCAGCGATCTGGGCGTAAGAGTTGGAAATGACGTCTGACAATTTGGTGGGACTTGCATGATGTACTCAACTATTATACTTGTACGGCTTGGAAGGGATGGCTTTTAGCACTGGCTGGTGACTTTAGATTGGATTCTTGAATCGGACATATGCCTAGCGGGAAGAGGGCCCTTATGATTCACACAAAGAGGGTTGCTATGCTCTTCCCCCCTTCCTTTCAGTTTACCAAAACAAAAAAAAAAAAAAAAAAAAAAGATAAAAAATGAACTGCTTATCAAGTCATTTAAATGATGAATGAATTTTTTAATCAAATGGGATATCAAATTCACTGCAATGCATTTCTAACCAAAATGGAGTGCAAATTACTCGTACACAATGCAAAAAAGTATAAAAAAATCAAATGATAAACCAGTGAAAACTCTACTATTTTAACTTAAAAATAATTTTTTATTTAAATTTCAAATAAAAGTAACTCCCATTCCAAACATAAATTAAAAATAGCTCCCTAAATAGCATGAAATGAGCAAACCGCTCATGCAGTTATAAAGCAATATTAAAACAAAACAATGCTAGTTTATAATAAGATAATATTACTTTTCAATCAGAAATATTTTTTTTATAATAAGCTAGTATTACATTACAATAAAATATCACTATTTTACGATAATATAGTATTACTTTTCAATAAGATGATATTATATTATAATAAAATAATATTTTTTATAATAAGATGGTATTATATTATAATAAGACAGTAATGTTTTACAAGAGATTATTAGTTTACAATAAGACAGTATTATATTATAATAAAGTAATATTTCTTTAAAATAAAATAGTATTACATTATAACAACCTAGAGACCCATGCATTCCATAAGACAAATAATTACGACCTATAATTATTATTTTTTTAATAATAAATATTTATAATAAATATTTTTTTTATTTTTTTTAATATTTTATTTTATTTTATTTTATTTTATTTATTATATATATTATATATTTTTATTATTTTATAAAATAATATTTTAATTTTTAATATTTTTTTTTATTTTCATACCTTTTATGTGCCCACCGATGCCACTGCACACCCCTTGGCCCCACCACAGCTCCCTTTCTTTCTCGGTAAATACCGATCCCAATCGCATCCCTGCCTTCTCTTTTCTTCTCATACCTTCTTCACATCCATCGATGTCATCCCATCTCTCTGCTGCCCCACCATTACTTTCTTTCTCTCTTGGCAAATATCAATCCTGATCGCACCCTCCAATGTTTCTGTCGGTATCGTCACCATCAGTGCCACCACTAAAGAAAGAGAGAGAAACTCTCTCTCCTTTTTTTCTTCATTTTTTTAATTTTTTTTTATAAAATAATATTTTATTATTATTTTTTTATTCTTTTCTGTTCTCATACCTTCTTCGTGCCTGTCGATACTATCCCACCATGGCTCCCTTTATCTCTCGATAAACGTCGATTCCGATTGCACCCCATCCCTTCACTTCTTTTCATATCTTCTCCAAATTTTTGGAGGCTATTAAATATAGATATTTGACTTTCAAATCGATAGAGTACCATATTTTATTTATGCATAATTTATTAAATTTAATCTAATATGATCCAATAGATCGATTCAAATCTCGAACCATATTATTTTTAAAAAATAATAAAATATTATTTTTAAAAAAATAAATTTATATGTTATTATTTTTTAAATTAAAAAAATAATATGTTATCTTTTAAAATAATAATAAATTAGTATTTTTTTTAAAATATTATTATTATTAAAATATTTTATTTTTTTAAAAAATAATATTTTTTTTAAAAAATATTATTATTATTTTTTAATATTTTATTTTAAAAAATATTTTTTTTAAAAAAATATTTTTTATTCTTATCTTTTTCCTACTTTTATTTTTAAAATATTATTTTTAAAATTTTTTAAAATATTATTTTATTATTATTTAAAAATAATATTTTGATTTCACGTGGCATAACTAAAATCATTTGAGATGCCGAAGTGGCAATACTACAATACTCCTCCACAGAGTATTATTTTATATATATATATAATAGATAATATATTTTTTAAATTAAAAAATAATATATTATCTTTTTAAAATAATAATAAATTAGTATTTTAAAAATATTATTATTATTTTTATAATATTTTATTTTAAAAATAATATTTTTTTTAAAAAATATTTTTCATCTCTCATCCCTCTACTATTTTTATTTTTTAAATATTATTTTTTTATTTTTAAAATATTAATTTATTATTATTTAAAAATAATATTTTGGTTATATGGTATAACTAAAATCATCTGAGATGCTGAGGTGATAATACCATAAAACTTCTCCATAGAGTATTATTTTATTTTTTAAAATACTATTTTATTATTATTAAAAAATAATATTTTGATTTTATGTGATACAAATAAAATTATTTGAAATGCTGAGATGGCAACACTACAATACTCCTTCATAGAGTATTATTTTATATATATACATAATTATAATAAGATAGTAATATTTTATAATAAGATAGTATTATTTTTTAATAAGACAGTATTATATAGTATTATATAGTATTCATTAACAATAAGATAGTATTACATTACAATAAGGTAGTTCTATTTTATAATAAAATAATATTATTTTAATATTTTTAAAATAATTGTAGGAATAATTTAATTATTTTATATTAAATAAAAATATTTAAAATGGGATAAACCGTCGTTAAAAAAAATTGTGAAAACCGGCTTAGGTCGAACCAAAATTGTCTAAGTGCAGTTTAGTCATTTAACGCCCAATTCGGGGTATTATTAAGCTCCTTGGACCGCCGGCCCGTCCTATCGTACAAATTGGAAGTCGCAGCGGGACGGAGGAACGAGAGCTATTAGACAGCCTCCTCTTCCCTTATGAGACTAGAGGCGAATTCCAACAGATCTCGGTGAGAAAATCCGAAGCCCTCTCGTCTCCAGATGGATCGACTCCAGGTTACCCCTCTACCAAACCCTCCAATTACTCCGCTCCAATTAATGGATTCGATGCACTGATTACGTTTCTTGGATTTGGGCACCACCAATTTATTCCCACAATCTCGAATCGATCAGCTGCTAGGGTTTTGGCGACGTGATTTAACCGGATCTGGATTTTTAAATTCGATTGCCATTTTTTTTTTTGCTTCAAAATTTGGGGGGAATTTTGGTTCTTGATTCTTGGATCTAGTATCGTAGAATGATTAGGGCCCGTTTTTGTGTGATTGCGATTCAAAGGCGTGCAATATTTCAGCGACGGAATTAGATTTTCGAGTTCTTTAATGTCAAAATGTTGATGGGGTTCAATTCATTTTTTCTTTAGCGATTTTTGGTTAGCAATTTACCTTTCTATGAGCCGTGTGCGATTTTTGTTTGCAGCCTCCAGTGGAAAACTATGCCAACCCAAAGACGTGTTTTTTCCATGTTATCTTCAAGGTTTGTTGTTTCGCCAGGAACACCTATCTTTTTTCATTTGCGATCTTTTTTTTTTTTAAAAAAATCTAATTTGGTGTCTTTTGATGTTGATAGGCTGCAGCATTGGCGTTCTATATACTCTCAGCTCTTTTCATTGATAGTTTTGTAATCATTTTCGTGGTTACCGTTCTTCTTGCTGCTCTTGATTTTTGGGTTGTCAAGAATGTCAGTGGACGGATATTGGTTGGGCTGAGATGGTGGAATGAGATAAATGAGCAAGGAGAAAGTGTGTGGAAGTTCGAATGCTTGGATCAAGAGGTTCATAATTTTTTCCTGGCACAAGTTTGGATCAGGAGTTGTTTGATAGGTCTATTTTCTTCTCTGTTGACTTAAAGTTCCACGCTTCTCATGCTTTTATTTTTCCTATTTGTTCAGTCTCTTGCTCGCATGAATAAGAAGGACTCGTGGCTCTTTTGGTGGACTCTTTATCTCACGGTAAGCTATTTTGAGGAATATAAATTCATAATAAATTCTGTGTTCATTATTTCAAATGGTTTTCATTTCTTACTAGAAAGAACTATTGTTACGCTGATGTGCAAGCATTCCTTTTATGGAGTTACTGGTTGTCATATTCCCATACAGGAATTGTCACTTCTCACAAGTTATTAAGTGGATTCATAAGAACTTGGAGATGTGACAATTGAAATGCAGTGTAAGAATGTTTTTAACCATTATTATGAGGATTAGTCATGTATATAGCATGGATATCTTGAATATTTATATGGATGTATATACACACGCACATTATCTATGTATATTTATGTATATATATGTGTGTATATATATATTTCTATATTATGTATATCCATGTACATATATGCATATATATGCTTTTTTTGAGTGCACCCAAAATTTCTGTCAAGAAGCGATAAGAGCTCTTAGATCTTTTCAAATCAACTATGGCCATCTAGACAATAATATAGGATACCTTTAAAATTCAACTGGCCATATCAATATTCTCTTGGTTTATCTTCATGACTCTTCACATTCTCCGATTCAAGGGTTGAGTCGAATTCTTAATGGATCCCTTCCCTTCAACTCAACTAAGCTTCAACTTTGCCAGATTCAGTTGATCAGGGACATGCTGCCTTTGCTCTTCTTGAATGCTTTTAACCGGGCTCTGCCCCTCCTCTTTCACCCAAAAAATGGTGATTGGTTCAGATTGGTGCTGTTTGTGGATGAGATTTGTTGGTGATAACATGCTTTATGCCAAAGGATTTAGTTCTGATCAATTCTATGGCAAAGGATTGGACATTAAGGACTTGTTTGGTTCACAGGAAGTGGAGGGGGGAATGTATGGTCAACAAGAAGTGGAAAAAATCTCTCTTGTTTGGTTGGACTTTTCAAAGGAGACAGATTGAAAAAGGGTGTTCCAATGGGAATAGAATTCCTTATGTTTAATTGGAAAGAAAACTCATGTAGGACATGGATTTTTGGCTTTCCCATAGGATAGGAATTGGAGGCTCCTTTTTTTCCAAAAATATCCTTTTAAGCCATCAAAAGATCTATGGCTGAAATGAAATGAACATTCTCTCCATCATAACACCTCAAACCCTCTTCCACCATGATCTACGGCCAAAAATACCTTTACCTGTCATATTTTTTATTTGCAAACAATGGTGATGTGTAGAATGAGGTAAGGATTTTCCTTGTGTTAAGGATATAATAGTATTTTATATGGTTTTTCAGAAAAGTGGATGCTCTACCAGACATTAGCCATTTTGAAATAAGTCACTTTCTCATGGTCAACGAAATATGCCAAAACTATTTTTGTACGCATCATATCCTCAGAATTCAGCTTCTCAGGAATATCATTCTAAGAAAGAAAAATTCTTCTCGTGAGCCAAACAAGTACTAAAAAGATGTCCTAGCCCTTGAGGGCTAGAAAGTAAACGACCACGGACTCAGCCATGGATATATGTGTGTGGTCCAACTTGGGCATAACCAGTAAGACATTGCGGGTACAAGCGCTGAATTGAGATTTAACATTTTGGCAAATCTCATAAAATTGAATCTGAGTTAGTAGAACCTAAATGGGCCCTTTTCAAGCAAAAAATTACCCATAGAAAATGTTTGAACTTTGCTTTTATAAAATTAAAATAGGAGATCAACTAAAAACGACCCACCCACCAAAAAGGAAAAAGAAACCTCTTTACATAAAATAAATATGTATATAATGTTATAGTGCAGTAGTACATATAACAACATTTGGTGTCACTTGTGGATCTTTGGTCTTTAAGGCTTCTCATTAATGTCACTTCCTAATGTTTGTATAAGAATCCTTACATGGGGTTGGGGGGGTTTGTTTGTGCATGTCTATTAAGAATTGGAGGCTCCTTGTTTTCCAAAAATATCCTTTTAAGCCATCAAAAGACCTACGGCTGAAATGAAATGAACATCTCTCCATCATAAAACCTCAAACCCTCTTCCACCACGATCTATGTCAAAAATACCTTTAACCATTATATTTTTTAGTTGCAAACAATGGTGATGTGTAGAATAAGGGAAGGATTTTCCTTGTATTAAAGATACAATTGTATTTGATATAGTTTTTCGGGAAAGTGGATGCTCAACCAGACATAAGCCATTTTGAAATAAGCCACTTTCTCATGGTCAACCAAGCATGCCAAAACTATTTTTGTTAGCATCATATCCTCAAGAATCAACTTCTCAGGAATATCATTCTAAGAAAAAAAAATTATTACCGCGAGCCAAATGAGTACTAAAAAGATGTCCTAGCCTTCGGGGGCTAGAAAGTAAACGACCATGGACTCAGCCATGGATAGATGTGTGTGGTCCAACTTGGGCACAACCAGTAAGACGTTGCGGGTAGAAGTGCTGAATTGAGATTTAACATTGTGGCAAATCTCATAAAATTGAATCTGAGTTAGTAGAACCTAAATGGACCCTTTTCAAGTGAAAAATTACTAATAGAAAATGTCTGAACCTTTCTCTTATAAAATTCAAATTGGAGTTCAACTAACAACGACCCACCCACCAAAAAGGGAAAAAAAATCTCTTTACATAAAATAAATATGTATGTAATGTTATAGTGTAGTAGTACATATTACAACATTTGGTGTCACTTGTGGACCTTTGGTCTTTAAGGCTTCTCATTAATGTCACTTTCTAATGTTTGTATGAGAAGCCTTACATGGGTTTGGGGGGGTTTGTGTGTGCGTGTCTATGTCTAGTCTAATAGATGCGCTTCCAAATCTTAGAGTCCACCATATATAGATAGGCCTGGCCTGAAATACAAGCTACATTTTCATTTCAAATGGACCTAAACTGTACTCTAAATAAATTACAGTCATTATAACAAGAGAAGGGAACATAATCTACGTTATCTAAGTATCAACTTTGGATCTCTTAAACTCTGTCAATATAGTGAGCTACTTCGGGAGATCTGTGTTGACAGCATCGTCTTAGCTGATCTTGTTAGAAGACAACCTAAGAAAACAATTGGTATGACATGTAATGAAAAATTCAATAATACTTGTTATTGTTGTTTTATAATGAAAAGAAGTACAGTAATTTTCCATTCTTGGATAAGCCTTAGAATTCTTTTATTTTTCCCTTTTTAAGGTTTTTGTTTTACGTGCATTTGCACCTGCATTTTTTCCTAGTACATGTATACTCTCTCTCTATCTCTTTATCTATATGTGTGTGTGTAGATAGATAGATAGATTTTAAGTTGTTAACTCCTTTTTCAAAGAGTTAACATGTCTGTGTGTGTGTACATGCATACATACATATATATGCATATGCATATGCATATGTATACATACATACATACATATATATGTATGTACATAGCTAATACTGCTGTAGATCTATTGTGGACCTATTGAACTGCTTATGCACCTCACACTGCACAAGTCTAATATCGTATGGACCTTTTAGTCCAAATGGTGTGCATAGACATCAGGCTTTATCACACACACAATTAGCTAACAACTTCCAGCAGCCTCGGTTCCACTCAAAGATCTCTGTCACAAGAGGCAGTGACAACTGAACTTTTGCATGCGCGCGCGCACACACAAAATTAGCTAACAACTTCCAGCGGCCTCGGTTCCACTCAAAGATCTCAGTCACAAGAGGCAGTAACAGCTGAACTTTTGCGGTGAAGTAATTAAGCAGTAACACACAGAGTTAAGCAGTGATAGCTTTACAGTATAGCTTAATTCATGTATTTAGCTCCCTGAGCCACTGCTTTGTTTGCCCTTCCCTGTATCACTGAGCCACCTAACCCAAGTAGCTGGCGGCCATTCTGTTCTATCATGCCATGCATGGAATGTTCCTTCCCTCCTATCCCATCACCCAGAGGAAGGGGAAGAAGCAGCGTTCACTAGCCCCCCCACCCTCCCAACACACGCACACACTTGTTCTGTTCTATGATTCCATGCATGGAATGTGCTTCCCTCCTAGCTCATCACCCGGATGAGGAAGGGGAAGAAGCAGCATTCACACACCCCCCCACACCCCCAGCCAACACACACACACATACATCAAATATGTATGTATCTATGTACGTATCTAATACTGCTGTAGACCTATTGTGGACCTATTGAAGTGCTTATGCACCTCACACCACACAAGTCTAATATCATATGGATCTTTTGCGCGCGCATGTGCACACATACACATGTTTGTCTGTCTGTATGTATGCCTAATATCATATGGACCTTTTACACACGCACATGCGCATGCATGCACGCATACACATGTATGCATCTATGTCTGCCTAACATCATATAGACCTTTTACATGCGCGCGTGCACGCATACACATGTCTGTATGTCTGTCTAATATCATATGGACCTTTTACACACATATGCCCACACATGTGCACACATACACGTCTGTATACACGTGTATGTATGTATGCATGTCTAATATCATATGGACCTTTTACACACACGCATGCATGTGCACACATACACATATGTATGTATGTATGTATGTATGTATGTATGTCTAATACCATATTGACCTTTTACTCACGCGTGCACGCATGCACACATACACATGTTTGTATGTATGTCTAACATCATATGGACCTTTTACACTCGCGTGCATGTGCGCACACATACACATATCTCTGTATGTATGTATGTCTAATATTATATGGACCTTTTACACGCGCGCATGTGCACACATACACATATGTCTGTGTACATATATGTATATGTATGTCTGCCTATCTGTCTGTCTGTCTAATATCATATGGACCTTTTATACACATGCACGCGCATGTGCACATATACATCTCTATATATACACACACACACACACACACACACGTACGTACGCATGTATGTATCATATGGACCTTTTACACATACACGCGCGCGTGCGTGCACGTGTGTATACACATATGTATGTATGTATGTATGTATATGTGTGTGTGTACTCATACGCATACATACATACATACATATGTCTATTCATATGCATTCATGCATGTATATATGTATGTATCTAATACTGCTGTAGATTTATTATGGACCTATTGAAGTGCCTATGCACCTCACACTACACAAGTCTAATATCATATGGACCTTTTAGTCCAAATGGTGTGCATGGACATTAGTTTTTATCACCAAAAGACAATCCAAATGCAAACCATTAGTAGGATTTGTTGACCGATCTTTAGGGATGAAATTGGATAGGATACGGTTTGGATACCAGCATATCCATATCCATATTTGTTTTTGTCTAACAAATACAAATATGGATACAGATATTAGTCGGATACAAAAATTCATATCCATATTTGTTTTAAATGGATGTGGATACAATTCAGATACTGAAAGTATGGATATAATTACAGATATATGTTGGATAATTAAACTTTATGACTACAGAATTAAAAATATTACTAAATAAATAATAATTCAAGTTAATAGTATGTTTATATGGTTGTATATTTCTCTTAAAAATTAATAAGTATAATATAAAATTATATAGGATTACAGATAGATTCATATATTCGAATATGGATTGGATAGTTGTTTATCCATATCCATATCCATTTTTCTTTGATGGATATGGATACGGATACGGATACAGATATTAGTTGAATCCTTAAATTTCTACCCATATCTGGATTGATTCAGATATGAAAATGAAGCCGGACGAATATTATCCATACCATTTTTTTTTTGTTGATAAGGCGGTTCATTCAAACAACTCTTGTATAAATGCAACCAAGAGAATTAGAGAACAAAAGATCTCGAAGTCACCCAGGAGTCACCCCCACCTCGACCCATAGAACTCCACCCAAATGCTCAGCCATGTAGGCTGCCACTCAGTCTGTTGTGTTATCTATACCACTTTCACCCCTACCCATCTTCCATATCATTGAAATCCTTTCATCGGTTTCTAACCATGCAACCAGCATGTATTGTTATATTGGATTTTGTTGTTATCCTTTGGCAAAGGGGATGCTTTTTATGTGATTTTTTTTTGTATTCCCCTTCTGGATATTGCTTATTACAACCATCAATTGCTCAAGCAACTATAGCATGCATCTTTTATCACTTAAACGAAGAAGATCTGCTCTTTAACCAAAAGATTGATAGTGAATGCTGGTATACGCTTTGCATTATTTAGTCTAATAAAGCATTTCATATTAGAATTAAACATGCAAGGGGCAAAATTATAATTCTCTCATCTTCTTCTTCTCTTTTTGACTACTTAGGAAGGACTACTTCGCTATCCATATCGTAATTTGCCTATGAACATTGGTTGTTTTCTTGTATCAAGCCATGTTCACATTAGGTATTTCAATGACCTAGGAGAATCTATTTGGTAATACTTAGTTTAGTAATTTCTGACCTGGACCTGCCAGGCTGCTCAAACCATCCCAAACTAAAAGAATTAAAATGAGGACCTTTCATGATCAGGGGAGTTATGGGTTGCCTATGGCTAATTCATATATAAAAATGGGTTGTGTTAGGATTTAGGCTCTTGATGGACTGCTCCCCATGGATCGGACAAGTTTTCAAAACTTAGCTTGTGCTCCTAGGACAATGGTAGTAGGGAGGTGGGCTGTGGGCTAGTGAAGGGTGGGGTAGGGTGGCTAAGAAGACCATATACTTCATGCTTAAGAGAAAGAATGAAAATATTGATTAGGAAAGTGGACCACACAACATGTTCATGTTGGTTAACTCATCCTAAATCTCCTCTTTCCCCTATTCCATTTTCATATTGTAAGGTTTATGACCAACAAGTGAAAACCTAGTTGGGGTGACAGATTTGTTGGTCGTCCACATAAAGTTGTGTGGTTTAATTCTTTTACTTATTGTGCCAGATATGCTATTATTATTTTTCTGTAATCTCTTCCATCAATCTAAGGCATGCATTTCCCCACACTTTTTTATTTTATTTTTATTTTTATTTTTTCTTACCTTCATTATCACCCATCTCAAATTCATCAATTTCCAACAACACTGCCATAGCAGTGAAAAAGATGCATGTAGTGTATATGCATTATGGGTAACTTAACTTTATCAGGACATTGTATAATTAGTTCTGACTTCTGAGAGGGTGTTTCTTATTGATGCAGGCTGTTGCATGGATTTTCCTTGGGATATTCTCACTTCTAAGGTTTCAAGCAGATTATCTACTAGTTGTTGGAGTTTGTTTGAGCCTCAGCATTGCAAACATTGTTGGCTTCACAAAATGCCGTAAAGGTTGTTGTTCAATCTCATGCTAACTCTGACTCTTTTGAACTTTTCTACATTTGCTGACCCAAACTTCTCTGCTGGCCTGAGTATCTTTTTTTTTCTCTTTTTTTTCTTTTTTTTCTTTTTTGGTGGGTGGGTGGGTGGGTGTGGAGGGGGTATGGGTTAGTCTGGCATAACGTTGCATATGCTGTATGGTCAGCATTTAACAATCATCAAGAGATTTAAGAGCTGAGAAAACTGCATTTTGCTATTAGTTCTGAGTTGTAATTAGAATGATGATAGATTGTTACTCTATTAGCTAAATGTTGGGTTATAACTACATCTGTTAATGGTAGTGCATGACCCTTTGAAGCAAAGACTTAGAAATTCATCTCCTGGCATAAAGGAGCTAAGGCCCTCCAATTGTTCATATATGAATTTACAGTCATTCTTCAACATTTGTATCTAAGATCTGTATGGTTCTTGATGTCCTTCTTCAGACTGACTTCCATTAATCCAATGAGTTTTTGGTAATATAGGTCTTTTGTACCCCACCATGATTTTCTTCCTAGTAATGTCTTTTCTTAAAAAGTATTTAGTTTTGGATGTTGAAATGATAATTCTGTTATGGTACACGTGAACATGAAGAACTTTTGATTGCTGATTTTTTGATGCTTCACTAGTGGTAAGCTTTCAATAGGGTCTGATTTTATTTGAGATGGTTGGGGCACATGCAGTGGTTAAATTTGGACTTCTTATGTTAATAGGTTTGGTCAAAGTCTTGGTCAACTGCAGATTGGGCAATCCCTAGGCCTGTTACAAATAGTGTCTGAATTTGATCATGGGTGACCATTGAAACGTTGAGTGGAGGTCTTTCCTGATTTCAAAGTATTATGAGGTAAATCAAATGGTCAAGGTGTCAATATCTGGTCAAAGTGAAAAGATGGCTACCTACCACCACATAGGTTAACCAAGTTAGAATCAATATTCAATTCTATACGTCTACAGGGAAAGCCAATGCCATGGGCATAGTGTGTTTCATTTTCTTCTTTTCTTGCTTTTCTTTTCCTTGACCGAAAGGTACATGCAGTCTTGACTAGAAAAACCAAAGAATTTGGTGGGCTTTTCTATATTGTTGTTACTGGATGAAAAAAGGTTGCTACTTTTGGATACAGTGATGACCAGATCTGGATTTGGTAGAGCAATCCAGTGTCACGGTTCTACGGTTAGACCATAGTCAATCAAAAGTTCATACTGTTCGAGGCGGGCTGCTGCAAGTGGAAGGAATGCTAACAATACTTCCTGGATGATGCATTGGATTTTTTTTGGTGTAATGCCTCTTGTTTATGATCACTAATCTATAATATTATAGATAAAGAATAAGAAATTACGAAACTTAAAAATTTACTTATCTTGGTAAGACATGATGGAAAATGTCTTAGAAAAAAGTTACCATCCGGAACTGAAACTGTCCGATCTTCCGGTTGACGTTTCCCAAAAATCTTCCTCCATGCGATTTGTGTCCAATGTAATTTGCAGTGATTCCAAGATCCAACACATATGGTTTCTGGAAATCCGGTTTTCCAATTTATTCCTATTTGTTAGTGTTTTATTTTTTTTTTGTTTTCTCAATGATGCATGGTTATAACTTACAAGTTCCGGTTTTATTAACAGTGTGCGCAGTTGTCCTGAGTTTTTCCATATTTTCTGGTTGGAAATTGCACATTTGTTTATATGCAGCAAGCACCTTCTGTATGACTGATATTTAATTTTCCTTGTGGGCTGCAGATGCCAAGAAACAGATCCAGCAATTTGCTTCTCAGACAATTGCATCACATTTTAGTTCGACAATACAATCAGCTTTCAGCGTTGTGTGAGATTTCATAGGAGTAATAAAGGGTACAGTATAAGATATCATATTGAGAAAATTCTTGTATTTTGATTCATGATGTGTTCGTTCTCTGTCGGATATTCACCTAGTGCATACAATATGAATGTAAAGGACCCTTCAACCCAGAGCGAATCTTAATTAGGCTGATGTGGACGCCTTTTTCATTCTGCTATCTGAGATTGGATTGGCAAAAATTTCTTTGTTCCTATTGCAGGGTTCCATCTGAGCATCTTTGATTTGACTTGCATGAGATTTTTAATCCTGTTTGATGTCACTTATTACGGTGATCCGTTTCAGGTTTGTGAATCCCCAAATAACATATCTATGGCATGAACGCGTCTTGTGCTTCAAGTTGGAGATTGCTTGGATTTGATTTTGTTATATGAGTACGTTAGTTTTAATACCAGTACTTAGCTTATGTTTGGAATGATTTATTTGTGGAACAACTTTTAGATGCCTCCCTTTCAGTCGTTATAAGGGGTCAAAAATTAGAGGATTTAAGTTTATGATGTTTATATTTGTGATTTAGAGCCTTGGTGGACCGCTGAAAAGTTGAAAATACACCGACATAAAGACTGCTATCTTAGGGATTTACTGGGCTGCAAGCCTAGTAAATTTGTATGCTTGACTTGTGCGCCTGACTTTGGACATGAGTTGGATTCGAGACATATTTGTCATAGCAATCTACCTGCCCTTCTTTTTTGTTTTATTTGTTGGAGTGATAAGTGAGGCAAAAAAGCCATCCAACTTTATTAAAAAACTGAGCTTCGTACAAGAGGTAAAGAAACGGAGGCCAGCTTCACTAACAGAGCAAGAGCCGCAATAGCCAGGACAGAGATAGGGAAAACAAGAACACCAGACTTGTGAGGCCATCTCACAAAAAATTCAGATATCTACCAGATGTTTGTACACTTCCTTTATCTTTATCCACGTGGTAGCGAAGCAAGCAAGGTGAGAGTAATTAAAAATGAGAGATCAATCATTGCAGCTCTGAAGTTTGGCGGAGGCAATCAAGAATACGGCCGGCCATGTGGTTGTTGAGGAATAGAATGGCGTTACTTTCCTTGCAGCATAATTGCCGCAATCAAAAAGAGGATGTAATTCCGAATGTTTCTTGAGAAGTTCTGTTGAATCCATGTGGTGGAAAGATAAATCAAACAAAGATGATGGGTGTAGAACTCAAATAGCAAATAGCCATCCAAATTGAGTTGAAACGTGAGAAAGTTGAGAAGACGTGGTCAATGGTTTCAAGTGCGTAACTGCAAATGATACAGGGTCCCAGATTTTTGGCCAATTTTCTCTCTAGAACATCTTTCGTGTTCAACCTTTTCCTCTTCGAATTAACTTTGAGTACACATGGGAGGATATGTCAAATGCATTGAGCAAAGAATTCACACACCTAGTTTCCGAGAATTGTTAGGAGGTTGAAAATAATGATATAAAAAATTAAAAATAAAAAAGAAATATAAACAGAAAGGTTTTTAATCACAAGCAGGTCCGTCTGTTGTACTCGTCCCAAATATTAGAAACTTGATGTGGTCAACATATAATCTAATTAATTAAAGATAATTTAAGATAATTAAGATGATTAAATTCTTTTAAAATAAAGAAAGACTCAGGTTAAAATAAGAACTCCACTACGACTATGCTTCTTTGATGGAAAGAAGAGTTTGTGTCAATTTAAAAGAGTCCCTAGTATAGCTTATAAATACAGCCTGTGATTCTTCATCAGATATAGGCATCGGGATCCTCTGGCATAGACTAGAAGAGCTCGAGCTCTTTTGCAGTAGTTTTTTGCAGATTTTCAGAAGACCTATTGCTGCTTCATCTTTCTTCGTTCAGGATTGGATTCAAGCTTGATCAGAAATGGCTGGAGGTATGTTTATTTCCACTTTAAGATATGAATTTCTTACAATCAGTGGTATCAGAGCCACCTTCATGCTGTTTTGTTCAGTCTATTGATTATGAAAAATAGAAATCATCAAGATCTAGACCCCAGATTTCATTTCAATTTAAGTTTTATTTATTTATTTATTTATTTATTTATTTTTAATTTTAATCAAAAATCTATTTATGAATAAATAAATTAATTAATTAAAGGAAGAAGAGGGCCGACGTGCTCCCTTCCTCTTCTCTCTCGATGGTCGGATCTTTCGGTTGGGTCCCACTTTTGGTGGCTGACCGCATGATCGCCGACGTCCCAAGCCAACAGCCGCTTTTCGACATCCTTCCATCGATGAACATCCATGTTTTTTTTTAAAAAAAAGAATGGATGGAACTGTCGAATCAAGGCAAACCGGTGGCTCCCATTGCCAATCACCGATTATGGGTGATGAAGAGACACCGGTGAACCACCGATCCGATCTTAATGGAGGCTGTCGGTGGTGCTCAGGAGAGGAGCGTCGAATTTTTCGGCTCCTCCATGATTTTCGTTTGGATGAAGAACAAAAAAAAGAAAGGCCGGTGATCTGGCGGTCGGACTGCGGTCTCATGCCAGTCATCAGTGCGTGAACACCAACCGACCCTTGCCGATGGTATTTGTGGCGTGATCGAGCACCGGCCAAGAGAGAGGCGGCGGCATAGGTTTTCTAATTTTCATCAGGAAGAAGAATAGTAGAGGGGATTTTGGGCTAATGGGTTTCGAGTTCTAACCCGCAATCCAAAATCAATTTTAGACTCGTGAGCTAAAAAAAGTAATTTTACAATAAAGCTCCTTATAAAGATATGTATTCTATAAAGATCATATAGGGATTTTTACAAATTAGTCCCTGATAAAGTAATAATTTTATAAAGGTCCTTAAAAAAATAAATTTAAAAAATATTATTACTTTGATAATTATGATGGAGTTTATTATGTGAAGACACATGGGCTATTTTAGTCTTTATAATAAACTTTATTGCATAAAGATCCTTTTGAATTAAATTTTATGATTTGTTTTGATCAGATTATTATTTATTTGCTGAAAAATATCTGATCAAATTATGATAAAAATCATAATAAAATTTTATATGATTAATGAGGATATTCAAATGCCAAATTAAAGTTAATGAATTTATTATTTTCGAAAATAGCCACAGCATCCTAAAAAATAATAAAAGCCATATAAAGAAATAAATTAAAAAATAATAGTATGAGAATAAAATTATAATTAAGTCATAGAGATAATTAACTTTATCCATAGGGAGTGATTATTTTTATGATTTAATTGGAATAAGATGGTAATCTAGATATTAAGGATAGATTTTTTCTAGATTCATAGGTATGAAAATTTACTATTTTTAATATTTATATTACTAGTCTTATTAATCAAGTATTAATAAATTTTATGCATGATTCGCCTCTACCCACAGGAAGGTTAGAATTTATTATTGAAATTAATTATTTGAGATTATGTTTTAGCTTCATAGTACTAAAATTTTTATATAATTTTTTTTTATTATTGCAGCTAATCCTACTGCATATATTAATGATGCTGCTCTTATTCGAATGTTAAGTGGTGATAATTTTTTTGACTGAAAAGATAGCATTTTTTACACTCTTATAAAGATCTTGACCTAGCACTTCGTGTGGATGAACCACCTATTCCCACGGACTCAAGTATGCCGCAACAAACTTTGACATATGAGAAATGAGAGTGATCTAATCGCTTGAGTTTAATGCTCATCAAGTCTTGAGTGCCTAAAAGTATTAGAGGGTCAATCTCTCAATGTGATAAGGTCAAAAATTTTATGAAGGTCATTGAAAAATAATTTAAAAGTTCTGATAAAACTCTGGTCAGTATCCTAATGAAGAAATTTATAGGCATGAGGTTTGATAGTTCTAAAGGTGTATATGACCATATTATGAAAATGAGAGATATTGCTGCTCAACTCAAATCTTTAGAAGTTGAGATTTCTGAATCTTTTCTAATCTATTTTATTTTGAATTATCTACCTACAAAATTTAGCCCTTTCAAAATCTCCTATAACACACATAAAGAAAAATGGTCTGTTAATAAACTTTTGATCATGTGTGTTTAAGAGAAAGTAAGACTGAAACAAAAAAGCAAGACAAAGTATGAAAGTGCCAATCTTGTTACTCATGGTAAAGATTAAAAAAAAAGTATTCCTAAAGAAAAGAAGGATGCTGCAGTGTCAATGAAACATCATGGCAATAAAAATGCATACTTCTTTTGCAAGAAAAAAAAGACACATGAAGGACTGCATAAAGTATAAAAAATGACTTGAAAAGAAAAATATTTTTATATCTCTTGTGTGCCATGAATTATTTTCTATTGATGTTCCTAATAATACTTGGTGGATTGATTCTGGTACTATAATTCACATTACCAATATCATGTAGGACTTTCTCAATCTAAGGGATCCAAAGAAAAGTGAACAAGGTATCTACTCAGGCAATTGGATACGTTCACATGTAGAGGCTGTGGAAATCTTTAGATTAATTTTAAATTTTGATTTTATTTTGGACCTTGAAAATACTTTTTATTTTTCTAGTTTTTCTAGAAATTTAATTTCTATTTCCAAGTTGACAAGTATTGATTTTAGTTTTTATTTTGAAAACTCTGTAGTTAATCTTTTTTGGGATAAAAAAGTTATTAGCATTGGTTTTTTAATGGATAATTTATATAAATTAGATTTGAATCTAAATTATGAAAGTAATTATTTATCTATGCATGATGATAATATTGATATAAAGAGAAATATTATTAAAGAGAACTCTTCAAGTTTATGGCATAAAAGGTTAGCTCATATCTCTTTAGAGAGAATAAATAGGTTGGTAAATAATGGCATTTTAAAAGATGTTGATTTTACTGACTTTGGTACTTGTTTGGATTGCATAAAAAAAAAAGCAAACTAATAAGTCCTCTAAAGATGCCAAAAGGAGTTTTAATATTTTGGAAATCATATACACTGATATTTATGAACTATTTTCTACTTCCTATTTTAATGGTCAGAGATATTTTATCTTATTTATTGATGACTATACTAGATATATGTATCTTTACCTTCTGTTTAAAAAGGGAGAGGCACTAGATGCCTTTAAGATTTATAAAGCAGAAGTAGAGAAACAGATGAATAAAAAATAAAAATTATAAGATCTGATAGAGATGGAGAGTACTATGAAAGATATGCTGAAAAGGATCAAATGATAGGCCCATTTGATAAGTTCCTTGAAGAAGAGGATATTATTGCCCAATATACAGTGCCTGGAACACCACGGCAAAATGGTATAGCAGAAAGAAGAAACCGTACACTGATGGACATGGTAAGGAGCATGATTAGTAGTTTTAATCTTTCTTTATCTCTTTAGAGTGAAGCACTAAAGACCGCTGTATATATCTTAAATAGGGTTCCATCAAAGGCTGTATCTAAAACTTCTTTTGAGTTGTGAAAATGATGGAAACCAAATTTAAGTTATTTATACATATGAGGATGTCCAGTTGAGATGTGGATTTATAATCTATATTTAAAGAAATTGGATTCTAGAATAATTAGTGGCTATTTTATTAGCTATGCAGTAAATTCCAAAAGATATATGTTTTATTGCCCTAACCATGGACCCAAAATCGTTGAGACTAGCAGTGCAAAATTTCTTGAGGATTATGAACTTAGTGGGAGTGATTATCCTAATAAGGATAAATTTGAGAAAATAAGGGATCAAATTGATCAACCCATAAAAAATAAAGAATTTATTGTTATTCAAGGTGATCCACAAGAACATGGACAATCAATTCAAGAACAAACACTCCATGAAGAGCAAGTTCATGATGAACCTACAACTGAAGTTACTTAAAATACAGATGTAGTAAGATTAAGAAGATCCTTAAGAGAAAGAAGACGTACAATTTTTAGTGATTACATTGTCTACCTATAGAAATCTGATTTTAATGTCAGACTTGATAATGATCCTAAATCATTTTCACAAGCCATAAGTGAAAATAATTTCATATACTGGTATGATGCCATGAAAGATGAGATGAAATTCATGGTTAAAAATCAAATCTGAGATCTCGTTGAGTTACCTAAGGGTGCTTCAGCCATTGGCTGTAAATGGGTGTATAAGACCAAAAGAGACTTTTTAGATAAAATTGAATGATATAAGGCTAGACTTGTAGCTAAGAGTTTCACTCAAAAGAAAGGCATTGACTATCATTAAACCTTCTCTCTAGTTTCAAAGAAGGATTCATTAAGGATAATTATGGTCTTAGTAGCTCATTTTGATTTAGAGTTACATCAAATAGATGTGAAAACAATATTTTTAAATGAAAATCTAGAAGAGACAGTGTATATGACTCAGCCTAAAGATTTTTATACAGACAAAAATAGTCATCTTGTATACAAGTTAAAGAAGTATATATACGGATTTAAATAAACCTCCCACCAATGGTATATAAAATTCTATGATGTTATAAGCTCTTTTGGCTTTATAGAAAATATTGCAGATCAATGCATATATCTCAAGATTAGTGAGAGTAAATACATATATCTGATTTTATATGTAGATGATATATTACTTGCAAGCAGTGATTTGGGTTTGCTAAAAGAGACAAAACTATTTCTTTCTCGAAACTTTGATATGAAGAATATGGGTGAAGCCTCTTATGTCATTAGCATAGAGATTCATAGAGACAGATCACGAAAGATTTTAGATTTATCTCAAAAAGCCTATATCAAAAAGATTTTAGAAAGATTTAAAATGATAGATTGTACTCCTACGATTGCATCCATTATGAAAGATGACAAATTCAGTCAGAATCAATGCCCACAAAGTGAATTGAAAAAAAAGCAAATGAAGAATATCTCATATGCATATGCAGTGGGAAGCTTGATGTATGCACAGGTCTATACAAGAGCTGATATAGCATATGTAGTAGGCATTTTGGGTAGATATCAAAGCAATCCTGACCTTGATCATTGGAAAGCTGCAAAGCAAGTTATGCGATATCTATAAGGAACCAAGCATTATATGCTTACCTACAGACATACTAATCACTTGGAGGTGATTGGTTATTTAGACTTAAATTTTGGTGGATGTGTATATACAAGAAAGTCTACTTTAGGATATATTTTTCTTCTTGCTGAAGGTACCGTATCTTAAAAAAATAGTAAGCAATCGATAGTTGCTTCGTCTACCATGGAGACAGAGTCCGTTGCATGTTATGAAGCTACTTCACAGGCTATATGAATGAGAAATTTTATTTTTGGTTTGAGAGTTGTCGATTCTGTTGCAAGACTAATAAAAATTTATTATGACAACTCTGCTATAATTTTTTTTTCTAAGAATGATAAAAGTAAAAGTCGCAGCAAGCATATCGATATAAAGTATCTTGCTATTAAAGATCATATCAAGAAGCGTGAAGTGGATATCCAACTTATCAGTACTGAATTAATAGTTGCAGACCCCATGAATAAAGGATTATCGGCCAAACAGTTTAAAAATCATGTGGATCATATGGGAATTATTAATTCAATTTTCTTTTGATTAGCTTCTTGTAACACACTTATTCTTAGAAATAAAGAATATGTTATTTTGTTTTGTGCACATAAAGTTTATGTTATAAAGTTGGATTCTGAATAGCTTATATAAAGTTATTCATAAAGAAAGATATAAAGTACTTAAATAAAATATTTCATGCATTATGATACATGGAAGGAAGTATTCACTTTTAGGATATAACCGTCATGATTCGTGTATTAAAATTTCTTATTTAAGTGGGAGTTTTTGACTTGAGATAGTTTATGGCCATACTACAATTTTGTTTATCACCTATTCGGTATCTTAATTATGACACGTGGGCCAAGTGGGAGAATATTGTACCCGTTCCAAATATTAGAGACTTGATGTGGCCCATATGTAATCTAATTAATTTAAGATAATTAAGATGATTAAATTTTTTTGAAATAAAGAAAGACTCATGTCAAAATAAGTACTCCACTATGGCTATGCTTCTTTGATGAAAAGAAGAGTTTGTGTCTATTTAAAAGAATCCTTAATCTGGCCTATAAATACAGCCTGTGATACTCCATCAGATATAGGCATCGAGATCTTCTGGCATAGACTAAAAGAGCTCTTTTGCAGTAGCCTTTTGCAGGTTTTCAGGAGATCCATTGCTGCTTCATTTTTCTTCATTCAGCATTAAATTCAGGCTTGATCAACAATGGCTGGAGGTATATTTATTTCCACTTTAATATCTGAATTTCTTACACCGCCTACATCCCATAATCATACCCTCAAGAGGAAGTTATATAATGGCCATTTTAGATTTACTAAGTTCAGGTTAAATTAATACACTAGTTGCATTTCTTAAGGTTATCCATTTGGTTTCAATCATGAATGTGAGGTCATTTAATAGCTACGGCAGCGTCCTCCACTCACAAGGGCTGTGATTATAGGGAAGAAAATGATGAAATGATTGTTTCCTTAAATTATTCATCCCATATTACAGTTATCATGATGCCAATACAGTGAAGTCATGACCATTCGGTGTTTGTTTTTAAACCAAAACAATAGATATTGTGGAGTATCAGACCTACTTGACTGCAACCCTTTAGAAGTCTCAACTCCAACTTATAGGGTGCTGCGATTAGCCCTTTACTCACCTATTTTTCCCAGTCGTGCTACAAAAGAGACCAGCAAATATTGTTTTCGTGAAGGAACCGTGCAAGCTATGTGGTCCAAAAAAAATTTCTCACAGTATCTTTATCAAATCCTCAGAGATACATGAACAGATTTCAATTTGTAAGCTCACCACCGCCCTTTTGTGCTGTCTCTCGGTGATAGTTTGCTTCTTTTACTTAAAACATGATCTCTATCATTATCCTTCACCTGGCACCCTTCCCTCCCAATAACATGATCCACAAGTCCTTTTTTTTTTTATGTTTTTCTTGTTGAGCTTTCTGCCTGTCTTAATCAAATTGGAATGCTTTTCCTCCAATTCAATATTGACACGTCTTCTGCAAGTAAAACAGTTTAGAAAGTGACTTCAGTTCAAACATGTATGCATGGTATTGGAGAACAATCCTTCCTACGTCACTTGTGGCTGATCTTTGCAATGGTGCAAGTTGGCGCATTCCAAGGATACGGTACTCCATTTCCTCACATCTCCATGGATGAGCCCCACTTAGCAGCACCTGTTTTAACTCTTCCATCACCTTCAGGGTCCCAAGATAGCGACTCAAAAATCACTTTAGGGTAACCTTCGAACTGTGTCGAAGTCACCATGGCTCAGTTTGAGTGAGTATGGACGTACAAGATTTGAAAATTTTTTGTTTCACCGATTATGGGATGCATGACCTTGGTATTGATATTTGCACCAGCAATTGCAACTAGGAATTGACTGTAAAATGGATACATGATAGGTACCATGGCATGACACGTCATGGCCATCGAAGGTCGAGCATGCCCAAAACTAGAAGATTCCAAAAGAAGGTCCTATTGGAAAGTTATACCTAAATTGTGACAGATGCCATTGCATCTAGACAATCTAGGAACTCGAACCTTTCAAGTTTCCCATCCTCATTTCAACTTAGCATCCTTTTTGAATTCCATCCCATACATCACCATCTAAGCTTTTCACTTCCACTAAGGCTACATTTGCAACATGGATCATCTTCTCTATCATCCTTATCATCGTTGAATCACACGAATGTGAATCATACCTTCTTATTATCGAGAACAAGGGAAATACATGTATAAAATCGTTGAATGACCAACGATGGCGGTGGGGTGGTTAAGAAGAGGAAAGATTGCAAAGAGATCTTTCATGTGGAAACTATGCAATATTCTTTTCTCCATCTACCTCTTGGACTTTGACACTCCACAAAAGACTAAAAATTAGAGACCCAAAGCTATAAGAAGCAAATCTATTAGGTCCTAACTATTCATCACATGCCAATGAATTGACTTAGTTGGGGGTCACTCTCATAGAAATCCTTTCTTACACTTGATCACATGACTTACCCTTAATGACACATGGCGGTGCCTCGAGTGAACAAATGGATACTTGTTAGGAGCTAGAAGAGGATTCTCACATAACTATTGCAACTCTGATTAGGACATGTTATTGAGAGAGGTTGAGTGTTAGTGTGGATAAAAAATGATGTAGTAGTGGAGAGTGAGAAGGATTGTTGTTCTTCCTCATCTTTAATTTTGCTTTTCTTCTTCATTGGCACTAGCTAAGGAAAGATGGAAGGAAGGAGAGGGACAACCGGGCCATGTTTTAATCATGGTACAATCATATAATTAAACTAGTAAGCTTATGGTAACCCTTGCCTAGTGGTGCCACAACATGCTCTGTTAAAATAACCCCTCTTATTCTTTCTGGTACATAAACCCCTCCTTTTATTAAAGTAGTATGAACACCCTCCATTTGTAGATAGGAGAATGCTAAATTGGAGACCAAAAGAGTCATGTTTGGCTTTTCTGTAGTAACAAACAAGGACACTAGCTAACACAGGGACGGATTTGGATGTCATCAATATAATTTTAGTTTGGCAACCTTGTAGGTTGAAGCTGCATTTTCTCTTTCTTTTCTATTGTTCTCTATTACCAATTGAACCCTTGATATACTTTGCGGACTTACAAGGGAGGTTGTCATGGTCAAAAATATATACACAAGGCCCTATCCATTGTGGAAACCCACTATTTTAAACATTTAAAGAAAGGATGGCTATTTATTTTCATTTAATAATCCCAATAAAATTTACTTTTATATGTAATTAGTTGGTCAATTAGTAGAACATTTCCAAAAATTAGTTTGCAATAATCTAGGTTTGAGTGTAGCATGACTCTATGAATCAGGTCATTATATTTAAGATTATGCGAAATAAAAATATAAAATCTTCATCATTGACATAATTAAGCTTGGTCTATTGCCAAACTTTTGCACCGATCCGAAAGGCCAATCTAATTAGATGCCACTGCTTCTCCAATGAAGATTAAATTGAAAACTAGGGTCAACCAATGGAATATATGTCATATATAAACACTCGGCATGCTTGTTTCTTAAGATCTTACCTAAGCATATCTACATTGAACTTAGGAGGTTGTTCACTGATATAAAGCTTACGAAAAGGCTCCATGGAATAAAACGAGGACTCAAAACCTCTCTTTTTTTTTGTTTGGAAGGAAAACAAACTTAAACTTTATATCTTAAATTTGCTCGATGGATAATTGTAAGCTAGAAAGCCCGTGGGGCGGTGATGGTGGACCTCATTATTGAGGTTGCTTTGGCGGCTGTATACGGAATAATCGTACCTTTAAGTTGCGTGCTCCCCCTGTGCAGCTTGCACACGGAAATTGTGGACGCTTAGGGTACCATTTTGGTCCTTTGAGGAAAGAAGATTTTGTTGGTTAGCGTGAGGGAGAAATCTTGCACCGTTCTGTGGTCCATTCATTTTTTTTTTTTTTTAAAGTTCACATCTGAATATGGATACCTTAGTTTGAGGCTGCAACAATGCGCCTGCCAGAGAAATTTTTCATCATTAAAATATTTTTTTTAAGAAGCTAATGCTTGAGTTTATGATATCTGAAAAAATAATTTATATATATTTAATCGATCTTAAAAAAATGGCATGTTTCATAATAATTTATATTTAATTAAATATTTATTTTTTAAAAAAATTATATAAAATATTTATTATATTATTTAAAAATATTTAATTTTTATTCTATCTAAATGCTCAATGGCACATTTGAAAGAAAAAAAAAATCATTCTAATTTTTAGCGATGAAAATTAAATTTTTTTATATCTTATATAAATTTTTCTTTCCAACAAAATATTATTTATTCATCTTTTTTTATTTTTTACTTTTTAACTTCAATCAAATATGAGATCTTTTTCTATTTTTCATTGACCATATTTTTCGCCACCTCCTCCTGCGAACCAAGTTTTAAAATATTTTAAATATGCATGAGTTGACTATGAAAATCTAGAGCGGTGCCAATGGTACATCTATCGTAACAAAGTTCAAATTATATTTGACATAACAAATAATATCATTTTCTCATATGCCCTACAAATACTCTGGTTGGCTTTTACTTGGTTTGGTTGGGTTTTTATCAACCATTGCCATGGGTACCTGAATAGCTAATGTGACCCACCTGCATCGCATATCTTCTTGCTTATTCCCCCATTGTTGGTCCAGACCAACTTGCATGTATAATGCCAGGTGAATATGAAACGTTACTTGCAATTTCAAAATTTATCAAAAATTCCAACCATGCGTTTGCCGTCAAACACGAATCTTCTTACAGTTAGATTACGTTTCCTATAGATCTAAGATGGCTTAAAAGCATCATTGCCAACCAGAGTCAAGCACATCGTGCACATATAATTAACGGTAGTACCGTAACAAGAAATTCCATAACCTAAATCGGCCTCAAACTAGAGTTGCTTTAAAATAAGTTTTGGTTAAAAATATGGCATTACCTCTTAAAAGTCATTTATCATATCAAAGGGTATTTGCTATCCGCTTCCAATGACATTTAACAATAAGAAAACTGCCGATGAAAAAAAAATCAAAAAAAATAAAAAATCTAGCTAAATGCTTTCTATTAGCCGATCTTATATCTTCCATAGCTTCTCATCAGACAATTGTCATTAGTAAGAGGTGCAATGGAAGGGAATATAGTGAGATTGGAGAGAATTTATAGTTGCATAACTGCAATATAATGTCATTTCTGCCGTAGCACCCAAGTTATCACTCACACAATCAACAGTTATAGATGTCGCAAATTCTATAGAATGTCAGTCATTGCATCTTGAACTTAAATTAACATGCTGACCTCAACATCTACTGACTTTTCTTTTTGGTGGTAACATACTTTTACTTCAAACTCTTTTAATCCCAGTGCTCTCCAGTCTTCCAACTTGGTTACTAAAACATATAGGTTTGAATCCAAACCCAAGAAAAAATCTTATAGGTTTGAATAGGGGTGCATTGTGGTCAAAAGTGGGACCTAATGTTAGTCTAACTAGTAGAATTTGCAAGAGTAGATGCATAGGTATTAATCCAACAAATCCATGTTTCATTAACTATTAGCATTTGAAGGTCAAAAGACACCAGGACATGAAGAAGTAAACAACTTATATCATCTATATAGAGATCGGGTCAAAGACGCTTCAGCTCAGAATAACCCACAATCTAAAAGCAGTGCGGACCAAATGGGATGCCATCGCCTCCTAGAAAACACGGGCTCGGTTTTTAACGAAATTACCCTTCCGTCCCGCGCGCTTCGCCCTCACACCACCGCACGCACTCGTGGTAATTTCGTCCAATGAAAACTAGTTACCTTTTACCGCGGGCGGGTCAAGTAGCCGAGAGTGCTTTGGTTGAAAAAGGTGAGCGATTTAGCCCTTTCCTCATGGGGCACAGCTAATTCTTGGTTCTTTTGTAGGACTTTGTTTGTTCTTTGTTTCATTATTAAAAAGAAAAGCTTGGCTTGTCTGTAAAACCACCGGTTCCCTCCATAGAGCACGGTGGAGAGGAGGGAGGGAGGGGGATGCCCCTTCTAGAATGTTTAGATTAGGATGGAAAAGAACACTTGGTCTTAATTATTAATTTGGTGATGCATCTCATTCTCTTTAACACCCTTTTCTACTGTAACCAACTAAACCTTTGTCCCATTAGAGAAGAATCGAAAGGAGGGTCATTATTAAATTGATTAATTATAGATTAAAATAAGGATGTAATGATACTTACCGGCGTGGCAAATCTACAGGTCACTTATTTTTTAAGTGACATGATTTGGACTAACAAACTATCGATGTACGTAAATTCTAATGAAGAATGATTGAAAGAATTTTATCCATCATATTGCAAGATCGGTTGGGCAACAAAGCATCCTTCTCTTCTCTTCGCAGCATTAAGAGAAGAAAACTAGGTAAACTAATCAAAAAGTAAAAATAATTTATTTTAATAAAATATATTAAAAAAATATTTGAAAAAATTGATAAAATGGAAGTCTAGATTAGCTTCCGTAAAATGTCCCAAAAGTAAGCTTCTCATAATTGTAAGCAAATTTCTGCTGCTTTAGAACATAAGATATAATTTTTTTATAGTGTTAAGAGTAAACTAGGCCAAACTAGTTTAAGAGTAAAATAATATATTTCAGCACAATACGTGAGAAAATTTTTGGATGTATTGGTACGTAAGGATTTAGAGTAATTTCTATCAATCAGACTATTGATATTATAAAATGTAAGCTTTCACTTGTTGTATGGTCACGCGCGGCTGTCGACATCCTCAATTAAGTGAACACGTGCAACTCACCAGCCCACATATAGTCTTTTTAAAAGGACCATCTCAAAGAAGAAACCTCTTTATTTACCCAAAAGAATAAAAAAAAAAAAAAAATGAAACTTCTTCTCTAGGACCCACCATCTACTCGCATCGGACGGACTACTTACGTTTCATATACTTTAACCATCATAATGTTATTAGCCATCAACAATAGAACAACATAGACTTTAGCAACTTATGCCTCCTTAAAAGTTGTCCTCCGCACAACTACTTTGTGTCACATGCCTCCAATTGCTTCATCTAGAGTGAAGGTGTTCTTCCCTACACCCGGAGTATTATAATCAAATAATCAAAGTGTTGCTAAGTTGGTGCTCCATGAGCTATCATGAGATCGACATCGCAATAAGAATAAGAATTGCATGCTTTGAGATTTATGTTATGTACACTTTTTGTATGTCATGAAATGATATTATGTGGATGCCCCTTTTTTTTTTTTTTTGGCAGCGAAGGAAAAGATAGAATGTGCTTTTGTTTATGCCCTTCCCCACCAAGGATAATGTATTTGGTTTTTAATCCAATTGTTTGCAATAAGGGAGGCTTCAAACTGTTGCATTTCAATACTTAATTCTGTGTAGAATATGCTCGACTATATGAAAGCACAACATCAGATGATCTGCCCATATTTAGAATGAGCAACATGTGGCTTAAGGTCTATCTACTAATCCTCATTTCAATGTGAGTTAACTTTTCAATTAGGCATGCATATTCTAATGTACTCGTCAAGGGAATAAAGAAAGAGAAAGCCTTTGGCATATATCTCGATAATTATAGCACAAATATTCTCTCTCTCTTTTAATTATATAGTTCTCAAAAATCAAGTGAATTTTTAGCTTAATGCTTGCCTGAATTATATTATCATTCTTTATTTGCATTAGGATATTTTGTTCATACAAAGATGCAAGGATCAATCCCTTGCTAGAAGGATATTAATTAATATATTAATATTATTGAGTCATTAACTAAAGTTAGATAATAACCTTTATATATTTTATTTTTATATGAAGCTAGCTAATATGTTCACAATGTAATGAATTTTTTTACTTTTTATTTATAGTATACATATTTCCTTCTTATTTTGGGTAACTAAGTGAAGCCATTCTGTGAATCGGATGCTGCTTGTTAGAACCAAACTAGTAGTTCTAAGTCTTCATATAAATTTAATATATTATTTTTTAGTTGTCCCAAAATTTATTTTTTATATTATCATATTTTTTAATAATTAATTATATCTATATAAAAATTAAATTAATTAATAAATTTTTTTAAAAAAATAACAATAACAGTACCATCAACCAACAGCATAAAAATTAGCCATGTGAGCCTGCTACCTGATTTGATATCTTATGTACGAAATTATCTTCAAAAATTTACCAAACAGGCTCTTTTGGAAGTTAATTTAACCGGACCCAACAACGAGAGTGCCATCAATCCTGTCAGTAGAATGACACGAGATTTAACTATGTCAACGTGAACAGCTACTTGATTTGATATCTAATGTAATAAATTATCTTTACAAGTTTACACGGAGATTTTTTTTTTTTTTAAATTAATTCGATCGGTTTCATAGTAATTTTTTTTTTTTTTTTTAGTAATAGCAACAAGTGTGCCATCAATCATGTCAATATGATCATACAGGAATTAGCTATCTCAACCTGGAACAGCTATCTGATTTGATATCAATTGTACTAAATTATCTTGGCAAAGCGAACCAAGAGGTTCTTCTGATGGCACCATCCACACCATCTTTGAATCTTTTGGTACTAACAATTATAAAGAAGAAAAGCCCCCCCTGTGTTGCTCAATTAGACACGCATCCACCCATGCATCCCTTTTTTTTCCTTCTCTAATCTCATGTCCCCCGCTTTTAGCTAAACTAATTGCCAAAATGTACGACGCCATCAACCCCAAGGCAAAGCCAAGAGAAAACTCTCTGGCGTACACATCTACTCATCAATCCCTTATTTTACTACTAGTCTACTTCCATTTGGTTTTAACCCTACGAGAACTAATTAGCTCCCCTCCCCTTTGTGCTCCCTTTTGGAAGTACATTGGTTTTGAAGCGTGGGATTGGGCCCTCTTTGTTTGACCCCAAGGGAAAAGGGCCCTTAGGTTGCTTGTTGGCAGACTTTACCTTTCCGCAGCTCGCACTACTTTCTCTCTCTCATGACTCAGATGACAGGAGTTCGGAAGAGACGGAGATAAGACTTTAAGGCCAGCTTCATCATATTCCACTACCATTAAAATATATTTTTTAGAGAGAGAACATCCAAGAGTGTCACAACATCAATTATGAAAATCGTGTTATTAACGTAGTTAAGGGATATTTTTTTACGTGTGAACTTAGGATTATTATAATATTACCGATTTCAATAAATGCATCCCGAAGAACATTCCCTCTAATTTAATCAAAATTAGGCATCTCAGACTAGCATTGCCAAGTCTTTGCTGACGATGTTCCTCGGCAAATGCTCTAGATGTGGTTAATTAGTTCAAAGAAATAAGCATGGGTGGCATAGAATGAGATGCTTTCATATTGACCTAAGGGATCTAGTCATTGACTATTTAATAGGAATGAGAATTTTTTTGAGGTACTCCTTTCATCTTAGAAAAATTTGAGGCATATTTTTTCACCTCTTATTTTGGCCAAGAACAAGAAACAGTAGGAAAAGAAAGGGCACCCTTGATGAAGCCCACCCAACGAATCAAAAAAATCCATCAGAATACCGTTGATCAAGATGATATAATTTTGGATTTTCATATAGTCCATAACTCAGTCAATCTACTTGTCTTAGAAGTCAAACTTTTATAGCATTCAATACAGAAAATGCCAGGTCATCTAATCATAAGCCCATTCCATGTTTGATTGCCATCAAGCTCCGATGAACGAGGGCATATGTCGCAGATCATGTGTAAACTCCTGAATGAGTAAGGTATTGTCGGTGATGTAATGGCCACTGACAAAAGCATTCTACTTTAGGTTAATCAAGCGAGGAACAATCGTCTTTAACCATTCGACCAGGATTCTAGTATACATTTTATACAGATGATGCAAAGACTAATCAATCTAAAGCACACTGGGAGAGATGCATCAGGTCTCTTTAGAATGAGGATGATCAATATCTTCTTTCACTCCTCCGAAATATCTCTAATCTTAAAAATCATCTACACCACCTCCACCACCTCCCTCTCCAATAATTGATTAGTACGGACAAAAAAAGTGAGGGGGGAACCCATCTAGCCCTAGGACCTTATCCTCCAAAAGAGATCAGAGGGTCCCTTCATCTTCGCAGCAGATATTGGACAAGTCAGAGCTTCATTCTCCTCATCGAAGATATGGCTCATGGGCTTGGACCCTTGGAAGGAGGCATCCCCATCTAAGGACATGATCCAACGCGATCTAAAGAACTGAAAAATGTGCACCTTGATCTCCTCACTTTCCTCCACTCTATCAATGCTCTTCCTCAACTGCTTGATGCGGTTGGTAGACCTTCAAATCATCATCGACTGGTAGAAAAATCTAATATTTCGATCATTCTCCTTAATCCATCAGATTCTAAATTTTTGTCTTCACAGTATCACATGCTGTCTTAGAAAAAAATAGTGCACGGAGAATTTGTGATGAAACTCCCTCAAATTAGGCTTCTAAAGGCTTCCTTCTTGATCCTTTCTCATATGGAGCTTCACAATATCCGCCTCCATCCTCTCGATCCATCTGAAGATATCCATTAATCTCAAGACGGTTCCATTGAAGGACCTGCACCTCGCTAACTTAAGCTCGGGTCATCCGATACCTCACATCATCATAGATTAGCAACCTCCATGCCTCTCCAATCAGATTTCATGGTCTTAAATAGAAAATTTAGAATTTCTCAAACATTTTTTATAAAAGATTTTTTTTCCCAAGGTTTAATATGTTAATAATGATTTCTTCATTGGTGACAAATATATCATACCAATAACATTCATCATGTCAGGATGGTCATAATTTGAAAAAAATTATTGATTGGATCAAATCCACCAGTTGGATCAGTTCAACTGCAAAGCAATACATACATATTGCTTATATTACTTTATTTACTTGTGTTGCTTTGCATTTAGACTAATCCATTATTGAGTTAATGAATTTGATTCAACCAACAATTTCTCCATAATTTGGCAGTGCTATACAATTGCGTCAAAAATCTTGTCTCAGCTGACATTGGCGGAAAATTTTGAGAGAAATTATATGAATTGATTTATAAGTATGTCTTTAGAATACCCATTATCTGACCTCTCTCTCTCTCTCTCTCATACACACGTGTGCGTGCATGAGCACTTGAAAGGTGTTCTTGATTCATAGGGAATGTGCAAGCTTGCTTCCAACATCCCCCCTAAAATCATACATAATTTCCAAATTATGGGCTAGTGCTCCAAACGCATTTAGGCTCTAAATGTTTAAAAGTAAATGACAGCACCCACCATGCATAACCTAAAATAGACCATTGGCGCCCCCCAAGTGACTATCTCCCTATCATTTGTCTAAAGAATTTAATTTAGTTAGAAGAAATTTTATCCAAAATTGGATAAAACGGGATAGAAACCCAAGCCACTAATATTATTAACCAATAATTTTACCAACTAAATTAGTTGATACTCTTTCACCTTATCCTGTGATCAAGTCTCCAATACAAACATATAGCAATCATGGTACTCTTTATAAGGACCATCTTGTCTCATCACACAGTAGAAAAATCCTGACATCATGCATTAATATATCTGTTAAACGATTAAAAAACGGAAAACAAGTAGACTCGATTTGTTTCATACGAAGACCAACCCCTCATTAAAATCCCAAAAGAATTATGCAAGCCAATCACAACATATCCTAACGCACCGTCCCAAATTTTTTCAACTCCAGCAGTGCGAACCAACCATCTCAAGCTCAGGCTCCTCCGGCATCCGCTGCGGCCACAAAATACCAACCCAAGTCTACCCTTCTGCCCATAAACAAACCACTTTGACAGCAAGAGAAGTCCAAGTAAGAGACAAAACCACCACATAGAAGAGAACAGGACAGGGGAAGACAGAGGTGGGGTGGGGTGTTGGAATAGTCAAACTTCACGGGCTCTGTCACGCTGTTCGATTTAATTAACTTCTTAAACCCCACCACACCACTTCAGGCTTTAGAGAGTTTAAACTAAGCCATGATCCCATTGCGGCGTGCTCCATCGCACGTCTCTTTTTTTCTAAAACCCTCTATAAAAGCCCTTACCACCTCCCTCCCCCCACCCTTTTCATCCATTAGTCGAATCCCATCTCTTACCATCTCCCAGGTCTCCCCCTCTCTCTCCCTCTCTCTCTATCCACCAAACTCCTCATCTAACTTTCTCTGTAGTTGCCTATCTTGATACAACAAGAAGACAGAGAAGAAGCTATGGAGATGGGGAGGGGACTAGGAGTTGGGGTCCATGGAAGGACTTGGAGCTCTGCCAACCCACCAAGTGAAGAGGACATGGATTTAAGAAGAGGCCCTTGGACTGTGGATGAAGACCTCATACTGATGAATTATATCGCCGCCCATGGCGAGGGCCGATGGAATTCTCTTGCTCGTTGCGCAGGTAACGGATTTAATTCATTAAAGCTTAGACTGGTGGGAGGAAAGAGCCTCTTAAACACTGGTATATTTATTGTAATATATCAGAGCAGAGTATGGCCATATAAGTTTAAAGAATAATTTTAAGACCACCACGAAGCCAAATATCTAATTTTTAATTCCCCTCCAGCTTATTGTTTTCTAATTTTTCTTTATCTCTAATACCTTCTATTCTTCTTCCTCTCCTATTAATTCTACAAAGCAGGACTGAAAAGAACAGGGAAGAGCTGCCGGCTCCGATGGCTCAACTATCTCCGCCCGGATGTCCGGCGCGGTAACATCACCCCCGAAGAGCAGCTCCTGATCCTCGAGCTCCACTCTCGATGGGGAAACCGGTGAGAAATCTTACAAAAAACCCCTCCATCATTGAATTATTCTTACATTCCAGTCCTTAGCAAATCGTTCTGGGTCGTGCAATAGGTGGTCGAAGATCGCGCAGCACCTGCCCGGGAGGACCGATAATGAAATAAAGAACTACTGGAGGACCAGGGTGCAAAAACATGCAAAGCAGCTCCAATGCGACGTTAACAGCAAGCAGTTCAAGGACGTCATGCGATACCTATGGATGCCTCGCCTCGTTGAAAGAATCCGGGCAGCCTCGGGCAGCTCGCCGGCAGCCATCTACCAGAATGCTACCGTCCCGATGGCCGGCGGTGACCAGCTCGTGGAGATGGGCAGCGAGGTCGGGCAAGTGAAGCCAAGCCCAGAGACCTCAAGTGCCGCCGGGTCGTCGTTGGACTCGGTCGGTTTGCAGTTCTCGTCACCTCCGATCTCCGACTGCTTCTCGGATTGCTACGGCGGCGTGCAGGGTGGTGAAATTAGGAACGGTGACGGGATTCCAGATGTTCAGATCGGCGGGTGGTGGCCGGAGTCGCTGCCCAGCCCGGGCGGTGACAGTAACCTGGGGTTACCGGACTTCGAGCAGGGCGCATGGGGGGAGAGTTGCTTGTGGAGCGTGGAGGATATTTGGTTACAGCAGCAGTTCTAAAAAACAGAGGAAAAGAAGGGAAAAATATGGCTTGTAAAGACTACACCAATATATAAGCATAGATTGGACCTGCGAGAAAACAGAAAGGAGGAAGAAGAAAAGGAAGAGGGAATCACCGGGGAATTTCGAAGTTTTCCAATCTCTTTTAGTTGGAATTTTTTCAAGTTTTCCAATCTCTTTCTCTTCTTTGTTTCTTCTATTTTTTAAATGATAATAGACAATCTGTAGTTTTAATCTCATTTTTTTCTCATCAGGATGTCATTGTAAACTGTTGTTCCTAGATGTGTAATAAATCCACTTGTGAATTAATTGTTACCACTCTACAATTGTTATTTATTTACTTGATTTCATTAATAGAACAAGGATAATAGTTATATGAGGGGGACCTTTGAATATTTTTCTTCCCATCCCCTAATAAAAGGAATCGCCATCACGCATACATTTTTATACTTGACATCATAGTACTCTCAACTTGCTAATAATGTGCATCCAACAACAAATATAAAGTTTAAGCACATGTTCATCATTGGACATGAGACATGCCATAAAAATACTGGCAGGCTTTTATTGGCGGTGTTGTTTGAAACCGGTCCATGGATTTTGAAGCAAACTTGGACTTAGTTTTGTCACACAGTTGAACAGCAACATGGGATTGCGTTAGAATAGCAAATCACTAAATCTTATAAGAAAGGGGAGCTAATTGTGGGAAGTGTTGGTTTCGCACGTGGAGACCTTCCATTAGTCAGTGGAGGTCTACATCATCTAGTTCAATTATATTGTCATCGGCAGGCGCATGGATGCCTTCCAATATATCCATGTTGCAACTTGCAAGGAAAGGATATCATACTATTTTTACTTATTGGATAACTAGAAATCGATTATATTGGGTATGACAAAATTGTTTAGGTGAGAAAAGTATTTCAGAACTATATTTTAATTTTTTAAAATATATAAGTTATAAGAATAAATCAATCTTTACTCAAAAAAATGTCTTTATAACTCTACTGGTAGAGCTTCAAATTCTCTTATTATAAAATAATTGCACATGTTAGAGGATATTTTTGAAAGATATTTATCATATTTTTGATAATATGGTGATCTTTCACCATCACCCAAATTTAAATTCGAGACCTCCCGCTCCGAACAAAAAAAAAAAAATAGTCAAGTTTCTAGTATGCATCAAAATATCATACACACACATATTATAGTTACATTAATCTAAATAACATATAGAACCAGAATGTAGGCTTCTCTCCTTTTATCATTGGGTTTCAATATGGTAGGTCATTGTGTTGGTCAAAACCATCTTAGTCCATAAATCACATCATTTAAGGAAATATGACATTCTCATGAGTGATGGTTATGAAAAATAAGCCAAGATTTTGACCAACCGGGCTTGTTTCATGACAAGACCACTTCCATATAAATGAGGAGAGACTAAGCTTGTGTGTGTATCAATTATTATTATTTTAAAAAAATTATACTCACATCTAATAATGTTTGAAAAATCTATGCTCATATCTTAAGATTTATTTTTATCCAATACTTTAATCATTAAATTAACAGCATATTGATTAAAGTTAATCTAAATATCATATTAGAACAAAGAATTAAAAATAATCAAAATAATCTTAAATGACATAACAACAGGCCAAGGATAAAAGAAAATGCATATCCTTCTCTCCAATTAATATTAATTTTAACTTTTCTATAAGATAAATGGTTAATTTGTGAGTGTAATAAATAATGCAATCGGCATTAGTTGGTGTTAGGTGCTACAGTTCCCTTAGCTCATGACCTCTCGTCTCCGTCTCCCCCTAACCCCACCCAACAAACAACTGTACAACCAATGATTAGATTGGGCCTCTTTGGGAGAGCAAAGAACACAATAAATAATGTAAAAATTAAAGGCTAGCATTACCCACACGTAGCTGGATAGACTATAATAATCAGAGAACACCGAGAGCAGCCACGCGAGACAGCAACAGCGGTAAGCTTACCTGCACGGCACCCCACCCATATCCAGCGGCGGAAAACCGCCTATCTCCGGTGGTCCCTGGTCGACGACGGGTTCTGACACTGACACGTGTGTGTTCCGAGCCGCCGAGAATTCCCGGGGCCGCGTCAGCGATTGTCGCAGCATGAGCTGGCGAGCACGATCCGGACGGTCCGGAGGACTCGGCTTTCCGCCACGTGCCGGTCAAGGCGGTGGGTCCAACTTCCAGAGCATTCTGAAATCTCGGTCTTCGTCGTCTTCTCCCCCCCGGGGCCTTCCGGTCAACCAGAACCGGATAGCCCCTCGTGCGCGTTCGGTTCGGTGGTAGCCACCACCTCCACATCCAACTTTTTGATTCCACACGCATTCGGCGATCTTAGTCGTCCAATTGGTAGTACTTTCTTTGACTCGCCCCAGGCTTGTTTATTTGGAACAATGGGTTGTGACAAACAAAACCAGGGCCGGATTGGGTGTGTTGTTGTTGATTGGTGCTGTCATCTGAATCCGATTAGATACTTTTTTTTTTTTTTTTAATTTTTGCCCCCCCTTTTTAAGTTACATTGATTGATAGATATAAGATGGTTGCTTCACTTCACTGATTTCTCTTTTGATCTAAAGAATGTAGCATCGGATTATATCACAAAGTGCTACATTGTATTTGACCTTCCTAATTTCCAGCTTCACCTTCATTTGTGCTATTTATTTATTTATTTTATCTCAATGGATTTGATGCCTTTCCATGCCATCCTTGTCTAACATGATGAGCCATTGAATCACTTTCTAGTCTTGGTGGGTACAAAAATTGTAGGTGCATGAATTGTATGAGTGCGTTTTTTCTATAAGAATTGCATGAGTGCTTTCGATGGTTATCGTTGGAGGTTTTGGACTATTTGTACTTGTGTTTTTTTCTTTTCTTTTTTTTTCTTCTTTTTTTGTGGTAAGAATTTGTACTGGTGTTTAGTAGGGGATCGAGCACTTGAATATTGGAGGCCTACTATTGTTTTGTTTCTTTTTATTTTTTATTTTTTGTTTTTATGTGAAGGATGGCCAATAGTGTTAGACTAATTTTTGACTTGGACCATAGTAGCTTTTTCTTATACACATTTATATACGGCAAGCTATATTTCTGTATCTACTATAGATAATATAAAAGCCTCAACTCTTGTCACAAGTGGCGTGAGATGTTAATTCTAGTGCAAAAAAATTTGATTGGAAGGCAAAAAAAATAAAAATTAAAATTAAAAAAAAAAAATAAAACAAAAAATCTATAGTATGCTCATTAATTCCTTCGGCTTTCTCAACACCGGGGAATGCCCGTGAGCTCAACAATAAGCTAGACAGTTGGATGAGATGGTCAAGAAACTTGGATAGCAAGTTGAAGATCTCGAAATGGTTGATGATGATCGGATCTTCGCTCTAACATCCAAATCAATCCTAAAACATCAAAAGCAGATGAAGTTCATTTATCGAGGGCCGATTTTCTGGTAAGATTCTTTCAATGTTTAAGTTAGATCATCTCAGAAGAATAGTAGAGATTTTATGTGGAACACATCGCTTGTCAAGTTTTAGGATCGATTCAGATATTGGAGCAAAAATTTGACTACCATCAATACTTCAAGATTTTCAGCAAGCTATTTGGATCTTTTGACCATCTAATTCAGCTCTTCAGCTCATTGTCTAGCTCATCTAAGGCTATCAATAAGTCGGGTTGATCCATGACTTGATCTGACCCAACTCGTGGAGATTCAATCTAAATCATTTAAAGAGATCCATGGATTCGGATCGGATTCTAAAATTAGATCCATTCTATTTGTTGGATCGGATCTAGATTTACTAAATTTTAAATCGATTCGATTTGATCCAATCCACTTAAATTTCTAATTTTATATGGATTTTATACTTAACAACCCGATCGGACCCGAATTTATTATATACCAGCATAGGCTGAGCACAAATTGCAGTGAGCTATCCATTTATACAATATTATCTTCTTCTTTTTTTACCTTCATAATTAAGTGGCACTCATTGATTCAAGTCAATGAAGTCCCCAAGAAATATTATTTTCTTTTTTTTCCACCTCCATAAGATTTTCACCTCCCCAAGAAATTCTTCGCATCAAAACTACATAACATTTCCAAATAAAAAAATTTAGAGGATAAGTAGGAAATAGAAATTTTACTTCTAATTATATCCTCCAACCAACCTTGAAAGGTCATATCCATTTACCTTTCATATATATATATGAGGTACATCTTGCCATTTTTTCTTAGACATAATTGTCACATGTTAATGACCACTCCAAAAATTATTCTATATCGCGAATATCATTGAGTGGTCAACTTGTGAGATCAACTTCAACTGTACTCATGAGAATCGATTGAATAGCTATAATTGTTGCCAGTTGGTTAATTTAACTCATGATCCAATCCAGAACTGATCAAAATCTGAATCAGATCCGTCTTTCATAGATTAGGGATGGGTTATACATGGATCCGATCTGATCCAAATGATCTATTGGATCAAAAAATTTGATCATGGATCCGATTCGATCCAATCCAATCTTTCATTGGATTGGATCTGAATCCAATATCAAAATCCGATCAAAAAATTGGATCGAATTGAGGTCACTCATGATCTGACCCGATCCGATCCATTTTTACCCCTAAGCTCATCGATCTAAGTTAAACTGATCATCAGTGGCAACACCATCTATAAGAAATCTTGTGAAGGAAAAAAAATTTATAATATAGTTTGATAATTATCTCTCATCCAATTAAATATATCATTTTTATGCACATAATTGAGAAAAAGTACTTGTCCAAATAATTCATTGAGATCGTATCCTTTCGAGCCAATGAAATATTAAAAATTCATAAAAATGAACCATCAAAATTATTTATTTATTTATTTATTTATTATTATTATTATTATTTTGGTGGGCCGGTGGAGCGATGGTTAGGGGCGCCGCCGGAGGAAGTGTTTGGTCTTTATTTGCGTTTGGATATCTTGCCTCCTGCATAAAAATCCTAACTCCACCCCTGTTTTGGACGTTTCATGTCCACACATCTACATAAATTTCTTTTGCAACTCTAAAGTTATCTCCGTCGTACTTTGTGGCAACTTAACTACTTAAAATTTCGCGTGGGGAAAAAACTGCATGGCCCGGACCAGCGCATTTGATGCCAAAACTGCCGCATTCCACGCTTGACTCATACTTTTTTTGCACGACCATTTCTCTGCATCATTGAATTCATGTTTCAAACATTTTTTGCATGACGGAATCCCTCACAAAGCATATTCTTTTCAGTGATGATTTGTGGCCTAATTCTCATCCCCAAATGCGAGAGAAACCGAGCATATAGATGCAGCTTGGTCGAAAAGAAAATAAAAATTTCACGTCCGATCCCATCTCGCATTTATTTATTTTATTTATTTTAAATATTTAAAATTATCGATCATCATCCAAGATTTTTTATCTCATATTTTATTTATTTATTTATTTAAAATCATTAAAAAAATTAAATATGAGATCTCTTATCCGAAGAGGAAGCTACCAATCAATCAAACTAACTAGTCATTCCTTACGTATCTCGTATTTATTTCATGAAAACTTTAGACATGTTGCTATAATTTATCGAGATGTTCTTCCATCAATAAAATGCCATTCACATCATGGAGCAAGATTCGTGCACTAATGCACTTTACTTGTAGCCAAGGAATGCCTGAGCACTTAATACAGCTTTTCTCCAAAGGTTTCACATTACCTTTTTAGTAAACTACATCCTAATTAATCATTTAACGAATCATTAGGCACAAATGACATTTCCATGTAGTATAACCTGCATTAGAGTAAATAGCATTCTTCCATTTCTCAAAATATTGAAGCACCTAAAATACAATTACCCTTTAGTGATCCATAAGTTAGCTAGATTTCCTCGATGATGCGCATGCAATACCAACAAAACTTATCGAAATTATTCAAGATCGCTATATCTTCTAGGAACACAACATCTTTTTCTGGTAATAGATACCAATGCAACATTCACTGCACCATTTGTGGTTGGGTACTGCAAGCAAGTTCCATACCCTAGATATGCTTGACACTAGCTAGAACTTTTTTCTTTGTATTAACTTTTGTTTCCTATGTTCTTCCAAGATTAAAACATATATAGGAGGAGACGATTCGGCCTCGTCGCCCTATCCGCATCTCAAACCACAGGGATACCTCAAATGGCAACTGAGGTCTCCCCTATCCACCAAGGTATTTCTAATTGTGCTCAGAAAGCATTGCCAGCCCGCAACAAGTTAGCATGGAAATGCAAGGGTTCAGAGTTAGCATGGATATATACGTTGAAGTTGCCTCCACCGATGATTAGGATTCCAAAGAATCCAACAAAATATCATTCTTTTCCCTGCTACGTAGCAACTACTGGGAGCCACGAGTTAGTTTGGTGGCCCTGGATGCCTTATCCCAATGAGGGCCTAACATGGGAAGGATGGCTTTCTTGGAGAGACTGAGATATGAGTTCTTGATATCGAGGTAGGTATTGATTAGACTGTTGAGGTAGCTTGAGACGCAGATGCTTCCTTATGGATGCAGTACTCTCTTTGTCATGCATTTAATTTTGGCGATAAGAACGAAGCTGAACGTTAGGAGAAAGATATGTAAGATTCATTTGTAATGTGACCGCCAGATCGTTCCACTACAAGAAAAATAGATTTAGATGTAATGGCTGAGAAGCAACGGCTAAAAAAATAAACGTTTCAAAAATGATTCAATGGAGTTGGGTGCGTGACTCTTTAGAGTATTAAAAGCAGGGATTGGTAACTTTCGATATCATATTCGGTCATGAAAAATGGATCTGCTACCACTACTACTCCATACGTAATCTTGATTAGAAAGTTGCTCCTTAATTGTCCTTGTTCTTGTTGATGGCCATGAAGATCCACGTATTTTTATACAAGCATGTGTGTTGATTGCTTCCAAATTCTATGGACTTCTGCGGATGACGGAGCGAGTGGAAGCAATTACGTAAATGTTGCATGTGTAGTCTTGCTTGGGGTTCAGACCAGCACCGTCCATCTAGGGCCAAGCAAAAAATTAAAACTCGAGGAAATCGATTCGATAAACATTGATTTCGATCGATTTGTGATCTATAAAAAATTTAGTTAGTTACGATCAGATTCGATTTCTATATTTTTAATCAATATAAAATTAAATCCGATTGACCGATATAATATTTTTAATATTTAAATATTTAAAAATTAATAATTAATAATTACGACATGTTATGTATTGATTTATAGATATTATGAAATTATTATATCTTAGTTTCCATATAAATTTAATGATGTATTGATTTGTAATGCTTAAAATTAATATTAAATTAACAGTGAAGTCCAAATTGATATAATCCATCCGAGTCCACTACAAACCGTTAAGTTCGGTTTCAAATGGTTTATATATGATAAATGATAGGCAGCATGTAGACATGGGCATTGGGCCGTGCCCGGCCCGGCCTGGCCCAGCCTAGGCCCAACGGGCCTGGTGCCATAGCGGGCCGTGTTGGCACGGCATGGCAAGTATAAAAGCCCCGCCCGACATGACCCTAGGCCCGAAAATTGGTGGGCCGATCCTGGCACGATGCGTTGGCCTATCAGACCCGATTTTTTTTTATAGCCTTAACGGGCCGTGCCAGGCACGGCCCACAATAGTATGAAATGGGTCATGCTTGGCTTGGCTCGTAACGGCTAAAATCAGATTTTTTTTTTAATTTTTTAAGGATTTAAACAGATAGTTTTCTTATTTTTATCGTTTTAACTCCTTCAAAAGTCAAAAAAATAGCTAGATTGAGGGGTATTTTGAAAAAATAAAAATTTGGAACTTCTATAAATAGAGCCTTCCTCTTTCATTCTCATCACATCAATTCGTCAAACCAATTCTCTCTCTCTCTCTAATCTTCCTACTTCTATTTATTCTCTCTTTTAGCAATTCTTCTCTCTTCCATTAAATATTTAGTACGTAGCAATTATAGTTTAGCAATTCAAAAGTCATACAAGAGGAGGAAGTATCTCTCTTTTGGAGCTCGTAGTTCAAGGATAGCTCCATAAATTTGGCTCTCTGGCTATCCGATTCTCCAACGGTCCGACTTTCCTCTTCTGGCTCTCCAACTCTCCACTCATCTAGCTCTCCGACTATTCGACCTCCAGCGGCTCGGCTCTCTAACTCTCCAATCTCAGCTCCACCTCTTCTTCCTCTTTAGCTCTACAATTTAAATTTTTTTGCTGGTTACTGATTAATTTTTATTTTTTAACATTTATTTAGTTTAGATAACAAGTTATGATGATAAGAATATAGCCGGCGTCACTGGACATGCTGGTATTTTTTTCCTATTTCGGAGGAGGAAGAAACTCTTCCTAATCCCTTTGAAGCCCCTTCTGGGAAAGCTTGATTCTTTTTCCGTAAGAGGACTAGCACTGTGTGGAATGATTTTGATAGAATTTTGATAGATGGAGTCTATAAGATAAAATATAAAAAAATATGCTAAATTATATAGTTGTACCGGTATTGGAGGAACTGACCATTTGAAGAGACATCAAGAGTCTCATAGGATAAGTGATTCTCGTCTTCAAAGTATTCTTAATACATAAGGGGATGCTCTTGTTGGAACTTTTGCCTATAATCATGAAAATAAAAAAAAGACACTTGTAAAATGGATAGTTAGAGATGAATTATCCTTTAGCTTATGTGAATTTTTCAATTTTGAAGAATATATTCAATTAGCTTTATAATCCGCTTAGAAGAACCAGTACACATACATTTAGAAGAGTAGCTATGGCAAATTATTTAGCAATGAAGGATGATTTAATTCGTACTCTTTCTGCTTTAAATGCAAAAGTATCATTAACTTCCGATATATGGATTACATCGGTAGGTAGTATGTATCTTATTTTTATTACTGCTCATTACATAGATAATAATTAGTAATTAAATAAGCGTATTCTTGCTTTTCATTCTTTTGATTATCCCCATTCTGGCCAACAAATTTTTAATGCTATTTACCAAAATGTAGCTGCATATGGTATTAGTAACAAAATTATGTTTGTTACATTTAATAATGCATCTAATAATAATATAGTTATCCAATTATTGAAAGACTCTTTTTATCTCATTATTAATAAAAAATTATTTCATATTAGATGTACATGTCATATTTTAAATCTTTCTATTCAAGCTAGAATATGTATGGTTCAAGATATAAATACAAAAATTAGAAATGTAGTATCTTTTATTCATGCTTCAAGAGCATGATTATAAGAATTTAAATAATTATATTTAGACCACGGTAAATATTTTAAAAAATTTAAACTTGATATAGTTATCCATTGAAACTCTACATATATAATGATTCATGATGCATGTTCATATAAAAATTTATTAAATGCATTTATAAATGATCATGGATTAAGATTATTTTGACTGAAAATAATTGAAAAAAAATTTTAGAAAATTTTTTAGTTAGTTTTTATAATACTATAAATACTCTTTCTGGTGTTTATTTTTGGACCTCTTGTGCATTTTTATAACAAGCATATATAATTTATGGTCAATTTGCATAATATAGATTTGATGATGTTTTAATGCCTATTATTTATGAAATAAAAAAAAATAAAATCAATATTGAGATATGGTATGTTCCATGCATAACTTAACTGTTGTATTTGATCCACGGATTAAATTAAGTGGCGTATATATTTTACTTGATGAAATTGGTAGATATATGAATCATGATTTTGAAGAATCTAAAGCTGAGGTAACTCAGCTACTTTATGATATTTTTGCATTATATGATGAAAAGCTTCGTAGATCTAAACAGTCCACATCATCTTCACAATCAACTTCTAGTGTCTCTCGTTCATCATCTGTTTTTTTATTTCTTGCACATAGGAGACATTCACATGCATCTTCTTCATTTTTAAGTAATGAATTAGAATTTTATTTATGAAATGATATATCTTCTGCATTAGATGAAAATCAAATAGAAAATATTGATGTGTTGGCTTGGTAGAAGAATGTAAAAAATCAATATCCTGTTATATCTGCAAATGCACGTGATATTTTAGCTGTGCCGATGTCGACAATAGCATCGGAATCAACTTTCAGTGCAGGTCGATGCATTTTGGATGAAAAGAGGAGCAGGATGACGGGCGAGACAGTTGAGATGCTGCTCTGCTTCAAAGATTGGCTAGATGCGGAGGCGAGACTTTAGAACAAAGGATGACATAATACTGGATCTGATGATGAGAATGACATAAATACAACATATAATTAGTAAGATTTATTTTTAATTTTTAATTTTTAAAATTATATATTTTTATTTTTTATTTATTGAGGTAAGTTATCTCTATTTTCTTATCAGTTCTCTCTCTTTGTATTTTGGAGGTTAGACCTAGCCCCCTCCATCTTTTGTATAATTTTGATTTATATTAATAAATTGGTAGAGATCAATGTCAAACCCTCAACCATTATAAGATGATTTTTATTTTTATAAAAAAATTTAATATCTTATATTTTTTTAATTTATCCACTAAATTAATTTATTTTATAAAAATTATTTTTTAGAATAAAAATTTTAAAAAGGCTATAGCATGCCAAATGAATCGTGCCATGGCACGGTCCATGTGGGCTAGCACGCGGTCCATGCCGGACCTGAGCCACGGGCCACCAAACCCCAGCCCAATTTGGGCACAGCCCACTACAATGCTAAACGGGTCGTGCCTGGCATGGCCCAGTTCGTGCCGGGCTGGGCCGAGCCACCAGCATGGCCTGCTATATATGGCACGGTAAATATTTTAAAAAATTTAAACTTGATGTAGTTATCCATTGAAACTCTACATATATGATGATTCATGATACATATCCATATAAAAATTTATTAAATGCATATATAAATTATTGATGTAGAAACTAGTCGTCGTCGGAGTTCGTCGGAGTTGAGGTCGATGAAGTCGCCGCCGGGGACCTACAAAACAAAATTCCATCCGGAGCCGGTGGGAAGTTGGCTCCGAAAAGACCCTCCGACGCTCAAGTTAGTTCCAACCAACAGGAATGGAGTGCTCGGTAGAGTATAGAGGAAGAGATAAGGGTTTTCAGAACCTGGCCTAAGGATATCCGGAGGGTCCTTTTTATAGAGGGAGCTTGTTGTAACCACCTTAGTTAATGAGCGTCGTAACTATCCTGATCAATGCCGGTCGTTATTGCCGATAAATGCCGATCGTTATTGCCGATTGTTATTGTCGTGTAACTATAGCAAAATCGCCTGCAGGAATCTATCATAAGGAGTTCGGCCATTGAGAAGCTCGTCCACTGAAGAAGTCTGTAGGGAGTCCGACTTCCGTATAAGCCCAGTCGTTGGAGGGTTCCGTAAGGAGTCCGGCTTCCTTAGAAGCTTGGCCCGAGAGAAAACTTTGGGGGGAGTTCGGCTCCCACAGGCACCTGGCTGTAACGACGCAGAGACAGTTCAGCTTTTGCAGGAGTCTGATTGAAGCTCGGCGATTGAGCAATCAGAAATAGTTCGGCAGCTAAATAGTTCGGCCCGCTGTCGACTGCTGAGGAGTTCGGGCGCTGGTTGTCCGAAGGAGCTCGGCCGGCTGAAAGAATGGTTGCTTGAGGAGTTCGGCCGCTAGGAGTATGAAGCTTGGCCGCTTGAGAGTTCGGTCGGTTGAAGGACTTCGACTGAGGCCCGACCGCTGAGAAGTTCGGCCGGATGTAGGAGTTCGACTAAGACGCATCCGCTGAAGCTCTTCCGTGGCTATTGACCACATCAGGCTGGACACCGAACTTGACTTTGGCAGGAGCGAGATTTATCCCTTACATAAATGATTGTAGATTAGAATTTATTTTGATTGAAAATGATTGAGAAAAAGAAAAAAATTTAGAAGATTTTTTAGTTAGTTTTTATAATGCTACAAATACTCTTTCTGGTGTTTATTTTCCAACCTCTTGTGCATTTTTACAATAAGCATATATAATTTATGGTCAATTTGCATAATATAGATTTGATGATGTTTTAATGCCTATTATTTATGAAATAAAAAGAAAATAGAATCAGTATTGGAATATGGTATATTCTATGTATAACTTAGCTGCTGTATTTGATCCACGGATCAAATTAAGTAACGTACATATTTTACTTAATGAAATTGGTAGATATATGAATCATGATTTTGAAGAATCTAAAGCTGAGGTAACTCAGCTACTTCATGATATTTTTGCATTATATAATGAAAAATTTCGTGGATCTAGACAGTCCACATCATCTTCACAATCAACTTCTAGTACCTCTCATTCATCATCTATTTTTTCGTTTCTTGCACATAGGAGACATTCAAATGCATCTTCTTTATCTGCATCTTTTTCATCTTTAAGTAATGAATTAAAATTTTATTTACGAAATGATATATCTTTGCATTAGATAAAAATTAAATAAAAAATCTTGATGTGTTGGCCTGGTGGAAGAATATAAAAAATCAATACCCTGTTATGTCTGCAATTGCACGTGATATTTTAACTATGCCGATGTCCACAGTAGCATTAGAATCAGCTTTTAGTGCAGGTCGATGCATTTTGGATGAAAAAAGGAGCAAGATGACGGACGAGATAGTTGAGATGCTGCTCTACTTCAAAGATTGGCTGAATGCAGAGGTGAGACTTTAAGACAAAGGATGATATGATACTGGATCTGATGATGAGGATGATATAAATACAATAGATAATTAGTAAGATTTATTTTTAATTCTTAATTTTTAAAAATTATACATTTTTACTTTTTATTTATTGAGGTGAGTCATCTCTATTTTCTTATCAATTCTCTCTCTTTGTATTCTGAAGGTTAGGCCTAGCCTTCTCTATCTTTTGTATAATTTTGATTTATATTAATAAACTGATAGGAGTCCACGCCAAACCCTCCACCATTATAAGGTGATTTTTATTTTTTAAAAAAATTTTAATATCTTATATTTTTTTATTTATCCACCAACTTAATTTATTTTATAAAAATTATTTTTTAAAATAAAAATTTTAAAGAGGTTATAGTGTGCCAAATGGGCCGTGTCTTGGCACGGTCCATATGGGTTGGCATGCGGGCCGTGCCGAGCCTGGGCACGTGCCATGCCGTGGCGGGCCTGAGCCACGGGCCACCAAACCCCAGTCCAGCCCGGGCATAGCCCACTACAATGCTAAGCGGGTCGTGCTTGGCATGGCCCAGTTCGTGCCAGATTGGGTTGGGCCACTGGCACGGCCTACTATATATGGCACGGCCCACTACAGTGCTAAGCAGGCCATGTTTGGCATGGCTCAGTTCGTGCCGAGCCGCCAACATGGCCTGCTATAGAGCTAAGCGGATCGTGCCTGGCACGACCCTGTTCGTGCCAGGCCGAGCCGGCCCATGGGTAGCTCATTTTGGTGCCCACCTCTAGCAGCATATTAATTTTTTTTCAATTTAATTGGATTTGATTGAATCAAATTTTTCTTTCAACCTGATCCACTCCGATCCGTGCTCGATCCTAAGTCCACCAATGGCTTTGGCTACAAGAACCCATGCAAGTCACGTGATAGCCATGCCAAGCCTAAAATATTCCTCAAGTGTTGCTAGTAAATTTTTGTTCTAAGGAGTGGACGTCAGATGCCCATGATCTTTATAACTTGAATGATCGATACCTAATTGTTCGTATCGGTGTTCAGATCGCACGCACCAACGGTGATGCGAACATGGAACCTCTCCACAAGGCTATTGTTGGTGGCTCTTTATTCATCATTGGCTAACACGTCATGAAATTGTTGGTGTTCAAATTAAGATGGTCTCCGAAGCCCTAATGAACATGGGAGCTGTAAGTTAGGTCATACATGCTCACTAACGTAGACACAATTAGGTGCTGGTGGATGGAATACCTCCAGTCACGAACAATGTGGCACAACAGAATTACAGGCAATTAGGGTGGTGGGCTCGACATTGCCGTAAGATAATGATCAGAGGGAGTACATATTTTTGCTTTTCCACAACTATTATTTTAAAAACCTGATGTAAGAAGGGATAAAAACGGGTCGGTCTACGGAAAAATGCACCGGTTGCATTCGTTATGGGGGCTAACGTTCAGCTTCATGGTCGCATTGGCCCAGCCCATGAAATAAAGCTTTTGGAAAATAATTTCTATACCATAAATGGTATAGCTCTGCGGATCTGTCCATGGTGATTGCGGGGCTGAGTAGACTACAGCATCCTAAATTTTTTTTTTTTTTTTTTCGCTCGAGCTCCGTAAGAAAGAATTTCCCCGGCTTTTGTTGCTTAATGGGCCACAATATCTCACATTAAACCCATCCACGAGTTACGGGGAAAAAAACCAAACCAAAATAAAATAAAACAAAAATAGAGCCATAAAATAAACAAACAAAGTAAAACCACTAATATAAAACCCCAAAATAGAAAAACAAACACAACCACTGGAAGTTTTAGGCTATTGGTTTGTTTTGTGTTGCTTTTTTTCTTTTTTTTTTTAACCGTTTAGTTTCAATATCACACGACTATTTTTTCCGTAAAATTTTACATACTAGGGGTACCTACGATGTCGAGAGGTAATATCGTGCAGCAAAACTGGACTCCACCATTTTGCTAGAAAAGGCAAACTGGACCCAGCCAGGAGCCTCAGAACACCATAGAAGATAAATAAATAGACCCACTAGGCCGCCCCATACGTTACTCCAACCCAATGGAGCCCCAAAATAGTCACGCACTTTGCTGAAGCCCACCATAGTCCCAAAATGATTGTCTATCAGACAATCAACACACCTCACCTGCTTACCAACAAATCCGCTGTGGCAATGGGTCAGCTTCAGGTCGAGTCAGTGGCTGGCGGAGCTAACAACATATCGACATTGACCCATATTCAGTTGACCCGATATAGGGTTGAGACTCCTGGAACCATGCTTATCCATGGGTTAACCTTCATGACTTAATTCGATCCATTTGAGCCATAACTTGATACCTTACCCACTGTTGACGCATCCATCCAATTCAAACTTCACATTTCACGACTTGCTTTTATATATATATATATATATATAGAGTAAGGAACACTTATTAGATCCTCATCCAAGTTCATCCTTTAGCCTGATCTATACTTTCCGGGTTCAAATGAAGCTCTGCTTTCATGACTCGAGCGTGGTTGTAGCTCAGCGTAGCAACTTATTTAAAACTTAGGTTAAAAATTTTGATCTATACTTGGCTCAAACCCAAAAAAACCCTTTGTCCATATCCCACCCAAATCAAATAGAGTCAATCCGAGGTTAATTGTTGCCATCCCTACAGCAAGCAACAGTGGAACAAATTAACTTATCTACAAATATATCCGCTCCGGACTAAAATGGGCATGTAAAATTATCATTTATTTTTATTACCTATTCTATTTGCATTACAAACTTTGAAAGAGTGTATCGTGAGTACTCTTTATATATTTATAGATGACGAGTGCTCATGTTTGATCCACATTGGGTCGGTTTTCTGAACATATGACTCAAGGTTAGTCTTTGATTTCGACCACCGGCAAGAGATATCTCTGACCCGTCCAAAGACCCACCACCGCATAAAAGTGCACACGTGGCCTTTTGGATCATATGCACCGCGTGGAAAAAATCCTATGGTGGAAGTGACGATTGGCTACAATGAGCCCAAATCATGTGGCTGCAACCTATTAATAATAAAATATATAATTAAATTTTTTTTTTTAATAAAAAAGGAAAGATGAGCCAGGAAATGGCCTGCCATATCAGCAATGCCACATCATCAGTGATGGCTGTTACGGGTGCCCTTTTTCCATCGGTACGGACTTTTTAAATAAAAAAACTTAACATTTGGAACGTTGTAATTCCTTTTATAAAGATCATCTAAAAAAATTATTAAGACTGATTTTTTATTTAGAAGGGACTAGTTTCCATTTTTTACCCTATACTAATCCCACTTACGATCTCCAACCAGAACTGAGAAAATCATAAAACTAAAACTAGCCTTGACAATGAATAATACTAGAGATGTATATATTACACATAAAATTTTCTTTTACCGCATTACCTAAAAAGATGAGTATAAATACTGAATGTTAGAATGATACATGGAATAACTTAAATATTATGTTGCTGGACTGATATTAGTCAACTTGACAATCTTTTCATATGCATAAGCTCTCTCTCTCTCTCTCTCTCTCTCTCTCTCTCTCTCTCTATATATATATATATATATATATATATATATATATATATATATATATATATATATAATTATCTCTTCTAAGAGACTTAAATAAGCTCAATTCACATATGCCAAGTGGTGAAAACAAGAATTTTGTGGTAGCGTTTAATGACCTAAATGAGATCATAAGATAATCTTAAATCATTGGTAATCCTCATCTAGCAGCAATTTGATACTCAATGTGTATTTGATATGTTATGTTATAATGATTAAATATTTTCAACTGTACATAATTAACCTATTTAGTATCTCATAGAAATCAAAGATCGGATCGTGCAATACCAAAACTATTTCTAGTATTTTTCATATATTTTACAACTACTAAATAGAATTATCAAATAAAATATAGAAAAACACATATAGACATAAATCAAATTATCAAAATCTGTCATTCTAGAATAATTTAACATGACAAAAAATAATAAAAACTTGTTGAAGTAACTCCAGATGATTATCAAATATTGTCAACTCAAAAAAAAATTATGGGATCTTTCAAGCCCTTCCCAATTTAAAAGATATTTTTCCTCCATAAATCAATATTTTTAGAAATAATTTCTTCTGCTGGATTGAGGAAAATTTTTGTCACCTAATTCTAGCCTAATATCATTTTTATAAAATGATCTTGGAAACATGTTCTCAAGAATAAGTTTAACATCACTGTGTTGTAGGATGATTTTAGAAGTGAGGTGATTTGGGGTTACTATCATATGGGATTATTGAGGTACAATTATATATGATGATCTCATCATTTTCACCAACATCACCATTGATATTGAGATTATCACCCAATATCAAATGCCATATATTGGTAATGGAGCTATCACCTTCAATTGCATAAAAAGGTAACTATAAATAGCAACTTGATTAGAGAAAATTCTTGAGCATAAATGACACCTTGTTGCATGAGAAAGTTGGCCAAAATACACTTTCATAAATTAAGTTATCAAATTGAAAATAGAATAATATCATGACCTTACACATAATCAAGAACAATAAAATGGAACTTCATGTTGCTTGAACTAAAACAATTGCAATAGCATGAATTAATTTAATCCAATATTTAAAAGTTTTTGGGTTGCACATTTTTAAAATTCCTGAAAGATTCATGACTCAAGCTATCTTTGACCATATAATGCAAATTTCTCTGAATGCATCTAATAATCTTTATTTTCTCAAATTATCTCTGTATTTTCGAACAATCATATGAATCAAAGATGCTGCAGCACTCTAGCAACCGTAGCTATGAGCATCAAATCTTATCTCAAAGTATTATGGGATCAATGGATCAATGGCTCTCTCAAACATTTATCAGTTGCAACCTTGCCTTTCATTTTGTTCAAACAATAGTTATTATAGGAAAGTAACAAAATAACTATATGGTCAGGCCACACGCGTACCCTGTTTCAAATCCACATCAGACGAGCCGTTGGATTTTCCTCCACTTCTTCCACTTCCAAATCTTTCTTAGATTTATTCCCATTTATACCCCCGCAACGGGACCGTACTCCTTATAAAGTCCGGTCTTTCCTCCTGCGCCTTCTTCTCGAATCCTTCCCTCTTATTCTCCTCCTCCATGGCGATCTCCACCACCCTCAAACCCTGCCGCCGACTCTTGATCGGTTGCACCAGAACCGTCGGATGGCATCCGAAATGCCCCCACCGCCTGCCGTCCGCCGCCGACCACCACTCCCTCCACCGCCTCCACCGCCCCGCCGACCCCGAACCCGCCCGGCCCCGCCCCTCCGCTCCCCCGAGCCACAGGGGCATTCTGGGAATCCCCACCACCGTCTCGGACCTCCGCCGTTTCTCTTCCTCCTCGGAGCCATTCCCAGGCGGCGGCGATAAGGCCTTCGATAGGATCTACATCCAGGGCATGGCCGTGAAGCCCCTCGTGCTCGAGAGCGTCGAGGCGGAAGCCGTAAAGGAGGCGGTGAAAGAGGAAGTGGAACGAGAACAGGCTGCGACGGTGGAAACGGAGGGATCTGTCGATGGTGGAGTTGGGAATTTGGAGGAATCGGGGAGGGATTTGGAGGTGGGGAAGGAAATTGAGGTGTCGGAGGTGGAAAAAGAGGCGTGGAGGCTTTTGAACAAGGCGGTGGTGAGCTATTGTGGGAGCCCGGTGGGGACTGTGGCCGCCAATGACCCGACGACGTTGAGCCAGCTCAATTACGACCAGGTATTCATCAGAGACTTCGTTCCCTCCGCAATAGCGTTTCTAATCAAGGGGGAGAGCGATGTTGTCCGGAATTTTCTCCTCCACATCGTGCAGCTTCAGGTAAAAATCGTGCCTTTTTCCATTCCCTCTTTGTCCCAGTTCTTTCTTGTTCTAATGGTGTGAAATTATTTCATCTCGATTCATTTCTAATTGATTGTAGTTTGGTCATGTTTTCTGCTTAAAAATTATCGTCAAATCCGGCTCTTTCCACCATATCTGTCTTTATCTTTTAAAAAAATTATGGCTAAATTGGAATTCAATGTTTGTTATGGTTTCTCGTTAATTGGCTGGTACTGGCGATGCTTTGCAAACATATAACCATGGTATCGGTGACGATGGTTCCCATTTTGTCTACATCATGCCTCTTCTATTTAGCACTCGATCATCATATTTCCATAGATATAGACCTTTTAATTCTGTTAATGTTGCATTAATTGTTTCGGATGGAAGCTGTAAGCGAGTGCAATAAACTTGGTTGATCTAGATATTTATATGTCTTGCTACTGCACTCAAGTAAAAAGAGTTGCTGGCATGTATTGCTAACATGATGCTATGGTCAGGAATTTCAACCTCATTGAAGCACCTCATGCTTAAGGATGCACACATTAATTACCTCTTAAATGATGTTTCTAATTGCACTGGTTCCTAGGCAAATTATTTCCTCAGAGCATTATACAATTGCCAACCAAATACATTCTTTTAAGAGCCACAATCAGGATTCAAAATTATCATAGTGAACTTTGAAACCATATCAATAACTCTAGACTAAAAGCCTGCACCTGCATCCTAGATGTTTCTAGAGCCTTTTGAGCAATAGGTCCCTTTGAATTCATAATCATCATGAATTAACTATCTCTCAGTTTTTGGGTCATGTTAATGTTCTTGTGTTCTATGTGAGTATCAGAGCTGGGAGAAGACTGTGGATTGCTACAGCCCCGGACAAGGTCTGATGCCTGCTAGTTTTAAGGTTAGAACTGTTCCTTTGGATGGAAGCAATGAAGCCTTTGAGGAGGTTTTGGACCCTGACTTTGGAGAGTCAGCAATTGGGCGTGTAGCACCAGTTGATTCTGGTGAGCTCAAGATGAAGCTCTCTGCAGTTTTGTACAGCAATATGATGAAATGCAGTTACATGACATGATGCCGTCTAAAAGGCTTTTAATTCTTACCTTTAATTTTGGCAGGACTGTGGTGGATTATTTTGCTGAGAGCTTATGGAAAGATCACGGGAGATTACACATTACAAGAGAGAGTGGATGTACAAACAGGCATTAAATTGATCCTGAATTTATGTTTGTCAGATGGCTTTGATATGTTCCCTTCTCTTCTAGTCACAGATGGCTCATGTATGATAGACCGTCGGATGGGCATTCATGGGCACCCTCTTGAGATCCAAGTAAGTTGAGCTTTGATGGATTCTCCCTAAAGTATTATTTACACATTTTCTCACTGAACCGACATTTCATAATCCACATTTGCACTATGACTATCCTATTTACTATGAACTTTTCTTATTACTTGATTATTTAGACCTAACATGCTGGTTGTTGGTGTACAAGTCACATGATACCCTGAAAGATGTACATAGTTCCAGCATATAGTATCATGATGTCACTTTTATGGGGGATTAATTGATTTCACAACCATATAACATACCTAATGCTTTGCCCTTAAGATATTCCAAACCTATATACAGTTTCCCGGATCACCTATCTTCTTTTTTTGATTCTCTCTTGTCTTTGTCTGATATAAATATCAACAAATTATCCTACCAGGATGTTCTTGTGATACATCCATGAGATTTGTGATTACCTGACTTTTTTTCCATGCAATTTACATACAAGAAATGTCACCATATTTTATGCAAAATTCTCTTGTTGTTGTTGCATCCCTTTCTCTCTCTCTCTCTCTCTCTCCCTCCCCCCCCCACCTCCCTCCTTGTCTTGTAGGTGACAGCACCTGGTGGCAATGCCCGGTGAAATTTTTTTCTTCTCTTTTTTTTCTTTTTTTTTTCCAAGCACTATGGTGGTAATGTGCCACTAACAAGTTTGGACCTTGGACCTCCTCCCTAAAGGGCCCCTTAAGAAGGGCACCAACCAGCTGAAGTAACAACTATTGATGGCAATGCCCGGTGATATGGTCCTCCTTAACAAAAGAAAGTAAATATAAGAGATAAAAATTTTCTGTTTTTTATTTCTATTAATATGGAATTGAAGTGTCAGTTTTTTTTGACGAATCCATATGAATGAGCATGCTGCATTTGTTACATTTGAAGATTAGCACACTTTTTTTCACTTAATACTTGCATGAGCTCTGATACTCTTAAATTACTATCATTTTCATTTCGTACATTTTCTTTTTGGTTGCTTATGATTCTGTTATTTTCTTTGGTTTGTTATATCACAACCCAAACCCAACACACGGGTCGGCTACGTGATGGCTACACACTTTCGAGGGCAAGGTCCTAAAGAATATGCAAGATCTTAAAATTTGTTACAATCTCAAAATCCTATGAACACTATTGATCCCAACTCATAACAAATATTCTATATTAACAAATATCAAACCTTGTATAATTTACAAAACTCGGTCATCCAACTAATATTAATGATGCTCTGTCTAATCAATCTTTTCAAATCATGATCCCAACCTTAGCCAGGTACAAGCATCTTGTAACTCTAAAAAAGAAAAGAGAATAAGGATTGTAAGTTTTATAGTCCAGCAAGAATCTCCACACTTCCACACCAATGTAATATATTTTGAAAATAGCAATAAGTAAAATTAGAGTAAAAATATAAAGCATGAAATCTCACATCAAATATCCAGAATAACTGAAACATCCATATAAATATGTATCAAATATCTGTTTTGTCAAAAGAGATGCATTACAATATGTCAACAAGTGAAACTTTTTTTCAGCATTAGTTTCATATGTCTTGTTATCTATTTCTTTTTTTATAATTTCAGATTTTATAATCTTTTACTTTCTGATTTTGGACTAAACAAGATTATGCTCGAATCCATATTTGATCAAATTCCAATGCGTAAGCGCATGGTGGTTATCCTAGATATAAGCTCCTAGAGACTATGCTATATGTAAGCCCATGGAGATTGTCCTAGGTATAAGCTCCTGGCTGGCTAATCCAAGCATAAGCTTCTGAAGGCTATCCCACGTGTAAACTTATGGATGCTGTCTCAGATAGAAGCTCATGGCTGGCTATCCTATGATGAGATTAGTCCAACCATATCTTTTTCATTCAATTATTACATTTTGATTCCACCAAATCAATTCTAATTTATAATATGATCAAGATAAGTGTATCATAATCATATAATCATATCATCAATCACCAGTACACGTATGTAGTCAACACATAATGTATTCAAGTCAAAAAATCATATAAGAACGATAGTGTCTCAAGCAAAGACAAATCTATCAACGCGCATCCAACGATACAAATTTAGTGGTACAATTAGTATATATAATAGTAATCATGTACAGAAATTTTTGACAACAAATTTGGTCACGATGTTTACTAGTCCACGCCTAGCGAAATCAATGAGCATACATCCAACTCATCCTTGATCAAACATTAGCATAAAAAATAAATAAACTATCGCTAGATTGCTATTTTCAAAACTCTAATATCTAAATCACCCTTAAATCTAATTTTTCCTGCCCTACCTAATTCAAGATTGAACAAATAAATAAAAAATCAGGGTTTTACCTTGATTGAAGAACTAAAGTGTAAAAATCTTGCTCAGCAATTCTTGTCCAATCAATTGCACCTCTAGATAAAACCAAATATTGATCATGAAAGAAGATGGGCATAATAAGGACGAGGTTGATTGGGTACCAGCATTTAGCAGCCTTAATCAATTAGAATGAAGTAACCAAATTCTTCATATCAATAAATGGATGTCTAATCAAAGTTTAGGTAACAAGTCAAAGATTGTCAATGATAGGTCCATGGATAGCCAACGAAGGCTAGGGTGGAGGCCAAAGGTGAGCGATTGCCCATAATATTAATCTAGAACTCCTCCCTAGGGTCAACATAAGATTCACAAAATAAGAGTCTCGGATTATAGTTCAATAGAAATTGGCAATGATGGAATCTGACGGTAGGAGCCAATATGGTGCATGGCCACTAAGGTGGTCAAGACTATTTTCATAAAGGTCGACCTAGATCAAACTCAACGAATAATGGGATCATTAACTAGGGTCCATAGAACAAAGTGGAGATTAAGAGAGAGGAGATAGAAAGGTTAAGAAGAGAGAGAGAGAGAGAGATCCCTTTCTTTCCCCAAAACAAGGGATGCCCCCTTCTTGCTCTCTTCCTCAAAAACCACAACGAAAGGGGCTGATGGCTAGTGACCAAGGCGGCGGCGGCCAAGGATGGCTCGCAGCCGTGACATCACTGGCATTGGCGAAGAGGAAAAGAAGGAAGAACAACAAGAAAAGAAAAGAAAAGAAATACATAGTGTAGAAGGTCTGGTCCTCTTCTTCTTCTTTTTTCTATGATTGATGACCTATGCCTCGACATGAGTCCTCCGACAACTTCAGAAGACTTCCTAGGATGGTGGAGATCGGCCCAACCTGGTGGCTGGCTGGTGGTGGTGAATCTAGGAAACACCGGAACAGAGCACCCCAGTTTGACTTGAATTCTGGCAACTTACCGGCCCCAATCAGCCCAATCAAGAGTGGATTTGGGGACTATAATAGATAAAGAACAGGGAGCTTGAGCCTTTATCTTGATTCCGGCGAGGTATGGAAGCCGGCACGATGAGAAACTTCAATAGAAAATAGAGGATTTTCAATGGGAATCAATGGCAATCAAGGACGAATTTTGGCAGTGGATATGAAGAGGAGGAGAAGAGATCTTGCTTTATAAGAAAGCCCTAGAGCTTTGCCTTACTCTAGAAGGCTTAGGTCACCTGATTCCAACCGGAATTGACTGGGAAGAAGATGGACTTCGATTAGAAGTCCTCTTCCTCATCACATGCACGCACACACACACTCTTCCAAGGTTCTGGGCCATATCTGGCAAGCCCAATTTCCTTATGGGCTGGTCTAGTGGACCAGGCCCTTACATGCTGACGCTAATACACCATTTAAAATAAATGCATGCCATGAATTTGTACCAGATCTTGTGGGCTTAAAAGTAGAAAAAGTTATTTCTTTGAAAAGAGTTTGGGATTTGTAAAGGGCAAGTGATGATGAAGGGCAGTAATAAGTTGTACAGCAATGCTGAAGAACCTGAAATAAGTTGTTTTGCCTTAGAAGCCTAACTGGAAGTGATATACCACTGCAATGTATGGTTTGAGGTTATTGGAAAATGAAGTGTGTGAACGTACATAAGTCAACTGGCATGAATGACTGTTAAATTTGATGCTGATACAAGCAGTAAGTGCCTAGACACACCAAATCTAGGGATTTCTTACATCTGAACAGTGCTGTGGTAGGAAATTTCAGTGACATGATGCAACTATCACGCAACAGTGTCTTGTTATTGTCTAGACATTGACATAGTGGTTGAAGCCAAGTAAATGTGACAGGAAAAGGGCATAAGGGCCATTAGTATTAGTCTTGGCACAATCAAACAGCTTCTTATATCATGATAGGAGATTTATTTTTAAAAGTTTGATCAAGATTGAGGCAGAGTTACCCTATTTCACACCCTAGTGATTGGACTTGTTCTGAGGAAAATCTTTGTGATGCAATGTTTTACCATAACAATTGATGAGTCTGTCAGGCATCTTTTTGACTATGAGATTATTAATATGGACCCTTGACCATAAGAGAATTTGTATGAGATGCAGAACCATCCTTATTAATGTGTTTGTAATTTTGTTTGACTACGTGTGAATGTACTAGAAGAAATAAATATAGAAAAGTAGATTTGTATATGTGTGATGGTCCTATAAAGCAAATGCCCTCATCGTTAAGAGGCTAGTGGCGGTATGCAGGCAGCCGATGGACCGCATAGTGAATATGCCGTATGCAATTAACTATTTAGAAATAGATAATTCAAATTAATTAATATAAGAAACAACAAAAATAGATAGCAATCTTTTTTGATAAACATTTGCAATATTAATAACAATAACAACTAATAATCATTTCTTAGTACTTTATGCCTAATAGTAATATTTATAACATAATTAATATGTTGATGTTATTAATACTTATATCAGGCCCGCCTCAAACCTAACCATCAGTGCGGATTTGCTACATCCATATGGGGTCACATAAGAGAGGGCTGCACATGTGGCTAGAAATGCTAAATGGGCTGTATAAGCAGTCACATAATGTTAAATGGGTTGCATATGCGGCCATATAATACGAAGTGGACCACCTTTTTGGTCCGAATGCAGTAAAATGCATATAATAACCAAATATAGGCAAATGTAGTTTGGTCAAGGGAAAGCATCCACATATGCAGCTATACAAACTGTATTTAAAACACTGGTTTGATCCTCTAGCCTAACATCATGATCATGAGAATAATTATGGAATTCAATATGTGAGGCCTTATTGCTCTTGCATTCATTATTTCTGCTTGGCTTCCATTTTTCTTCCAGAGAATATCTGGATTTTGGATACTAAAACAGAAATTAATGAAGCTTGCTACTTCATTGGTTGAGTACTGCTGTTAGAAATTTATTTGGATTTACGGAGATAGTTTTATTAGCAATTTGCTGGATTCATCCATACATACACTCTTGTTGTTTTCCCTTTAACATATACCTCTGCACATATAGCTTTTTGCATATCTAACCTTCATAAATGGCTATTTGCATGTATGCCCTTTAAACATCCTGTTCCTGCAAGGATATCCCTTCTATTAGATTTTTTGTTGAGGACATTAATAATCAACTACAAAATGATTCTATGTCCTTTGCACTAATATCCTTGGAAATTTTATGCAAAATAGACCTTTACAGTGCAAATTAAATATTTAATTTGTCAAGAGTATTAACACAAAAGGGTAATCTGTCATTTTACACTTGGAATGGTTAGCTGTTAACACCGCTAACCAAAAATCTAGTGGAAGGAGTGTCCTTGCAAAAACAGGATGATTTCAGGGGTGTATATGCAAATAGTGACTTTTGAACGATAAATATGCAATAAGCCATATTTTTACAGTTGTATATATGCAAAAGCCCCTTTTTTTTTTTTTTAAAGGAGAACTTACATGGGGATATCACCTCGCCATAGCTCCAATTTATGTTACCTGAATGCATCTTTTAACTTAGCAGTCTCTGGAAAATGTCTTTCATTGATAGCAATGAGCTTTGTTATCATCTGCTTAAAATTCCCTTCCACAGGCTTTATTCTACTCTGCTTTGCGGTGCTCTCGTGAAATGATCACTATCAATGATACTTCTAAGAACCTGGTCCGTGCTATTAATAACAGGCTTAGTGCTCTCTCTTTCCACATAAGAGAGTACTATTGGGTAGATATGAAGAGGATCAATGAGATCTATCGCTACAAAACTGAAGAATATTCCCAAAATGCTGTTAACAAGTTCAATATATATCCAGAACAAATTCCTTCTTGGCTAGCGGACTGGATTCCTGAGAAAGGAGGCTACCTTATCGGCAATCTACAGCCAGCTCACATGGACTTTAGGTTCTTCTCTCTTGGCAATTTTTGGGCCATAGTCTCTTCTCTAACTACTCCAAGGCAAGCTGAGGGTATTCTCAATCTTATAGAAGATAAATGGGATGATCTCGTGGCAAATATGCCTTTCAAAATATGCTATCCTGCTTTAGAATATGAGGAATGGCGTATAATCACCGGCGGTGATCCAAAGAACACGTAAGTGTTCCTTTTACGTGCTCTTAACCTTTGGTGTTCCTATATGTGATGGATGCTTCATAATTGGCACCTTTGTGATTGCCTCTAAGATGTTTCCGTGAGGCATCCTTCTTTATTTTTCATGTTATTAATCTTGAGTAATCTTAAATGGGCATTCAGTAGCTATAGAACCGCTAGCCGGACTTTTCCCTGCTAGTGATGCAGGTTTTCGAAGTATCAATTCTTAGAATAATTGGCATAAACTCTTTTTCCTAACAAGTAGTATGATACTTTTCAGTCCTTGGTCATATCATAATGGTGGATCTTGGCCTACGCTATTATGGCAGGTAAAGTTACTTTTTGTAATCTCTTTTCTTTTTAGCATTTTGTTTAGCATTTTAGCTTTGCAACTGTAATTCTCATTTGTTTCCTCTTGTTTCATATGTCAGTTCACGTTAGCTTGCATTAAGATGGGCAGGCCAGATCTAGCCCAAAGAGCTGTTGCAGTGGCTGAGAAGCAGCTTTCAAATGACAAGTGGCCAGAATATTATGATACACGAACTGGAAGGTTTATTGGAAAGCAGTCACGCCTATATCAGACATGGACCGTAGCTGGATTCCTCCTCTCTAAAATGCTTTTGGCAAATCCAGAGATAGCAACGATATTGACATGCGAGGAAGATCTTGAGCTCCTTGAAGGCTGTATTTGTAGTCTAAGCAAGAGTTCTCGGACCAAGTGCTCCCGTCGTGCAGCCAGATCGCAGATTCTTGTTTAACCATACCCAATCTGCTAAATTTTTGGGATGCACTCATGCTGTATAGAAGAAACCATCAACATAGAGCAATTGATTTGAAACTGAAAACAAGAATTACAGCCTTTGCGGTATAGATTGAGGTCAGGTATATCCTTTCATCTTGATTCTTAGTGTATGTATATGTATATTTTTATTGAGCTTCCATCAAGGACTAATAGAACCTGGTGGATGGTGGTGCTGCAGCAGGCAATTTCTGTATGTTGTAACAAGACCTACAAATTCATGTTACTGCTAACATTTGAGTTCGATTGAGAGTTTGTAAAATAGATATGTGTACTACTAATCGTTGCCAATACAGTGGTTTTGGAGGTTTACAAGCGTTACAAGTAATCTCTTGGTTTCTTTGGTTCTATGGTGCTCAAAACATTGAATGAAACTAATATATGTCCTGTTGGGTTTGAGCTGTCTGAGTTCACATTGACCAACAGGTATAGCTTTGATGGATTAATCTGTTTTCCATGCATCAGAATTCAGAAGTATATGCTTGCTGATTCATGCATGAGACCTCTAAGGCTAAATGAAGCATTCGGTTATATTCCATTTCCGATCATTGTTGTTACTGTTGCTGTGGCTGCTGTCGATGTGGTAACTCTCTGCTGTAGCCATTTTGGTGCTCCAATTTGCCTCTTTGTTGCATGTTGCTGAGCAGAACGTTGGTTGAGCTCACCGAATTCCTCCAATGCTGCAGTGGTACCATCATTCTTTCTTCACCAGAGCTCTCAAAAACAAGGGGATGGAAGCCTTTTTCCATGAAAGACACACAGGTGCATACTCTTTCCCCTGTAAATATATTCCAGGTGTGCTTCACAAGTTTATCATTGTATGAGATGGTGGATTACAGTGGCGTAGCCAGGATTTTCATCCTGGGAGTTCAATATACAAATTAAAATAAATAAATAAAAATAAAATTAATAATATTATACACATGGGGGATAGAGGGTTGGGGTTCAAATCATTAAGCTAACTAAGATTCTTTATACTATGGGGGTTCAAAATTATATATATATAAATTTTTTTGAATAATATTTACATATCTCTGAGGGTATTGCATCAAAACTTAGGGGTTCAATTGAATCCCCAACTCAAAACCCCCTGGTGGTTTATTCTTGCAAGACAACTTTTGTTGAGTCATGTGGGAATGCACTGGGTTGCATGCAAGAACCTTGTTTAAGTGTTGAAAAATTAGTTGGTCATAGTAGGTTTTTCTTCTAACAGGTTAATGGTGGTTGATCCACAATGTAAGCAAGGTTTGTTTTGGTTAGCATATGCTTTCCGGATGCCTGAATATAATTCCATCTATTATAACACTCTTGCTCGGTTTTTCGAGGACATTTCTTTTGTGTTGTTTCAGCATATAAATTACAAGATCAGTCAGACTTATATTTATGAAACCCTAGGCAATTTGTTAAAATCATATTTGAGGTCACATCCAGTTCTTGGCAGCACATTCCGTGCACGTTACTCTTTGTATTTTCATTATCTTTCTTTTTCATATTGCGCTTAACTACAATATAACTCCTCAATAGTTGGTTCATTTTTTGAACTCCCTTGCCAGAGTCATACCATGTCCATCTTTTACATTCATGCATTATTCTGCTCAGCTGTTGCAGCTGCTCGCTTGCACTATATTTCTGGTTACACTACTTCTTTATAATATTCTCTTTAAAATATTTAAAGATTTGATGATGTAGAAAAGGGAAAGCATGCAATCTTGGGACTAAACTAGAATTATATGTATGTAACTTTATGTATAAAAGAAGTCAACCTATTGTTATTAAACTGTAGTTGAACACAGATGATTATGCCAACTGAAATGTCAGTAGGAAAATCAAATTATTCTGATTGTTGCAAAATATGGAGAGAAAAAAGCTGACCCAATCTAGAAAACATATGGCACCGTTAATCTTGTTAGATATTCTTGTCAAAGCATGTTCTTCCCTCTTTGTAATAACCCTGATGATCTAGACACACATGAACGAAATCTGGGGGAGTACTTCGAAAAAAAAACTGACTCCCTCCTTGTTAGAACAATATTGGTTCATACAAAATGTTATCCTCTGCCTTTATTTTACTAGCCCAGGATGTTCTTCCATTTCATCTGCACGGTAGAGATCAAGGCGATTGTGTCCAAGCCTGAGTGAATACATGGCTTTCTTGTACTCAGCCCAAGTAAAGGATTTGTAGCAGCGAGGCATTTGGGGTGTGATCATCTCTGGGAGAGGGGAAATCCATTCATGGAGGGGGGGTGCACCAAAGTAAGCCATTGAGAGCCTTGAGCTGTAGGAGTCAACAATGGCCCTGTGTCTCACACTAACTAGTCTCCCATTTGTCATAACCTTCAATAACACATTATACAAAGGATAAAGCTTGGTCAATACCAAAGATGAAGCTAGAAAAATATTGGAATAAAGATGAACTTTAAAAAAGAAAGTCTTTAAAATAACTCAGAAAATTCATATGTTCTTATGTAACTAAACTTGGCCGACTCATTTTAGTTAAATTAGGTCAAGCAAATTGTTGAGTTGACTCAATGTGTCAGCTAAATTCTAAATCTTTTTGGTCTTCCAAGTGGACAATGCTATTTTCTAGACACACACACATATATATATATATATATATGAATTTATCAACAATCTCTGCATCTTTAATAAGCTTTTCTCCTGCAATGCATCATAGAAGTATGGTGTCACACAAGCTCTTGGCACGCATTCAGGCTGCAGAAGATAGCACTGTCCATACCAAATTCTTTGAAGAAAGAATTCAAGGTGTTAAAAACTTTTTCAGTGACACCAGTCCCATTACCCAGGGACAGCCTTTCTCTGGAGAGGCTAATCTTAAGATACCAACCTGAAGCAGATCGCCGACCATGATATGGAACGCGGTAGGGTCAGGTAATACTGGGACCCAAACTGCACCATCCATGGATGAGGGAGACAGTATCTGGAGTCCTCCCACGTCGTTGGATCGAAGGAGGGTGATGATCTGAGGGTCCGAGTGCTCGCCAAATCCGATCCTATCACTCCTCATGTCCTCCTTGTTGTGGCATGAAGGGTAGTGATTGAGCCTTAGCAATGAGTCATTCTCTGTGTCTCTTATCAACCTGCTAAACACCCCACTGTCTCTGAGCCCCAGCCCTTCTGCCAGTAGCTCCAGTATCTTACATGCCACCTCTTGCACAGTCTCCATGTACTCATTCACCACACAGCTGCAGATAAAAGCAAAAAAAGTTGGAGGTTAAAAGGTTGAAGGCAAGAAGAGATGATTGGATCGGTCAGTAACTGGTAGTCATTAGAAGAAAAGACACTTCGCATGAGCCACTTTTTAAAGCCCTTTTCCTGGCATTTATGCTCAAAAAGCTTGTGCTGTATTTTTTCTGCCACTGCTTTGCTTTTTCCAGAGCATGGCAAGATATGGCATTATGCATTCATGTGTACCATGTCCCTAGTGGGGCTTGTGGGGATTCTCACACCACCTTTTGTTGTCATTGGTTTGAAGTGACAAGACTTGCTACCAATCCTTAATGGTTTCTGAGTGCAACGGGGGGCAACTGGGTTTTAAGTTGGATTTAACCCAATATCTACTGATAAGCTCATCTAGTGGGTGATCAAGCCATCTGTGCCCTTAATTGAGTTCATAGTGGCTAACAACTATTTGGGGAGTGCTCTCATTTTGTTTTCTACTCCCCGAACAGTGAGTGATTAATTGAAAAAACTACCACTATATATGCATGTGATGTACTAAAGCATACCTGAACTAATTAAATCAAGCCCTTCGAATTGGGAGCTTCCCTACTTGTCACACCTCTCTTCTCCATCAGGGAGGTGAGTTCAAATACTGAGCAGTGCATCCCAAATCCATGGCCAACAATGATTTAATTAGGAAGCACTCCCATCTTGTGCTCTACTCCAAAGACATTGGATTAATTGAAACACCCACATCCATATATTCTTGAACTAATTAAATTTGATCCTTTGGATTGGGTGGTTTTCTGGTAGTCGCACCCCTCTTCTCCTTGAGAGAGATGGATTCGAATGATGAGTGTTGCATCCCAAATTTCTTAGACTCGGGTGAATTACCTCAAGTGAGCCTTCTTCTTCTTTTTAATAATAATAATAATTAAACTAATCTTGATTGGTGCATGGAGAGTTATGCTGCTAAAACAAGTATATAAAATCGTACAGGTGATCTAGTTAATATCACAGATGAAGATTAATTGGTTCCAGTAAAAGTAGTCATTTTCATAGTTTCAGTTGATGTGATTGCTGAACCAATTAAAGAAGAATCATCTCTGGGAATGACTCAGAGCCATGATAACGCCCATGAAATAGAATCATTTTACTGAAGTATGTATCCATTAAGTGGATGACAGACTATTTATTGTTTATTTACAAGAAATCGAGGAGCGACAGACTATTTATTGTTTATTTACAAGAAATCGAGGAGCGAGAAACGAAGGATTTCATTTTTCAAATTTGTAACTATGTTTAGGGAAACACACCGGGTCTGCTCCTTTAAGTTGCTTGGACTGGTCACACTTTGCCTCTAGTCATTTATTTTAAAATTATATAAAAAGAAAAGAAAAGGAAAAAAAAAAATCGGTGCTGTTCTTTGTAATGATAAATCAAATTAAATTAATGATTGATGGTCTCGAATATCCTCCCTATCATTACTAATCACATGTTTATTGTGACACTCGAACATAAGGACCATAAGGTTCAATAATTACCTGCAAATTAATAGCCTCAACTAAAACATCATCCTTCCTTTTAATCCCAAATGTCAGAGAAAAATGTGATACTTTTTTTTTTTTTCTTTTCCCCCACTTTCTTTGGGAAGTAGAATGCAATACCTCAACCACTTGCAATACTCAGGAGGATTAAAGAACTGTCAAATAGTTTTCCATATTACCAAGGCTTTGTTGGAATAAGTCATGTAGTGCTAATTTTAATGTCTAAACAAAAGCCATCCTATATAGGTAGAGCATCTTTTTCTATCTTTTTGGTGGTAAGGTATATAAAAGTGATTTAAACTATTCTAGGAGTAAACAGTTCATGGCATGCCATAACTATGCGTGTGAATTGATGGGAACAATCACGACAATACACGCAGAAAAAGCTTTGGTTTTTTTGAACTCTTCGGTATAAAATGCCACGCATGCATTAATACAAACACGAACATACAAAAAGAACAACCTAAGATTTCCTCCTAAGCTCTGAACAGATTATAGCAAAACAAAACTAATCTAACCACAAAGGACACCACCCTTTGGATACTACTCATAATTTATTATTCTATCATGCATCACATATACAATCATCAAAGAGATTAGTTCATGTGATACCTGAATTCAGTTGGATTCCTCCTTGATACCATACCAGCTTGTTGGGAGATGGAGGAGGGGTTGGCGTGGAGGAGGAGGTACTCCACCTCTCCGGTGTCTCCATTCGGTCCAATGGTCCTGCTTCCATATCCAAGTGGATTTGGAGGACCGGCTCGTTGCTTCTCGACAACCGGTAGTGAGAAGAATTCTAACGCAGCCGACTCCATCCGTGAGACGACGTCCAGGGGCACTCCATGGCCGATCACTTTAAAGAAACCAAACTCCTCGCAAGCCCTCACGATGAGCTCCGATGTGAGGGCTCGGTGGCAGGAGAGGTCGATGACCGGGATGGCGAGTGACCTGAAGCGATCGCCATGCACGGGGCTAAGAGAAGCCACCACCATTGTGAATAGCTTATTCTCTATTGTTTTTGTATCTATAGATACTTAAAGAGTGACAAGAGTGAGAGAACGGGTGATGAGAAGAGAGTATGGTAGAGCTAAAAGGGGAGGAGGAGAGCAGTAGGAGAGACGTTATATAGGGGTGTACATATGAGGAGGGTGGTGTGAATAATATTTAATAGGGTCCGTGGGGGAAGTCATGGACTACTTGAAGGCGGCTGAGAAGTACAACTAGTAGATTACTGTATTGGACGCGGGATTGTTTGACCACGTTTGCTCCTTTTGACTTGGTTTCTTTCTCAGTACTACCATTGGTATGGTAGTGAAGTTTATCATGAATATTAGTGAAGGTGGAATTAGAATTTTACCCCCGCTTATACCATCTCTTTTCAGTCAAAAATCATTTGAGAATAAAGAAAAAAATCACGAGAGGAGAATCGGTATTTTAGAAAAATGATATATTGTAGGTACTTTATTCTCCTCCTCCTAACTAATTAATTATTTATCCAGGAATAACTTTTTGATCATATAAACTCTTGGAATTACTTAACCTACTCTTTTATTTCAAAATTATAATCTAGATATACGAGTTCTGTTTAGACAATATGAGAATCATCAGGAGATTTTCTGAAGGACTATATTCTTAGATTTGTCGAGGCTATTATGTAAAAACAAGAGATTTTATTTACATTATAAGGTATAAACTATAAGCTTTGTGGTTTTGAGAGCATGTAGGCTACCACAAGTATTTGGGCTATTTTCAAAACTTGTCTCCACATTAGTTTAGAGGGAGAAGAAACTTAAGCATTTTCGGAGAAGATCTTGGAAACAATTATTGATGGCCTTATTTTGGCATATATGGCTTGAGAGAAATGAAAGAAACAGCGGCATATGATTTTTTTCCTCAAAAAATATATCATGCCTTCCAAATTTAGAAATATCTTTGGTCCAAGAGAACCAAAGACGAACATTGCAAGTTTTGTGAATGCTTATATCCTCCATGGTAGCCGATCATTGCTTGGATTTCTTTTTCCTTGATGGGGTTTTTTTGTTCCTTCTTTTCTTTTCCCCTTGAATATTTTTTTTTTGATTTAATAAATTAGAAAAAAAATATTTCGCTTCCTCCTCATTTCATAATAATAATAATAATAATAATAATAATATGTGATCCCATTCGTTTGTGTTCGGTGGCCCTTGTCATAGGCCAAACATTAGCGGACTTTGTTCGCCCATGGGTCCCATTAGTCGTATATTATTTTTATTTTTAGTTGGTCTTCACGTGAACTTGAGTTGACTGGAAATTGCTTCTGGTCGTCAACCGCTACATATTTTGTGGCTAGACCGGACTAGCCAGACCGACTCGCGTCCGAAGAATGATTCTAATTTTTATGGGGATACAAAATTTGCCAAAGATAGGATAAGGCTACCTGAGCTGATGGCCATTGATGTACTTTTTTTTCTTTGAATGGTCGTTTCGATCCAATGACTAATATATCTTAATATTCTATTTTCTTCACATTAGTTTTATAAAAATCTTGGAAGAATTTGATCAAATTCAATTTATTTAAATGTGAGCTTGGTTTAATTGAATTTAATTTACCTAGATTCGAGATCTACTTGTTGAGTCTAGGTTTAGGAGCACGAATCTATGTTGTCAATGAACAAGGCATGAACTTAAAACATAATACAATGGACCTGCGTCGAGATTTAACATGGTATATCAGTAGATATAATATTAACCATTTAAAATGTAGTATAAAGTTAAAGAGTATAGCTGGTCTAGTCGGTGAAGTCTCTTATATGTTCCATCTCCGTCCTACTCAGAAATAAGTAAAATATTATAGAGTTGACGGTTTATATATTTGGGTTTGGAATTTCATCAGAGGGTATCTCTAGAAGCAAATTATGTTGAAGTTGTTAACAAAATGCTTATTTCTATGAAAATTTGAAATTGAGAATGATTGAAAGGGTGGCCACAGTATAATTAGGGTGCATTGGAGACTTTAAAAACAAGCTGCCAATTCTAATGGCGCAAGTCCACATGGTGGATGATGTTAGGCCAAATGAGATAGGTGTGTGGGAACATAGGATGGACCCAAGGTATGGCTTAAAGTGGTGGGCTCCAACATGGAAGGTGGCACATGCTTATCAACTGCCGCCCGATGCGTTGCGTGCTAGGTTGGTCCGCTCCAACAGAACCAAACCATAATGTCGTGGTCGTTAACGTACGTCGCTTTTGGTCTCATGGTTGATTGTGTCAGCGTAATTCTTTTCACGCAAGCTCTCTCTCTCTCTCTCTCTCTCTCTCTCTCTCTCTCTCTCTTTTGACAATTTTTTGTTCTTGAATTTCTTAAACTAGTTGATTTATTTTTAAATATATTTTTGATTTAATATCTTCAGTCTTTTCGTATATTTCTTGAGAAACTTGAATCTAGCACAAGACTAAAATTTAACTTTTATTACTAGTATATATACATTTCGATCAAGACAAGCAATTGATGCAATGCTTTGCATCTACTTTATATGCATTATCTACAAGGGATGAGATGCTAGGGAGGTGTTGGTAGTGCAATGACAACACTACGTTAATGTTAAGCATAAACTAATGATAGATGGAGGTAGAATGATTTCTTCTACCTTTACAAATCAAATAAAGCTTTAAATTGAAGTTTTGTTGAACTTTGTCTAACTTCTTTGTTACAATATTCTACTAAATTGATAGATTTAGACAGAAAAGGATCGTAGAGCTGCGTAAAGAAGGGGCCCTTTCAGAAGTTTGCTTTCCCATATGCAAGACCACAACGCCGACCACGACATTGGGGCTGTCTATATCACCATGGAAAAGAAAAGAATTTGGTGTCGAAAGGCACATCTAAACCCTCTAAGGCTGCATAGTCTCCTTTCTCATGATCATTAGCTGGTGTAGAGGCCCATCTACCATCCATTTGGAACATTTCTTCTGAAAACACCTGCACCAACTCCCTCATTAGTTAGATTTCTTCTACTCGCACTTGTTGTAGTCAAGGGCTCATGGCTCAAACATGTCGGTTTCCACTCTGGCATACGTGAGATGTTATCCATTTTGACCTTTAGCGCTGTGGCATGGGGTCTCATAATTTTGCTTTTTAAAAAACATTTTAGAGAAAAAAATATTCCATCTTATATAAGCCAAAGTTCTTCATAACTCATCATCAATATAGGACTAATGATATTTTTCCATCTACACCACAACATAACCCAGTTAAAAAAAGACTCTAGCTAAGATTGCAGGAGATGTACCATAGTTAATTTGCTGAAGGCATGTCGGTCCCATGGTGAGCACCAATGTTATAGTCAAAAGCTGGTGACTTGGATGGATCGATCTCTACTCCCACATACTTGAGGTATTGCCCATTTCGGCTTCTAGCATTATGGTACTAAGCCTCATGATTTTATCCTTTAAAAGATATATTAGTGGAGGAAAGAAGGTCCCATTATATATAAGCCAAAATCCTTCTTAACTCACAACCAATGTGCTCCCACCCACCCACACCACAACAACACTAAAATCTAATTTGCATGGAGACACCTTTCGAATTGAATCACTTATATCCATGAATACTTATGATAAAATAAAAATAAGAATCATTCTATATATGTTTCTATATTTCTAATCACCACTACCATGGTCACCACCATCTTTGGTCTTCTTATTGTTCTACTAATATCACTTTCATTTTTATACAAGTTAAATACAAAAATTTGAGTTATGGGGTTTACCTTATTGCGTTGAACATGATTATAATATCCATCGAGCGTGGAGGAGATGGTGAGTTGCCCATCCCTTTCGGTGTCTTGATCAATGATAGTATTCTTATTCCGCCAATCAAGCATCAACTTTTGCAGTGATTGATACATTATACAGAACGAGCATATCATCTATGCCAACTTGATTCCGTGACAACATGACCTGCTGAACAAAATGAGTTTTTTTAAAACAAATGTGGGGAGTGGTTGGCTAATGAGGGACCCCATCTAAATTGACATTTAAGGGCCAGGAGATCATGCACTCTCTTTTATTGGGACATTAAATAAATCACCATTGCTATGGTCAACAGAAGTGTGATTTAATAATGTTAATTGTGACAGACTATGATCCTATATATAACTTATAAAAATCTGCATGCCCATTTAATTAGTAATATTGGGATTGCAAGGTACAATGAGGATAACTTTTTCCTTGGAAAAGTGATGCAAAATTCTTAGATTAAGAAGGGGAGAAGCATATGCAGCTCAGATCATAAAATCTGACAAGAAATAAAGAATTACAGAAGGAGCTTCTTAACGCCTAGAAGTCAAGATTAGAGTTCAGATGGTCTTTTGGTCTCATATCACTATAGCATGTTGCTATAATCAGGGGGGTTATTGGATTAGGTTATTGGACCTAATAGAACCTTGTGAGTAGGTCTTAGGACCGGCGGACAATTATTATGTGACAGGCCGCATGGAAGCTTCTATGAGGAAACTAACCTGTAAGGTATGTCTTAAACAATGGCCACCAAAATCACTTTTCATGCACTTCAGCAAAACAATCAGTTTCCATTCTAACATATCCTTTGGTATTACTTAAGTACACTTGCATGTAGTATATTTAACATAAAAAGGATTTAGGAAAACAACATATGAAGCATCTAATTAAATAAAATTAGATACATTACAAGGAAGTGGGGGAAAAAAAGCATGATAATTTGACCTTTTCTTTAAAATATATAGTTTTATTTTTATTAATAAAAATAAAATATATGGAAATTCAACTGAAATTAAAATGAGAGAAAATGATTGAATCCAAGTAACATTTGACACCTAGTGACTTCATCGACGCAACCAATTGGCACCCTCTTCTTCTTCTCCAATATTTTCACAGTTTAGTTGAAATTCTTGTAATTATAGAAAATAAATTATTCCATATGTCATATTCCCATGCATCTAATTGATTATTAGCATGGAATCATCGCGATCCCACCATGGCACATGAGACCATCATTGGCTGTCACAATGGATATACTAGTCACTGTTTATCTCAAAAAAATAAGTTTTAAATTGTTGAACTTAAATAATTACTGATATTATAACCGAAAAAAGCGGATAACAATGAAAAAATAATGATGTTACTCTTCCTTCACTTTTCATCAAATAAAATAACGTAAGTTTTTAAACCGTACTATCACTTTTGAAGAGAATTTTGAAGCCAAAACAGAGAGAGAATTTTGCAAAATATTATTTTCTTTACAAGAAGGCATGATGAAAAATAAAATAGCTGTCATATTTTTCATATTATTTACCTTAACAACATCATAGGGTCTGGCTGAAACTATTATAACGGCCATCACAAATGTTGTAATACTGTTATTTAGTATTAAAACTACTTTTCTGGTCGTTTCTAATAGTTTCTATGGAACAAGTTTGATTGGATATACATAGAGCTGTAGCAATACTGCAAGCCAATCAAAAGCACTAATTGATTAGAGTGGCTGCAGATAGTGATGCACCCAGATAAATCTCCATGGTAGGGTTGGCGGATAGCAAGCATAGGCTCATCAGAGTGGTGCTAGGATAGGGAAAGGTAAAGTAGCATAAAAGGTGGTGCCAAAGATGGCTTACATCCTTCCATACGGAACTGGTTGATGGTTCCAATCCCCCAAGCAATGAAACCAAGGGAGCTATACCCGTATGTGGACTTTGATATGAGACAAGGAGATAAAGGCCCTTTACAAAACGATAGATGAAATAGCAACTTTGTTTTGGATTCCATTTTAAGCTGGATAAAGGGCGCAATGCTAGCTCCAAACCATGACAAGACAACTGCAGCCAACTACCTCTCTCTCTCTCTCTCTCTCTCTCTCTCTCTCTCTCTATATATATATATATATATATATATATATATATATATATATATATATATATATATCTCGAGGATAATATTGGGATTTTATTTTGGTAAAAATAATATTGGGATTGATGGGCAGGAATGACTCATTGATTTGCCACATGTTGGATCCTCCATTTTGCTGTTGAGGTGTTTTGTATCCTCCATGTTCTCGTCAAAGCAAATAGTTTTAGGCGTGCCATGGATGCTGGGCTTAATATTTGCATGGCACATGATAGAATTTGGACACTAGCGCACATAAATATCTGACATTTTTTTTTTTCCAAAAAGGAATTTTATAACAAAAGTTTATTTTATTTTTTATTAATTTGTGCATCAATTTATCCAATACAAATAAGATTGTATTGGTTGAGCTCAAGCTACCTACATTTAAGAAAAGGAGCACATATAATGGTCCGATAAAATTAATAACAAATTGTTTTTGCAACTATAACAAAATTAGTAGCAGACCAACAGCACTAATAATGGCTAAATGATTCATTTTTGGAAAAAAAGAAAAAGAAAAAGAAAAAAGTGGACTTTTTTGTAAAACAATGTTTAAAGAGATTTTGCAAAATCTATTTATCTGGACAAAAACTAGATAACTTTTTAAAATGTGATGGTAGCTAGTATTAGTCTAAATCTAAATTGGCAAGTGAAAACTTTGAGCTTTTTTTTTTTTTTTTTTTGCTGATGCTTTCAGATCGTAAAACCCAATTGTTGTACAAATTCCATATGGTTTTGATTTGAGGAATATTTATGTAATATTCAAGAAAAGCAGAATTTGCACTCAATCTATTTTATGGATACGGATTCTCTGCAGTCCACCGTAGATGCCATCCATCCTATAATGGATGGCTATACATTCGGTGCATGCTGTACATATTATTTGATAGCCATTCATCCTATATATATATATATATATATATATATATATATATATATATCATATTTTATGTTGCCTTTTATACACCATAAAGATTCGTGCTCATTTTAGTTTATTTTGTATGAGTAATTTTGGTGGGCTTCCTTACCCAATGTGACTCAATACAATTAGACATGGGCATCGGGCCGTGCCTGACCCAGACCATGCCAAGCACGGCCTATTCCATAAATGGATCATGCCGGCATAGCACGGCAAGCATAAAATCTCCGTCCGACATGGCCCTAGACCCAAGAATTGGCGGGCTGAGTTTAGCATGGCCCGTTAGCCCATCAGACCTTTTTTTTAGCCTTAACGGGCCATGCCAGGCATGGTCCGCAATGGCTCTAAATGGGCCATGCCTGATCCGGCCCGTAACGGCCTGAAATGGGCAAGATCGGTCCGTAATGGCTAAAACTGATTTTTTTTTAATTTTTTAAGGATTAAAATGGCTAATTTTTTTATTTTTATCGTTTAACCCCTTCAACAGTCAAAAATGGCTAGATTGAGGGGCATTTTGAAAAAATAAAAATTTAGGACTTCTATAAATAGAGCCTTCCTCTTTCATTCTCACCACATCAATTCATCAAATCAATTCTCTCTCTCTAATCTCCCTACTTCTATTTGTTCTCTCTTCTAGCAATTCTTCTCTCTTCCATTAAATATTTAGTACGTATCAATTATAGTTTAGCAATTCAAGAGTCATACAAGAGAAGGAAGCATCTCTCTTTTGGAGGTCATAGTTCAAGGGCAGCTCCACAAATTTAGCTCTCTGGCTATTCGACCTCCGATGGCCCGGCCCTTCTCCTCCAGCTTTTCAATTCTCTAGTCTCAGCTCAACCTCTTCTTCCTCTTTAGTTCTACAATTTAATTTTTTTTTGTTGGTTATTGATTATTTTTATTTTTTTATATTTACTTAGTTTAGATGGCAAGTTATGATAATGAGAGTATAAATGGTGCCGCTGGGCATGCTGGTATTTCTCTTTCTATTTCGGAAGAGGAAGAAACTCTTCATACTCTCTCTGAAGCTCCTTCTGGGGAAGCTGGATCCTTTTTCTGTAAGAGGACTAGTACTATGTGGAATGATTTCAATAGAGTTTTGATAGATGGAGTTTATTAGGTAAAATATAAAAAGATATGCCAAATTATATAGTTGTGCCAGTACTGGCTATTTGAAGAGACATCAAAAGTCTCATAGGATAAGTGATTCTCATCTTCAAAGCACTCTTAATACACAACAGGGTGCTCTTGTTGGAACTTTTATCTATAATCATGAAAATCAAAGAAAGACACTTGTAAAATGGATAGTTAGAGATGAATTATCTTTTAGCTTATATGAATCTTTCAATTTTGAAGAAAATATTCAATTAGCTTTACAATCCGCTTATAGAAGAATCAGTAGATGTACATTTAGAAGAGTAGCTATGACAAATTATTTAACAATGAAGTATGATTTAATTGGTAATCTTTCTGCTTTAAATGTAAAAATATCATTAACTTCTGATATATAGACTGCATCTACAGGTAGTATATGTTTTACTTCTGTTATTGCTCATTACATAGATAATGATTGGCAATTAAATAAGCGTATTCTTGCTTTTTATTCTTTTGATTATCTCCATTCTGGCCTATAAATTTTTAATATTATTTATCAAACTGCAGCTACATATAGTATTAGTAACAAAATCATGTCTGTTATATTTGATAATACATCTAATAATAATGTAGCTATCCAATTATTGAAAGACTCTTTTCGTTCTATTGTTAATAAAAAATTATTTCATATTAGATGTGCATGTCATATTTTGAATCTTTATGTTCAAGCTGAAATGGGCATGGTTTAAGATATAATTATAAAAATTAGGAATGCGGTATCTTTTATTTATGCTTCAAGAACATGATTGCAAAAATTTAAACAATTATGTTTAGACCATGGTAAACGTTTTAAAAAATTTAAACTTGATGCGGTTATCCATTGAAACTCTACATATATGATGATTCATGATGCATATCCATAAAAAATTTATTAAATGTATATATAAATGATCGTGGATTAGAATTTATTTTGACTGAAAATGATTGAGAAAAAAAAAATTTAGAAGATTTTTTAGTTAGTTTTTATAATACTATAAATACTTTTTCTGATGTTTATTTTTCATCCTCTTATGCATTTTTACAACAAGCATATATAATTTATGATCAATTTGCATAATATAGATTTGATGATATTTTAATGTCTATTATTTATGAAATGAAAAGAAAATAGAATTAGTATTGGGATATGGTATGTACTATGCATAACTTAGCTGCTGTATTTGATCCACAGATCAAATTAAGTAGCATACATATTTTACTTAATAAAATTGGTTGATATATGAATCATGATTCTGAAGAATCTAAAGCTGAGGTAACTTAGCTACTTCATGATATTTTTGCATTATATGATGAAAAGCTTCGTGAATCTAGACAGTCCACATCATCTTCACAATCAATTTCTAGTACCTCTCATTCATTATCTATTTTTTCATTTCTTGCACATAGAAGATATTCACATGTATCTTTTTCATCTGCATCTTCTTCATCTTTAAGTAATGAATTAGAATTTTATTTACGAAATGATATATCTTCTGCATTAGATGAAAATCAAATAAAAAATCTTGATGTGTTGGCCTGATGGAAGAATGTAAAAAATCAATACCTTGTTATGTTTGCAATTGTATATGATATTTTAGCTATATCGATGTCCATAGTAGCATCAGAATCAGCTTTTAGTGCAGGTCGGCACGTTTTAGATGAAAAAAGGAGTAGGATGACAGACGAGACAGTTGAGATGCTGCTCTACTTCAAAGATTGGTCGGATGCGGAGGCGAAACTTTAGAACAAAGGAGGACATGATACTGAATTTGATGATGAGGACAACACAAATACAATAGATAATTAGTAAAATTTATTTTTAATTTTTAAAAATTATATATTTTTATTTTTTATTTATTGAGCTGAGTCACCTTTATTTTCTTATCAATTCTCTCTTTTTGTATTCCGAAAGTTAGGCCTAGCCCCCCTCCATCTTTTATATAATTTTAATTTATATTAATAAACTAGTAGGGGTTCACGCCAAACCCTCTACCATTACAAGATGATTTTTATTTTTATAAAAAAATTTTAATATCTTATATTTTTTTATTTATCCACTAACTTAATTTATTTTATAAAAAATATTTTTTAAAATAAAAATTTTAAAGAGGCTATAGCATGCTAAATGGGCCGTGCCATGGCACGGTCCATATGGGCTGGCACACGGGGCGTGCCAAGCTTGGGCACGTGTCGTGCCAGCCCATGCCCTGGAGGGTCATGCCAGGCTTGGGCCTTGCCTGGGCCATGCCAGCCCAGGCCCTGGAGGATCGTGCCAGGCTTGGACCACGTGCCACCAAACCCCAACTTAGCCCGACCCTTTATTTTGTGGGGCCGTTGCATGCACGGCCCACTTTAACAAAAGTGCTAAGCGGGGGGGGCCCAATTTATTTTTTTCTAAAAAAAGGGGCACACATCGCACGGCCACTAATAGGCAAGCGACCCATGTCTGGTCATGACCTAGTTTCTACCGGGCCGGCCAACCCAGGGCGGACCCGACCGGTGCCCACCTTTAATACAAGGATTCGCAAATCTCTGATTTTTATACCAACCATGTCGGATGGGGCACACGTGATGTGATCTCCGTCAGGTCTTTTTCTTTTTATTATTAATAAAACTAGTCCCAAGATGCACGGGAATGGATTAATTATCAACGTTATAATTATTAAATTTTTTCAATAATAAATATTAATAGTAATATTTTTTAAGATTTATTTATTATTATATACATTATATGTTTTTTTATTTTTATAAATAATATATTTTTTATCTTTTTTCTTTTTTCTCATATTTTTTCTACGTCCATCGGTGCCACCCCATTCATCCCACCGTCCCACCATGGCTCTCTTTCTCTCTCAAAAAATAACGATCCCAATCGCACCCTCCGACGCTCCTGGCCAGTACCGTCGCCTTCGTGCACCATTACCCCTTCTTTCTCCTCCCTTGCCTCCTGTGATTCCTCTACCGCCACCAACATTCCTTTCATGCCGACCATCCTCCTTTGCGTACTTGTGCAATTTTTTGAATTTCGCTCGTGCCTCAATGGCATAGTAGGGAGGGCCGATCTCCGGGACAATGCATCGGTAGGGAAGCCATTGGTGTGGGTCTTGTAGTACCAACCTTCTTTAATCATAAAAGAGGTGTCTTTGTCTTGGCTTAGGTGTCGAACTTCCAAATAGTTTAATCATCCATGCTCCCATGAGTAATTCGCATATCTCTCACAATAGATTTTAAAATCTTGACTTATTAAGATTTATCGTCTTCTGGAAGTAGTAATTACAGAAAGACTATTAGCATCGGTGATATTGATAACGTCTTTGTTTGAAGATTTAGATGTCTAAAAAAAAAAATAATAAAATTTTATGTTTTAAAATTACTAGATCAAAAAAGCTGGCAGAAGGAGAAGAAAAAAAGAAATTTTAAAAAATATTATTTTGAAAATAAAATTTTTAATATAAATTATTATTTTCAAAAATAATTATTAAAAATAATTTTAAAATTATTTTTTTAAAAAATATTTTTAAATTTTATTTTTTAAATTAATCAATTTATTATTAGAAAATAAATTCTATCGTCCGAACACAAACTCCCCTTTGGCCATAGCTCTCTCATCTTTCAGTGCAATTTGCGAAATAATATTATTATATAATTTTTTCATTTCTTCTCTCAGGCTTCATTCGATAGTACGCTTTTTAATATTATTCTTCACATGTATAATCCAATATAGCTGTCATTTGCATAGTCTTTTCCTCAGTTTTAAAAATAATTTTGAAATAAAAAAAACTATTTTAAATAATAATAAATAATATTTTAATTAAAGCTATTAAAAATAAAAAAATAAAATATCAAAAATAAAATGTAATTATTAATTAGATTTTTTAAAAAATGATAAAATATTTTTCTTTTAAAAATATATTGCACAAAGGAATGTGTGCAATCGTGCCAGGAGTATGTCGATTCCAGTGGAGGGAGGTATGGTTTTGGAGCAAAGCACATGAAAGCAATCCTCTAAAAAGATATTTTAAAATAATAATCGGATGTTAAAAAAAATTGAAAAATACCGACGGACACGAGGCAACGGTTGGAAGGAGGAGCGTAGTTGGTCCGAAGGGGGGTGTGGAACATGCAGCCTTAGGAAAGAGAATGATGAAATAAAAATAAATAATAATAAATATTCTTAAATTAATTTTTAAATATAATAAAAAATTCGTCCAAGAACTCATCGACTCTCAAAAAAGACCCGCACTTTGCGTAATGTAATTATGCTATTTTTTTAAAATTTTATATAAAATTCTTTAGCGAGAAATATTTTATTTTTTTTATTATGATATATATATTTTTTATCTATTTTTTCTATAACTTCTACGATCGTTTCTCATATCTTATCACTTGCTGTTCGTTGCTACGCTGCTAAAACCTTTCCAGATCGACCCAATCCTCTCGATGCTTGTGTCTTCTCCTACTTAGAAAATTCTCTTTTTTTTTATACTAATTTGCAGATTACCTTCTTTTTCATGCTTCTCAATCTTTCTGCTCGCTACTATATAGAACTTCGCTACACTCTAGTAATGTCATAGAAAATCTTACTTCTTCTATTTTCTGGGCCATAATGTCGCTCTCATCGATCTTCTTTTTCCGACAAATATCCATTCCATGCATCCTGGTGCCTTACCATAGCCGCTACAATCATGAGAAAAGAAAAACTCTCTCTTTTCTCTTTTCTTTTCTTTTTTTTTTCTTTTTCCTTTCTATAATTTTTTTCTCCCTTAATTTTCAGTGCTTTCATAATATTTGTTAAAAAATATTGTATAAAATAGTGATTGTACATTTGAATTATAAAAATAATCATAAATTATAAATATTTATCAAAAAAATAAAATATATCCTTTTAATTGATATCCTTTTTTATATTGATCCTATTTGCTCTCCCTATAAACATTATTTGTTAAAGATGTTATTTAAAGATATTTAAAAAATAATATTTTAAATTTAATAATAATAATAATAAATTAATTTTTTTAAAAATTATTTTTTATTATTATTTGGAAGACCCATGGGAGGTAATGGTGAGGAAAGAAGGAAAAAATGTATTTGGAAGAGCCTTTCGTTAGTTTGTAGTCTAAAAACATCATCTAAGAGGGTTTTGAAAAGGTTGCTACCATGCTTGCAGTAGTCCTTTATTTTCATTGATGGATTATTTAATAGATGAAATCTTAAGTGGGTTAGGAGGATTTTGCTGAAAAGTATTTGAAAAATTTTGGGTGTAATTTTTTCTCAACAGGTTAGGAAGTTGTTGTTTATAAAATCACAGCCTTCCAGTCATAAAAGAACCATCATTTAAGATAGGATTTACAGCCTTATCTGATCTTTAGAAAATATTGATGCAGTAAGATAGTGAATGAAAAATAAAGAAAAAAGAGATTAAAATTAGTTCACTATTTTAATAGGTTTCGGATCAAAAAAAAAAAATTTTAGCACTCATCTTTCCTCGATGCCTTGCCTGTCGAATACTCAGAATACCATCATTCTCAATTCTTTATATCATTAAAAAAATTAATTGAACACCAAAAAAATAATAATCAAAAAAAATTTAAAAAAAATGTTTAGAAAAGATACTATCAAACTTATCTTTCTTTCGAAGGATGGAAGGGCTCAGTTTCACCGCCCAATCTCTTGCTCGCTCATGGTGCCCCTGCCACCATTCTCTCAATTGAGGGAGATAGAAATTCGAAAAGAAGGTCGGGAGGAATAGAAAGTAAGATACTTCATTATTAGTATCTTATAAACTTTTGGAAGCTATTAAATGCAGGGACTTGGCTTTCAAATTGATGGAGTACCATGCTTTGTTTGTAGATAATTTATTAGATTTGATCTAATCTGATCTAATGGATCGATTCAAATCTCGAAATATATTATTTTTTAAAAATAATAAAAATATTATTTTTTTAAAATAAATAAATAAATATTTTATTATTATTATTCTTTAATTTTTTCTATTTTTTAAATTATTATTATTATTATTATTATTATTATTATTATTATTATTTTGAGGTTTCTTCTTTCTTCTTTGCGCACTCCCTCATCCCCCGCACACCGGTCGCTGCTCCATGCACCCTCTTGGCCCCTTGCACGCTGGCGGTCCCTCCCTACCCCATATGCTTATAGGTCCTCCTTCCGCACCACCCCTCCCTCTGTCGGTGGGTTCTCCACGCCCACCCACCTTCGACACTACCTGCAACCCATCTGCCCACCGCTTGCTGTCCTTCACACCTCGCCCCTCCTCTCGTGGTGGGTTCTTCACCGCTCCCTCAGTTCGTCTAAATAAAAAAAACTACACCATGTTCTCCTGTTGAGGCGATTCAGCATCGTCAGGTACTTGAATTCCTCTAAGATTCTCTACGTGGTACAATAAAAATCATCTGAGAAGTTGAGTTGACAACACCATGATACTTCTTCACAGAATTATATATATATATATATATATATATATATATGTATGTATGTATGTATGTATGATCAAATAATATCTTATATTCCTTTCATCTTATTTTAAAAAATGAGTCCATTTTTTTCTCTTCACTTTTCCGAAATAAGCAGAGACTTCCATATGTTTGGCTTCGTGACTTGGATAATTTCCAAGTTATTTTTCAATCCAAATAGGAATTTCGAAACCAATCATACATATTGGATACTGAAATTAAAAAGTAGACGTAACTCAGGAAAATAGAATCGGTAATTCTGATAACTGTGCGATCATGTTAACATGATTAATTGTTCTAAGTAACACGAAAAGGATATGTAATGCAAGAAATATTTCAATCATGAAATCATTTCTTGAGTCTTTGTTTTTGTAACTTCTTGATGAACTGGAAAGAACGAAGGATGGAAACCAAATACGATGTGGAAACACAAAGAGGTAGAAATACAGCATTGGGAAGGTGGGGAGATCACGTTGATGATTGTAACCTGTTTCTTTCTTTCAAGGCTTCATAAATACAGTAAAAAAGCATGCATCGAATTCTAGGTACGTTCCAAGTGTGTAACCAAAAAATGATGACTTGTGGCGCGTATTTGGGTGCAACGTGCTTTAAGAAGGACGTAATATAACTGCAAATGAAATGGACTTCTCCTTTCTTTGTTAGGTTGAAGAGGTTTAGCTTCAAATATCCACGCTGGCATTACATTTAGCAGTTTTTTGGGGTTTCTTATAGACCATGGTCATGGAAAGCTTCATCTAGACCATGGTCATGGAAAGCTTCATCTATCCCGGGACTCGGAGACTTGAACAATTCCGGGTGGTCGATCGTGAACCTCCCTTTACAGTAAAAGGAAAAAAAAAAAAGAAAAAAAAGAAGGCTGCAATTAGAAATGCTCTCTATCTAAGTTTATACCTCTGCAATCTTTTTTTAAAAAAATATATATTAGGACAGGATGGGAAAGCCATCAATTTTTTTAAATTTTGAATGAAAAGGAAAAACACATAAAAAATCACTAAGCTCATGAGCTCAGACATCAAAGAGTAAAAGATTCAAAGCCTAAGTCTGAGGTTCAAAAGTATTTGGATTAATAGGAACCCATCCAAAAAAAAAAAAAAACCAAACAAACCTAACTGGTTTCTATGACGTTGATTGCAGGAGATTTTCGGGTCATTATCACCGTCATAAATGTATTCTAAGAAGATGAAACCAGACCATATAGATCGAGAAAAAGAAGAGAAAATAGAAGCCAAAATCACCAGAAAATGACTTCGTAGGTCCCGTACGCTCGGTTGGGTTTTAAGTTAACAAACATGATCTTGCTCTTGCATGATTTATGAGCTTCTGGGGTTTGGTCGATTGAGTCACGATTTTAACTAAAATTTTTCATGCAGCATGTCGTTTGGTAAAAAGATTGCTTTTCAACTTAAATATTCAGATATTTTAGCCATACCGGTTCTTTTATGTGAGAAATTATTCGTTGGAACTATTTTTTCACACGTATCTCGGATCATTCAATAAAAAATTGCTACATCATCTAAAAAGAATAAATCTTTTTATTCAAATTAATAAAAGTTATAAGCTAGTGATAGAACTTAGATAAAAGTAAATCTTGGCTCTCCTGCACTTCCCACAAACTTTCCTTTTGACTATATCAAATTAAGCTGGGTGGTTTTGTCATCGGTTCAGTGGAAGTTCATATTCCGTTGTTGACTCAGCAGGTGGTTAGATGGTCTACACCAGAACGCCTCTTCAACTTCCGTGTGCTCTTCTTCTTCTTCTCTCTCTCTGCGAGTCTTTGTTTTTTCCTTAATGACACTGTAATTTTGTTAATTTAATTTGCCGGGACAGGGTGTCGGCTAACAATTTTTCGCAGACGGCTCAAAAACACTGTAACCTCTTTCCCTTCTGAAAAAAAAAGCCAGATGGTACATACACCTCCCTCCACCTCAAAAATAATAATAATAATAATAATAATAATAATAATAATAATAATAATAATATATGATAATTGTTTATTGAATGATCCTAGATATATATATGATAGAATGGTTCTAGCACATAATTTATTCTCTTATGGAGCTCTAGAGATGCTTGAGCTGAAGTACCCTGAGATCCAAATGTATCCTGATGCTATTCTATGATTTTATAATAATTTTTTTAATTTCACAGAAAGAGTGTGATATCATTACAGTCGCTTATTTTCAAAACATAAGACTATAATTGTTGAAAATTTAAGCTATGAATGCAAATTTTTATAAAAAAATACGAATAATCAAACTTAAATAAATAAATAAGAATAAATTGAGTAAGAAAAACTTAGTTATAAAGGTCCATGTAGATGGTGCTGTCCATAAAAATGAATTTTACATTTTTTAGAATCAATAACCCGGCAAGAAGGGTCTCAACATGTCTATCCTTCGTGATGCAACGATGGTAATACTTTTGTAAGGATGCACGTCCAACTACAAGATTTGATTGGATTGCTTTTAGTTGTCTTTTGCCTTGAGAATTATATACAATAATATTTTTGTAGAAAAAAAAAGGGAGAAAAATAGGTGCTTTTTTTGCAAAGATGAGAAGAAAGAAATAAAAAGAATCTTTTCGAAAAAGAAACAAAGAGGTATGCAGGTTTGAAAAAGAAGAAAAATCACATATTTATAAGGATCTATTGCAATAAGGCTTCGGATCGTTGAGAAGAACTCATCCTGGAGAGTTGAATTAGATTAAATTAATATGGATCATGGACTAACCTGCAAAAAAATTTTAAAAATTGATGGAATATCCTTCGATTTAGAATCTTCTGACAGCAAAGGCCTGAAGAATAGATAGTACAAATGAAAGGCTTGAAAGTAAGAAAATATGGTTTGAATAGAGAGTGGTTCGATCTTTCTTTAGTGAAAAAGTTGAGAGTGATTTCAGCAAAGTCTCGACTCTATGAATCAAAACTTACCTTCCGAAAGGATATTCTGCCCCTCTATTTATAGAAGAGTTTACTTAGGTTTTAAGAAAAGTTTGTTAGACCGTTAGTTTATTTTAACAGAATGACCAGATGGATAGTAGCTATAGATCGTTTATCCAAAAGACAAATAGCTGTGATATAGTTGGAGGACAACAGTGTAGGATTTGGTATGATGCTCCCAAACCTTAGGAGGTCATAGGAGAAGCTAGAGTGATGGCTCTCGAAAAACTAAGATGGGTATGAGTTCTAGAGCTAGGACAAGAGTTATCCTAGGTGAAGGCAGCGTATAACCATGCACGGACTCGAAGTTCAAGTTTGAGGACCTTGAGGGGGCTTGGTAAGTGCTCCAAAAATCTGGGATATAAGATGGAGCAAAGAACCAAAGCCAGGAGAAGAATTAGCTAAGACAAGGGGCTGATACACAGTCAAGCTGGCTCGAATATGTAGTCAAGCTGGCTCGAACTAAGACCGAGCCGACTCGATGTGCAGTCGAGCCGGCTGTCTCATGCAGACAGAAGACAAGGTTCAGACGAGACACAGTCGAGCCAGCATGGCTCCTGACAGAGCCGGCTCGATGATGAAGAACAGAACTGGATGAAATTTTCTGTATGGAGTCTTAAGACCTGGTCCAATAAGATCTTAAGGTGGCTAACACATGTATGAATTGAATTTAGATCCAGGAGATGAGAGCATGGGAGACATGGGTATATATTACCCTTGGAGAAATTTTTAGCTGGAGTTTGAATTTATTAAGATTCATATGGTATAGCAGAAATCCTAGGATATGTAAACCCAGGTATTATAATCTTTATAAGAGAGTGGAATCAATATATAGCTTTTTTCTCTAACTCTCTTCTCTCTTTTCTCTCTGGTTTCAATGCCAAGTCTTAGGTACCACTATCAATTTTTGCTCTTCTTCATACTTCTGGATTAACATCCAGATTCGCATAAGAGATTGGATCTACGACTGTAATTCCAACACTATAAGAAATAGAGATTTTGCCGACGCAATATTTACCTACGCAAAATTTTGCATAGATAAAGAGGATAAATAGCTGTGCAAAATCATAAACATCAATAAAATTGACATAATTAGCTATGCTATAAATTAAACATTGCAAAACATAATTAGCCACGTAAAAGTAGCATCGGCATTTAAATAATAGCGTTGATAATGAGTGGTCTTAATTTTTTAATATTTGATAAATATTTATCGATGATAAATTAGTGTAGATAATAAGATAATTACCCATGCTTAATTCTTTCATAGATAATTAGGCTTATTGCCGATGCTTATTTAACGTCGATAAATATTTTTTTTTGATTAATTTATTTTATTTTTATAAATAATTTATTGATGCTAAGCTAATGTAGGCAATAAGGCCACTTACCTACGTTTAACTTTTATTTAGGTAATTAGCCTTATTTCCTACGCTAAACTAATATCGGCAAATATTTTTTTTATTAATTTTTTTTATTTTTATAAATAATTTGCCAACGATAAGTTAGTGTAGGTAATAAGTCTAATTACCCATGCTTAATTTTTCCATAGGTAATTAGGCTTATTACCAATGTTTATTTAACATCGATAAATATTTTTTTTAATTAATTTATTTTATTTTTATAAATAATCTATCGATGCTAAGCTAACGTAGGCAATAAGGTCAATTACCTATGTTTAAGTTTTACGTAGGTAATTAGACTTATTTTCTATGCTAAACTAATGTCGGCAAATATTTTATTTTTTTATTAATTTTTATATTTTTATAAAAAATTTATTGATGATAAGTTAGCATAGGTAATAAGTCTAATTATTCATGCTTAATTCTTTCGTGGATAATTAGGCTTATTGATAACGCTTATTTAACATTAGCAAATATTTTTTTTGATTAATTTATTTTATTTTTATAAATAATTTATCGATACTAAGCTAACATAGGCAATAAGACCAATTAATACTAGTTTTTGTAGGTAATTTTCTTATTTGTAGCATTCATTATCTACGCAATTAAGAGTGTAGGCAAATATTAAGTTATTTTAATAATTTTTTTATAAATAATTTATCGATATAATTTTAAAATTTAAAATTCATCTTCATCATTCATTATCTAAATAATTATTATTAGATTAACATTACAAAAATCTACCTCAATCATGTTGCCCTAGCTATGTCGATCGATAACATTTAATTTTGATGGTCACGAATGATCACATGATGATCTAATAGATAGAGATCACTGATGGATTCAAAAATTTATAAAGATGATCTTAGTGATATTTATAGCATACTATCAAAATTTTATCTCAATCAGACATCATTATCATAGTTAATTTAGTATGGGATGATTTCAATCGTTAAATAAAAAATTAGTGATCAAAAGGCCAAACGCGTTCGATTATAAGCTAATTTTTTAAATTAATGATCTTTGCTAATACTTGGATTGTTTGTACATTGATGATCATAAAATTCAAACCGCATATATATATATGAACAATCCAAAATTTTGTCTGCTGATACTAATACTTGAGATTGCTAGGTAAATATACTTGTATTTTTATAAGATCTACTTAACGTGGATGGTTCATATACGTACGATTTAAATTTTATAATCATGGCCGTATAAACGATGAAAGTAATGGTAAAGATTACTTATCTAAAAAATCATCTAAATTGAATGTCGTTTGGCTTTTTGATCACTCATTTTTTATTTAATGACCTAAATCATCTCTTACTAAATTATTCATGATAATGATATCTGATTGAAGTAAATTTAATAGTATATTTTTGGATCCATTGGTGATCTCTATTTATACGATTATCATGTGGTTATTCCTGACCATCGAGATGAATTTTATTGATCGATATAGCTATGATAATCTGATCGAGGTAGATTTTTGTAATGATATTTTAATAATAATTATTTAGATAATGAATGATGAAGATGGGCTTTAAATTTAATAATTATATATATAAATTATTTCTAAAAATATAAAAGCTAATTTAAAAATTAATGAAAGATAATTAAGTTATTACTGACGTAAAATAATCATCGAAAAATGAACTTTTAGTGACGTAAGAAAATGTCGGCAAATAGAATAATTACCTACGTTAAAGATTAATGTAGAAAATTTATTTATTTTTGATGTTTAGTTTTTATCAAAAATTATTTTTTAAATCTTTTTATTTTTAAATTTTAATTATATATTTTGCAAACCTAATTTTAATTTTAAATAAATTTTTTGCAATGTTTACTTATCATCGATAAATGATTATGTTGTGATGAAAATATTACATCGATAATAATTTTTATTAAATATTTTAATTTTTATTAAACATGTTTCGATATTTTGCCAACATCGGTAGTAATTTTATTACTTACGTTTTCTTAAACGTAGCTAAGTCTAGATTTACCGATGTAACTTTATGTCGATAAAATATTAATTTTTTATTAAATATTTTTTGATATTTTTTATTTATCGGTAATTAGCATTACCAACGTAAATTTGTGTTGGTAAATTTCTTTAGAAATTTACCATCCCGACCTCCACACGTTTCATCTTCCGCCCCCGCCTGCCTACTTCCCCTGCCCAAACCCTCTCCACCGGCTACCTCCTTTTCCTCCTTCTCTCTTTCGGTCTCTCTCACCGTCGGTGGTCTCCACCTTCACCTTCGCTGCTGCCATCACTGCCTCTACCGCCGCCGCGATGCTGCCATGCCGCCACCCTAGAAAAGGTAAAATTTTTTTTTTTTTGCTTTTGCATCCTTGGGGAAGGGAGGGGGTGGGGTTGGTTGCCCAGGAATGGAGGTAGGAGAGGAGGAGGGCGGGGCAGGCGGAGGGAGTCGCGGCAGGGGTGGGGCCAGGTTGGAGGTGGAGGTGCTGGGATAGCCGAGGCGCCGGCCATAGGGGTGCGGTGCGAGGGAGGGAGGGGGTTTTGCGAGGGGGAGGTGTCGGGGGAGCCACATGGGGGGGCAAGGCCGGGGGAGCCGCGAGGGTGGGAGGAGCTGGGGTAGCCAGGGCGGCGGTCGCGGGGTCTGGTGCAAGGGAGGGAGGGGGGTTTTGCGAGGGAAGGATGCCGAGGAGCCGTGGGGGTGTGGGCGCTGTGGTTCGCGAGGGAGGGAGGGGGTTTTGTGAGGGAGGGGGGCGGAGAGGGTTTCGTAAGGGAGGGAGAGGGAGGGGGGATTCACGAGGAGAGGGCGGTGGGGGGTTTCGTGGGGAGGGAGGGACGATCGAGGGAGGGCAGGGGTGGTTTCGTGAGGGAGGAAGGGCGGAGGGGGGATTCGTGGGGGATCGGGGTAGGATGGAAGAGTGGTGAGAGGGTGGGGGGAAGGGGGTGTTGTTTTGGATTGTAATCTGGTTCGGGCCTGAGCTGAGCTCAGGCTGGGCCAAAGATAAGCTCAAGCTCGATCCGAAAATAATATGGGCTCTATTATTTTGGCATGAGCTCGACCTGAATAGTCACGGGCCGAGCCCGAAGTCGGCCTGGCCCGATGGGCCTCAGGCCGGCCTGAGCCACTTCCAACCATATTTTAGAGAAAACTCTATGGAAATGTAGAGTTATCCCTTTTAGATAAATTAGGATACCATTTCTAAATGTATGTTCAGAGATGGATCCAAAATTGCATGCATTAAGCCATAGATTTTCGTTCAAGAGTCGATCTCGATCAAGATCGACTCTTGGATGCCCCAATTTCGAGTATTTTAGAAAAGATTTAATCTTATTATTATTATTATTAATCAATATTTTATTTTATTATATGGTGTTCAGTAGTTATCTCTCATATGTTTTCTGAATATATATTGGATATGATGCATAGGCACCGTATTCACATCATATACTTGAAGAACCATGAGAAGATGCTACCAAAATTTTCACAATAATGGAACAAAATATCAACTAATAACTATAATAAGATTATTCTTTTTTGAAAGAGATAGGATCATACCCGTTAGAAATGGATAGGATTATGCATTCTTAAAACCTTACTAATAATACGTACTTTAATGGTGAATATTTTTCATGGATAGATGGAAAATATCGATAAGAGTTGGATGAATGCTCGCTCTATCATCTTACCTGAATACCGATAAGGTGTCGAGAATATGTTCCAAAGCCAATCGTCAGTCTATTGACGATTGAACCATATACTTATAATTATATATGAATTATAAATTAATAAAAATTATTTTGATATTTTTCATCATAAATTCTGTTGTCTTCTAATGGACTCCTGTGTTGTGATGAAGTTCTTAGGACTATTTAGATTCGGCAAAGAAGAATTTATCATTTAATCTTTAAATAGTTCACGACTAAATGATACGTTGTTACTTAGGATGACAACGTTTATCAAGTATAGATCGTTGTGTGCCATATAGGTTGGTTGTCTTCATAACCAAGAAGTATTAAGACACTGATATAGCATGCAAGTGAGATATATGGGTACATTTATACTAAACATGACCAACTTCGAAGCTTTTCTCCTATCAAGATTAGCTTCGATGGAATATGGGTATAAATGTCCCTCCGATCTGAGATCACCATGGTGACTTTCAAGCAACTCATTATATTTTAGTGCCAGACTATCTGAATCTCTAATTTAATGATGAAAGATTTTTGAACATAGTCAAGTACTCTCTGATCAAGAGTTCAATTAGTTTGGGACTCTATGATCGTGAGTTTGATTCGTTTGGGATACTGGGTTTAAGAGTCCCACTGATTTAGGACTCTTCAAGAGTTTCATGTTGATAGAACTCTATTGCCCAGTAACCTATTCGATTTGAACTTAGATATTTTTTGAAGAATTAACTAGTAATTTAATTGCTGATTACCTCAATTTGATTGAGCGATGAGGATTCGATCAAGTCCGATTGAATTTGATTTGATTCGATCAGATAATGAGATGACCTAATTGCTATGAAAGTTTTGACCCTGATTTGATCAGGACGTAGATCTAATTAATTTTTAATTTAATTAAAATTTTATTGAATTAGGCTAAGCCTAATTTGGTTGGATTTAATCTGATTTAATTGGATCTAAATTAATTGATTTGGTTGAAATCAATTAGGACCAAGTCAAATGAAGTTTGAATTCAAATTCTCCTATGCGCCTACCATTTTTGACTTTTTCACTCTGCTTCCCAAGCCCTTCCTTTTGTTTATCAAACATTTTTTGAGAAATAAAAATATGCATGTAGATGGAGAGTCCTTCTACGTGTTAAACATAAGAAAGGGGGCGTTGGATAAGGATACGAGGCTCATTTGATTTTTGAAATCAAGTGAGTGGTTAAAACCTCTCAATCACTCGACCCTTATCATTTTTTATATAGTTTTTTGATGGTATTCATGTCAATAAATTATGAAAATTTTTGTGCATATAGGAGAAGGGGTTAGCATTATGTGATAAAAATTTTAGAGTATTTGGGCATCAATTTTGGGCAAAAAAAATCTTAGAGTTAAGGTAAATAGGATCCAGTACTTTTCTTTTCCTTTATGCCTCTCTTCTCTTGTGATTTTCACCTCTAAGGATATCCTATTTTTAGATATGATCTAAATAGAGATTATATATTTAAAAGTTATCTTTCCATGAAAATTTATTTTATAAAAAAACTCCACATAGAGAGGGCGTGATAGAATTTTTAGTGTGTCGAGATTTTTGAGCCGAGTGAAATCCTAGATTTGGGAATCTGGGTTCGGATGGAGAGATCGAGTGCTGTGAGCATCGGATCGCCACCAAATTTGAAACACATCTTCATCATCCTCCAATATTTATATTTTAGTTTTTTAAAATATTTAAAAAATTAGAAAATATATGATTGATTGGATCGATTGTGATCAGCCATCTAAGGCCCCAGCGATGAGCTAGCACTCTAGTGGGGCTGATCGGGACTAGAAGCTCCGTGTGGACCAATCATAGAGGTAGAACACATGTGCAGCTATGACATGATATCAGAGCATTATTCGGTGGACTCAGATTGTGATGATCGACTATTCATGAAAAGGTATTGTATTCTGAATACGTAGATATAGTAAATAGTTTATTACATAGTTTTATTTTTAGATCTATTGATGTATGCATGTATATTATCTTTAGATCCTAATATATAGAATTAAATAATCTGATATGATCAATAGATAATTAATTAAATTAATTATTTTTTACTGTATCATTATTATTTTTAAAATATTTTTTGAAAGTAGCATGGCAAACTCTACACTATTTTCTTCACAAGATATTAGGAATTTTATAAGATTTGCACGTTCAAGAGTCGATGATTCAATAGAATCAAATATCCTTATTAGAGATATCACAATAATTACTTTTAGCCCATAGATACAGCATTGGAGCACTTGTTGAATTCGGGTATGGATAGAAAGTATACTATTTAGGATTTGCATGGAGAAAGTAGACCTACTAACACAAGAGACCAACATATGGGTCAATAGACAGAACCAATTGGCATCAATAAGATGTTAGATGATTTATATGAGAGGACATATTTTGACAACTCTTCAAAGAGTACAGATAATGTAAATGATGGACATTTTGAAAAACTCATGAGAGATGCTAAGGAGCTATTGTATCCAAATTGTAAGAAGTTCTCGATGCTTGAGTACTTGATAAAATTGCTCCACGATAAAATCATATTCGGTTGGAGTCAAAAGTCATTTAACTTTATATTGAACTTAATCAAGGAGGCATTACCGAATGGTGAAAAATTTTTAAAATTATATTCAGAGGCAAAAAAGTATATGCGTGAACTTGGACTGAGTTATACACCAATACATACATGCAAGAATGATTGTATATTATTTTATAAAGAGCATCAACACTTGGATTATTGCTCAGAATGTGGTGAGTCAAGGTATGCTGAAGATTCCGAAAGAGGTAAGAAATGGCCTCATAAGATTTTCATTAACACCAAGACTTCAAAGACTTTATCAATCATCAAAGATCTCTGAGGCGATGAGATGGCATCATGAGATGCGAATTCCTGAGGATAACATCATTAATCATCCAACAGACTTTATAGTTTGGAGAAAATTTGATAAACAATATCCTCAATTTGTTAGTGATCCACGCAACATTCATCTTGGCCCAGCATCTGATGGTTTCAATCCATTTGGTCGTATGAGCAATGCTTACAGTATGTGGTCGATTATGCTAATGTCGTATAATGTTGCACCATGAAAATATATGAAAGAGCCATTTTTATTTTTATCATTGCTTATTCCTGGACCTAGAGCTCCTGGTAATGAGATAGATGTTTATCTGCGATGCTTAACCGATGAATTGAGAGAACTTTGGGAGATTGGTGTTGAAACATATGATTCAGTTAGTAAAAGAAACTTTCAATTACATGCGATGATAATGTGGATAATTAATAATTTTTCGGCATATGGCAACATCTGGATGGAGCACAAAAGGATATTTGGCATGTCCAGTTTGTAATGGTGATAGCTGCTCCATTGGACTGAAGCATGGATTAAAAATTACCTATATGTGTCATTGTAAATTTTTACCATCTAATCATTCTTGGAGAACCCATCAAAATCGATGCTTCAATGAAAAGTTAGAGATGTATGGGCTACCTTGTATGATAAGTGGAGATGACATATTGGCACAACTAGAGGCCATTCGAGGTGTTAAATTTGGTAAAGTTTTTGAGAGTCGCAAGCAAAAGCGTAATGAATCAGAGTTGAACTGGATGAAGCTGAGCATATTTTTTGAATTACCTTATTGGCAATATGTCCTACATCGTCATAATTTAGATATCATGCACATTGAGAATAATATTTGTAATAATATTATCGGGATACTTCTTAACATCAAGAGAAAAATAAAAGATAATCCAAATTCTTGACTAGACCTGAAAAGAATGGGAATACGACATGAGTTGCACTTGCTGCCCCATGATGGTGGAAAATTCTTAATGCCAACTGCAAGTTATACATTGCATGGCAATGAGAAAAGAAATTTCTGTGAGTGGTTAAAAATCATAAAATTTTCTAATCGCTTTGCCTCCAACATTTCAAGCTGTGTGAACTTGAAAGATGGCAGTATCTTGGGTATGAAGAGCCATGACTCTCATGTACTGTTGCAGTGTCTTATACCTATTGTGATGCATGGCTTCTCCATCATAGAGGTACAGAATATACTTATTGAATTGGATATTTTCTTTCAAGAATTATGTTATCGGAAACTCTAAGTTGATATACTTGAGAAGCTTCAATCAGATATTTTTCTATTGCTGTGTAAGTCGAAAAAATTTTTTCCACCATCATTTTTTGATATTATGGTACACTTGGTTGTTTACCTTCCAAGGGAGGCTTTGCTTGCTGGGCCAGTTCAGTATCGATGGATGTATCCTGTTGAACGATAATAATATTATAAAAAATTTAATTTTTTTTACTTAATTTATAATCATAATAAAAAAATAATTACATATTTTTTTATCATTTGATATGTGTAGATTTTTATATAAATTAAAATAATATGTGCGAAATAAAGCATATCCAGAAGGATCAATTGCGGAAGCATATATCTCCACAAAGTATCTTACATTCTATTCGATGTACCTCGATGATATGGAAACACGATTCAATCGTAAAGTGCACAATGCAGATAAGGAGTGGGTCGATATTGAATCATTATTATCTATTTTTAGGATTAATGTTCGTCCCATTAGTGGAAGAAAGTATAAACATATGATCATAGAAGAATACGAGCTGACGCATTTCTATGTACTAAATAATTATGAAGAATTCAATCTTTTTATGGAGTAAGTATCTTTACATAATCAATATTATATATTTTTTATGAGATAAATTAAGTAATAAGCATGTATTTATTGTAGAGAGTATAGAGATGTATTATTGCAACAAAATAATAGAGATATCGAGAGACGACAACAAAGAGAGTTCGCAACTTGGTTCAGACAATATGTAAGCACAATAATAGTTTTATTTAATTTTTTATTATATGTAATATGTACATAGTCTAATTTATTTTAACTTATGTGTATGTTGTTGTAGATGATGTTAATATATCATAATAAAGAAGATGGTGCAACCAAGAAATTAAATAATTTGGCATACCACATCGATCCTAGGATTTTGTGTTATAGCTCATGTATTGTTGGTGGTATGAGATTTCATACAAGCGAGCTTGATATGCAGTGGCGGACTCAAAATAGTAAAATTTTGATATTGAAAATCGATGGAGATAATGAGATTGAATATTATAGTATCCTTTCCGATATTATATAGTTAAGATATGGGTCAAAATAATTTATTTACCTATTTAAATGCCAATGATGGGATATTAGCAATAATAGGATGGGTATTCATAAATATGCATACTTCACAAGCATCAACTTTGTGAGAACATTGTATCAATCAGATCCTTTCATACTCGCTAGTCAGGCAAAATAGGTATTATACCTAAAAGATATGAGATATAAGGATGGATGACATATTGTACAAAAGATTGCACCAAGGGATATTTATGACATAGATGTTCGTTTCGAAATAAAAATAGATGAGGATTTCTTTTAGAAAGAATAGAATACGGCTAACTTGGGACAGTACAGTATCAACATTGGAAGCACATCTCCTCTGACTAGGGATGATGTGCAACCTAATAATATTGATGTTAGTGAATTAAATCTGGTTGTGTCAGAGAATCATGATGACAACTTCATAAATGATGAAGAGGAAGATTATACATTGATGGATTATGATGATGAAGACGTCGATAATCCTCCTGATGAAGATACAGACATTGATTGATAATATGTAATTTTTCAAGAAACTCATGTCATAAATTTCATATATCATTTAGTATTGATATAATTTTTATCAAATATTATATTATTTCTAATATATTATTTGATACAGATATGGCACCAGGAGGACGACCATAGAGGCTTGCACGAGCAGATGCCGATGTATCGGCTTCTCCTGATGACCAAGTGATCACACTAGCTAGTCCAGGTTGATTTTATATATTATAATTTTTATATTTAATTTATTTTAATTTTTTATCATTTATAAATAATTAATTTTAAATCATGCCACTAGGAGGACGATCTGATGGGGGGACCGACATGGAGATGTTGGTACATCTTCATCATCTCAGCCACACACTACTGGTGAGGCAGGCATATCATCTCCTTGGTGCAATCTTTTATGTTATATTTACTTTAAGTTTTTATCATGTATAAATAACTAATTTTAAGTTTTATATTTTATTGCAGCTACTAATACTGTGATTAGGCGGACACGTGGAGCCGCCAGAAATGAGAAGCTGGAGGAATGGAGGAGGGCACATCCCAGTGAGAGGATGAGGATTGTCATCCCACTAGGATATGTCATGCCAGTAAAGCGCCATGTCAAGGATTCATACATGTGCAAGGTAGGTATTATTATCCATTCGTATGCTCTCCTGACGCTGACTGATTAGCGCAGAGTTACGAGACCACAGCAGTAGGTCCTTCTCGACCATTTGCAGGTAACTAAATATAATTTTTGATAATTATGACATTTTTCTTTTGATAAATCTCATATATTATACATTATTTTTGCAGCATGATTTTGATATTCAGGAGATTAATATCCCGCATGTACGAGAGGCTATCCTTCGGCATATGAGGCGATTACTCAAAGGATTCAGATATAAGCTCCATACCCACTAGAAGGAGGTCTTCTAGGCATGTGGGGCGGTGGTGGTACATGAGACACAGCACAAGAGTGTATCATGCCCCGACCAAGATCTCCTCTACATCAGATACGAGGATCCTGCATATTAGATATAATTATTATGTATAATAAAAATATTGATTATTGAATTGATATGTTATTATAATATGTTCACTAATATCTTCATTGCATTTGTTTATTAGGCCTACTGCGATAAGGCCTCACAGAGCAAGTTGAGGCTCACGGTGATGCATTGCGGTGGATCAAAATCATTTGCATAGTATCAGTATGAGCTGATAAGTACACATACATACATCTTTAATGATTTGTTAGAGTATATCTATGTCAATATACTTACATTCATAAATTTTAGAGGGACATCGAGATAGGACAGCTATCCGAGCGGGTTAACGTCTACCAGAGGACCCATCACCAGACGATGGGCGAGTGGCTTTCCGAGACTAAGGAGAGATGTGAGTATTAAGTGATTAAGTTCTATTTCAATTTCATTACAAAGTTTAGACTTTTGGTTATATTTATTTTTTCTTTAATTAGAACCGTATGATGGAGATACGATCATAGCCCTCAGTTGAGGGCTCTATCCTACACACAGATGACGATATCTGTGATGAGATGCTTAGTAGGAGACCTAGCGATGTTACGGGGTTAGGATATAGAGTTATGGCCCCTAGTTTCTCTCGAGCAGCACATGTTTCTTATGATGCTCGTTTGCATGAGGCGGAGAGGAGACATGCTGAGACCGAGTGGAGACATCAGAAGGAGATAGCGGACCAACGGTGGACTAATGCCGAGCTTTCATCCGAGCTTCAGACATTTGGAGTGAAGCTCGATGAGTTATATCACCGTATGACTCCCCCATCGACTTTCGATATTTCTGTTGATGCTTACGATCAAGACTCCATCGATGATGATGACGAACATCCCCCACCAGTATTATTTTATATATTTTTTAAATTAATATATTTTTAATATTTATATTAGATAATTAGTTTGTTAACTTAATTTTTTAATTTAATGTAGGTTTATGATATATCATCATCGATATGGAGTTTTATTTTATTTTATTATATTTTTTTAAAAGATCTGTAGTATGTACGATATTTTATATATATACATTTTTTTTATATGGATGTTATATGGATATTTTAAAGTGAATGAATTTGATTTTGGGATGCATTTATTTGTTATGTGGTTGTTATATCTTATATTATCTGTTATGTAGATGTCTACAGGTTTTAAAAAATTTATATAAATAAAATTATTTTTTTTCTTTTAAAAATATTTATTGATGCAAAAAAGCATAGGTAAAAATAAATAGCGATGATACTTAGCATCGATAAATGAGAATAATCATCATCAATTATCGTGCCAGCATGCCACTTTTAGCCATGCTTAATAATTATTGACGTAATTAAGCATCGCTAAATATTTATCGATGGAAATTAATGGAGCAAAATTCAATATAAATGGTCACCAAAAAGCATCTCAGCATGCCACCTTTGGCCATGCTTTACAATTATCAACATAAATTTACGTCGCCAAATATTTTTCGACGTAACATAAGCGTGGGTAAAAATATTTTTGCCGACATTTATTTTACATGAATAAAATATTAACGATGATAAATTAATATCGATAACTTTTTTTTTATGACTGTTTTGCATATATAATTAATTGCCGATGTTTAATTAAACATTGGTGAATCATATTTTTATCGACGTAAATTTCTTAAACATCGACAAATAGAATCAATGATGGCACTTTTGTCGACATTTCTTTTTTGATGCATTTTATGTCGGTAGATGTATTTAGCGACGCTTTTGCAAGATTTAGCTACATTTTGTTTACATAGCTAATTACCCTTTTTCTTATAGTGCAAGCGGTCGTAGGTATAATAATTGGTATCAAATTAGTACCGATTATTCCAACACTTGGTATCAGAGCCTGGTTAAGCATGAAGGAGGAAGAAGATCAAATTTTAATAGAGATCAGCAGCGACATTCAGATCTGAGATTTTCTTTAAGCTTTATGAGAAAGAAAGTGATCAAAGGGCTACTGACCATCATTCCTAGTCAAGGTAATTTTCAGATCTACATATTGGCTATTATTTATTTGATTTGATCATGAAGAATAGCGGGTTGGAGATAGAATTTGAGAAGTTTGATGAAAATGGTAGTTTCACGATGTGGAAGGTTAGGATAGAGAATCTGCTGATTCAGATGAGGCTAGATTCGATCTTGGAGGATAGACCGAAGGAGATGACAGACAAAAAGTAAAAGTTTTTGGAGAAAAGGGTATGTGCCACGATTAGAACTTGTCTGATAGATGAGGTATTGTATGACATGTTGGAAGACAAGACATCTAAGGATTTATGATTGAGGTTACATCAGTTGTATATGAGAAAGAACATATGCAATAAGTTGGTGCTAAAGAAGCAACTGTATAGTCTTCGGATGCTGGAGGGCGAGGATGCTACGGGATATATTCAGTGATTCGATTGGATGAGCATGGACTTGATCAACATTAGGATGGAGCTCGAAGAGAAGGATAAGAGTTTATTGCTGCTATGTTTGCTATCCGAAAGCTTCGATCTATTGGTAACTACATTGCTGTATGATAAGAAAACACTGGTGTATGAGGAGATCGTATCAGTGCTAAAGTTCAACGAGCAGCAGGAATGGATGATGAAGAGGAAGATCATTCAGAAGGATCTTATGGTGTTAGAGAGGCCCAGGTAAGGGAAGAAGAAGGGTCAACGAAGAGGCAGTAAGGGATCCAAGAAGTGCTTCAAGTGTGGTGAAGTAGAGCACTTTAAGTGGGAGTGTCCACTTTGAAAATATGCAAGAAAGGAGAAAAGTCAGATTCCATCATTTCAGTCATTGAAAATGAAAAGTCGGATGAGCTCTTGATGATTTTGGAGGAGTCTGTGGGGTGCAGTGTATTCGAGATAATTTTGGAGGGATCTACAGAGTGTGGAGGATCTGAAAGAGTAGTGATGGTGTTCGAGGTGCAGCGGTAGGCCCAGCAGTATAGCGTTGGATGATTTACCTCGAAAGACTCATTTACAGAGTCAGCTTCTATAGCATCAAGGGGACTTTGATTTTAGGTGGAGCATTGGGTAGAGGTGGCTTCACCAGTAGAGAGAGTTTTAATATGTGTTCAGAGCGGAGGAGTATAGAAGGACCAATATCCTAGCACCAATGTCAAAGATGTACAATTCCAAGTGGAGAAGCACGTATGGGTAAATAAGTGAAGTTCTGAAAAAATCGTGTCAGAGTATGCAGCAGGTGCCAATATAGGATTGCTGCAAATTCTCCAATGAAAGTCAAGAATAAATGATGTGGCTGCCAAGCAGAAGGGTGCCTATAACTCCAAGGATGGTGAATAGGTGCAAGCTAAGGTCTTCAACAGTAGAGACAATCATCCTAAAGGTCTCAAAGAAAGCCCAGCAACTGAAAAAAGATAGCAATGGCAAGGTGTGTACAACTAGCTGTCAAGACATACATCGATAGTAGGATCATGCAGAAAAATATTTTTAGGTGTGCCAAGAATTGGGCACACCAAGATAATGATTGTAGGATTTGATGTGGTGCTCCCAAGCTTTGAAGGGCCACAGGAGGAACCAGGGTATTAGCTTTGAAAGATTAGGACATGTGTGCATCCTAAGGCTAGAACAGAAGTTATCCTAGGTAAAGATGGCGTGTAGCCCTACACGAACTCGAGGTTCAGATGTGAGGACCTTGATAGGGCTTGGTAAGTGCTCCAAAAATCTAGGACACAATATGAAGCAAAAGACCAGAGCCAAGAGAAGAATCAATCAAAATAAGGAGCTGATACATAGACGGACTGGCTCGAATATACAGTCGAGTTGGCTATCTCAGGTAGATAGAAGATAAGGTTCGGACGAGATGCAGTTGAGCTAGCTCGACTTCTGACAGAGCCAGCTTGACGATGGCAAACAGAACTGGATAGAATTTTCTATTTAGAGTCTTAAGACCTAGTCCAATAAGGTCTTAAGGTAGCTAATACATATATGGATTGGGTTTAGATTCAGAGGATGAGAACATAGAAGACATGGGTATACATGGGCTCGGTGAGTGCTTTCATGTATTGGATTAGTCTAGAAAAATTTTTCAGCTGGAGTTTGAATTTATTAGGGTTCATATGGTATAGCAGAATTCTAGGATATATAAACTCAGGTATTGTAAAGCTTTTCTTCCTAACTCTTTTCTCTCTTTTCTCTCTGGTTCTAATGCCAACCCCTAGGTGCCGCCATCAACTTTTACTCTTCTTCATATTTCTGGATTAACACTTAGGTTTGCGCAAGAGATTGGATCTATAACTATGGTTTCAAGCAGCCATAGGCATAACAATTGATATCAAATCAGTACCGATTGTTCTAACAAGCTATGATTTGATTGGAAAGCAGCTAGTGCTCAATCAATCTTGGATCATGTCGAGGTCGGTATTTAACCAATTTTGACATGGTAAAGTTGCACGGTATTTTTTCTTACTATATTAGCAACGTCGGCTTTTTACCGATCTTGAGATGGTAGAGCTGGTAGCAAAGATAAAGTAAACCCGATCTCGTGCTCAGCTGTTGAGCAAATTATTGTTTGTTGTTGAGGTCAGTGTAAATCTGATCTTCGATAGAAAGGCTGCAGATAGGAAGATGCACCATTGGTTTTTAAGATGGTGAATTACTGATCTCATCCTGTATGGTCCATCCGAGATTGGTTGAGTACCGATCTCGATTTATGGTGGAGGAACTCTCACCCAGATAAAGTTGAGGGCGGTAATCTGCTAGTCTGGCTGATATGTTTGATATATTACCAATCTAGATCTACTATTAGAGCAATATGCCGTACTTGAACATGGTACAAATTAATTTGAGTTTCAGATTAGTGTTTTGCTGATCTAGAGCTAATGTTTGTCATCATGTTTTTAGTGGTTATCTAGATCGGTAGTTTCTCTGATGCTGCCACATGATCAGTAATCGATGATTGTTCGTACCAACGGGACTCATTCTTTCGAGGATAAAAAATTATTCTAAGAATCCATATGTTTCTGGCTAAGTATTTTCTTTAGTTATGAAAATAATTTATTAATATTCTTCCATGCATTGGAAAATGGCTCAAAAATCTATTTTTCATATTCTTTTGCATTACTAGCTAGTTTCTAAAATATATCCATATTTTCTATAATATTCTTTATTATATAAATATTATTATATATAACATAGTACTATAATATTTTATATTATATATATATTATAATATATAATATTATATAATATATTCATAAATATAGATAATATATGTTATACATAATATAATATAATATATTATATTATATATAATAAAATAAAATATTTATTATAATATGGTAATGATACTAATAAATATTAAAAAATATATTATTATATTATATTATATTATATTATTAATATAAAATATTAATATTATATTATTATTGTTGGGGATAAATTTTGCTTCCGTCGAAGTCTAGCTCGATGCTCAGTCTAATGCAACCTATAGCCGTGGAAGAGCTTCGATGGACGGATCTTAGCCGAACTGCTATAGCCGATCGAACTACTTAGCGCCCGAGCTCCTCGGACTCCAAGCAACCAGGCTTCGATCGAACCCCCGACGGTCGAGCTTCTTCCAACCCGTTCAGCTGGCCGAGCTAGTTAGCTGTCGAGCTTCTTCGAACTCTCCTCGTCAGGATCGAACCTCTCCAGCCGGTCGAACTGCCTAGCGGCCGAGCTCCTCAAACTCCATAGTGGTCGAGCCTCAGCCGAAGTCCAACAGCCGATCGAACTCTCCAACGGCTGAGCTTCGAATTCCCAGCGGTCGAACTCCTCAGCTGATGAGTCTCAGTCGAAGTCCAACATTCGGCCGAACTCTCCAACGATCGAGCTTCGGATTTTCAGCGGTCGAACTCCTCAGCAGACGAGCCTTAGCTGCATACCTCCAGCCAGACGCCTATGGGAGCCGAACTCCCTCCAAGCTTCCTCTTCAGGAGCCCAAACTCCTTCGAAATGGAAACACGATGAGGGCCTTCAATCCTTCATTCGACTGGCTCTGCGGCCATCACCATCAGTCCACCGCAAGCTCTGCAGCCATCACCATCAGTCCACCGTGAGTGATAGCGACCTGCTATGAGACGGCGATGGCTGTCACCATCAACCCACCGCACATGGCACCTTTTCATGAGACTGGCTCCGTCGAAGCTCGAGCGGCCTGCCAGCACACGGCTGCAGCTGTCACCATCAAGCTCCACTATAAAAAGGACCCCTCCAGATATGCTAACTCTAATCTCTCTGATCTCTAAGCTCTCCTCTTCTTCTCTAAGCTCCGAAACTCATTTTCGAGCACTCCATTCCTGTTGGCCAGAGCTGACTTGAGCGTCGAAGGGTCCTGCCGGAGCCACCCCCACCGACTCCGGACGGGACTCTATTTTGCAGATCTCCGACGGCGACCTCAGCGGCCTCGACTCCAGCAACCTCCGACGATGACCAGTTTCTGCACCAATAGAATGGCGCTAGAGGAAGGATCCGAACCTCCGAGATTTTTTTGTTCTTAAAGGAGTGCTCGGTGACTCTTCTCTTCCCTCTCCGGAGATCTCCTTTTTCTCTTTCGAAGAGAAAATGCCCCCAGAAGAGCTTCGACTCGACGATCGGCGTCCTGCGCGCCAGGTACGTCTGCTCCCGTTGCAGCTCTGATAGCCCAGGCTCTACCCGAAGCCAACGCAGATGTAGAGCAGTTCAACTTGCTGGTCAGGTTCGCGGCCCCGCCGAGATGATGCAGGCCGTGCGACAACCTCTGGCGAAGACTTTGTCAGCGAACCCGCCATGAGGACGCGAGGAACCGACCTTGAGGAAGAGCATTTGGGCATATCGATCGCCCTTAGGAAGGAGAAATGGAGAGCAGAAGATCTCCCGTAGAAGGTTTTACCAGGAGGTCGGAATGAAGTTCGACGCAAGTGAGGCTGAACTCCGCCTCAAAGCTCGTCAGCGGAATAAAGTTCGACGTAAGTGAGGCCGAACTTCACCTCGAAGCTCGTCAAGCGGAATGAAGTTCAGCGCAAGTGAGGCCGAACTTTCGCTCGAGTACGCCACCAAGGAAGCCCCCTACAAAGATTTCGTGAGACGAAGTTCGGCCAAGCTCACAACCGTCCTAGGGCAAGCGAGGACTCCCTCTCGAGTATGACTCCAAGGAAGCCCCGACGAAGTGGCACCGTAGGTTTCCGAATGAAATGAAGTTCGGCCGTGCTCACAGACCCCCTCCGAAAATAGATGAGCCCGAACTCCTCGAACTCACCACCGAGGAAGCCCCAACAGAGGGGCGCGAAGAAGCCCTCCTTTCGAAAGGTTCCATGGCTGCACCCCCCTCAATGCTCCTCAAACTCAAATTCTGACCAGCTGCCAAGATCAGAAGGACCACGGCCTCCCCAAGCGTACGCGATCGAAGCGAGTAATGCCCCTACCATCGCCACTAAGGAATACATTCAGCTTCAAGACGAGATTGAAGAGCTCGTCAAAAAAGGGGCGGCTGGGTAAATTTCTCCGACACCAGCCTGAAGCAGGAAAAGATTGGCCAAGGGCGCTACCATAATCAGAAACTCCAGGATCGACCGCCTCACAGCATCATCAACTTTACCCCGAGGAGGAGCTTGGTACATTGACGGTTCATCGGCTGCCAGCGACAAAGCCAAGAGCTTGCTCCAAATCGAGAAGGCCAGCATGGGATAGAAGGTCGTCCATCTCGGGACTTATCGTCGAAGAAACGCGGAGGAACAACACTACCTCAACCTTGAAAGGGGATGCACTGCTAGGAAGAAGCAATCAATAGCAGTCCGTTAGGAACAGAAGGAGAATCTCATCTTAACGTGAGCAACAACCTCGGTCAGAGATAAGATCTCTCCCGAGCGATTGAGTCAACCTCGGCTGGAGATAAAATTTCTTTCGAGCGACCGTTGACAACCTCGGCTAGAGATAAGATCTCTCTCGAGCGATCGTGGACAACCTTGATTAGGAACAGGAGGAGAACCTCGTCCTAACGCGAGCATCAACCTCGGCTAGAGATAAGGCTAGAGATAAGATCTCTCCGAAAAGCAACCTCGGCTAGAGATAAGATCTCTCCCGAGCAGTTCGGCCAGAGATAAGATCTCTCTCGAAAAGCAACCTCGGCCAGAGATGAGATCTCTCCCGAGCAACCACCTCGACTAGAGATAAGATCTCTTCCGAGCAGTTCGACCAGAGATAAAATCTCTTCCGAAAAGCAACCTCAGCTAGAGATAAGATCTCTTCCGAGCAGTTCGGTCAGAGATAAGATCTCTCCCAAAAAGCAACCTCGGCTAGAGATGAGATCTCTTTCGAGCAACCACCTCGGCTAGAGATGAGATCTCTCCCGAGCAACCACCTCGGCTAGAGATAAGATCTCTCCCTAGCAGTTCGGCCAAAGATAAGATCTCTTCCGAAAAGCAACCTCGGCCAGAGATGAGATCTCTCCCGAGCAACCACTTCGGTCAGAGATAAGATCTCTCCCGAGCGATCGAGTCAACCTCGGCTAGAGATAAGATCTCTCCCGAGCGACCGTTGACAACCTCGGCTAGAGATAAGATCTCTTTCGAGCGACCGTGGACAACCTCGATTAGGAACAGAAGGAAAACCTCATCCTAATGCAAGCATCAACCTCGGCTAGAGATAAGATCTCTCCCGAGCGACCGTGACAACCTCGGCTGGAGAGTTTTAGCTTCGACCTCGGTTGGAGAAAGCAATCGTGTCAACCTCAACTTTAGAGCTTCAACTTCGACCTCGGCTAGAGAAAACTATCATGTCAATCTCGGCTGTAGGAGATAATATCGCCTCCGAGGAGCGCAACCTCCGGCTTCGATCGCAGTGGATGAAGCCCCCTCAACCTCGGCTGGAGATGAGATCTCCTCCGAGCTTCGACATAGGCCAGCTCAGAGCTCAGAGGAAGACTTCGGCAGTCGCCTTTCCTGCACTCCCTTCCTTCGATTTTCGAACTTCGGAGTGGGGAGGGCTAGTATTGGGGATAAATCCCGCTTCCACCAAAGTCTAGCTCGACGCTCAGCCTAATGCAACCTGTAGCCATAGAAGAGCTTCGACGGATGGATCTTAGTCGAACTCCTACAGCCAGTCGAACTACTTAGCACCCAAGCTCCTCGGACTCCAAGCAGTCGAGCTTCGGCTGAACCTCCGACGGCCGAGTTTCTTCCAACCCATTCAGTCGGTCGAGCTAGTTAGCTACCGAGCTTCTTCGAACTTTCCTCATTAGGACCGAACCTCTCCAGCCGATCGAACTGCCTAGCGGCCGAGCTCCTCGAACTCCACAGCGGACGAGCCTCAATCGGAGTCCAACAGTCGGCCGAACTCTCCAACGATCAAGCTTCGGATTTTCAGCGGTCGAACTCCTCAGCTGACGAGCCTCAGCCGAAGTCCAACATTTGATCGAACTCTCCAATGGTCGAGCTTCGGATTCCCAATGGCCGAACTCCTCAGCGGACGAGCCTTAGCTGCATACCTCCAGCCAGATGCCTATAGGAGTCGAACTTCCTCCAAGCTTCCTCTTCAGGAGTCCGAACTCCTCCAAAATGGGCACACGACGAAGGCCTTCAATCCTTCATTCGACTGGCTCTGCAGCCATCACCATCAGTCCACCGCATGCTCTGCAGCCATCACCATCAGTCCACCGCGAGTGATAGCGACCCGCTATGAGGCGGCGATGGCTGTCACCATCAATCCGTCGCACATGGTACCTTTTTGTGAGACTGGCTCCGTCGAACCTCGAGCGATCCGCCAGCACGCAGCTGCAACTGTCACCATCAAGCTCCGCTATAAAAAGGACCTCTCCAGATATGCTAACTCTAATCTCTCTGATCTCTAAGCTCTTCTCTTCTTCTCTAAGCTCCAGAACTCATTTTCAAGCACTCCATTCTTATTGGCCAGAGCTAACTTGAGCGTCGGAGGGTCCTGCCAGAGCCACCCCCCACCGGCTTCGGATGGAACTCTGTTTTGCAGGTCCCCGACGGCGACCTCAGCGGCCTCGACTCCGGCGACCTCCGACGACGATCAGTTTCTGCATAAATAATTATAATAATATATTATATTAAATAATAAATTATTATTATCTAATAATTATATTATATTATATTATATATAAGATAGTATTATATTATTATGTTGGTGCAGAATCTAATCGACGTCGAATCGAGTTAGAGCTGAAGAAGAGGTCGCCGTCAGTGACCTGCAAAATAAAGTTTCATTTGGAGTCAGTGATAGTAGCTCCAGCAGGATCCTCTGATGATCAAGTCAACTCTTCTGACCAACAGAAATAGAGTGCTCAGAAAAAAGTTCGACAAAATTTTGAAAAAAGAAGAGAGCTTAGAGAAAACATATCTGGAGGATCCTTTTTTATAGATGGAGCCTGTAACGAACTGATAGTGACAGTCATACCGTCCGATAGTGGACCGCTTGGAGCCGCATGAGATTTATTACGGAGAGAGAGATGTTGCTAGACTGATAGTGACAGTCATAACCGTCCGATAGTGGGATGCTCGGAGCCATGTGAAATTTGCTATGGAGAGAGGGTATCGTCAGACTGATAGTGACAGCCATAATCATCCGATAAAGAGCCGCTCGGGGCCACGTGGGATTTGCAACGGAGAGAGGTGTCATCTGTAGTGATGTGCCCATTCGTCGAGATTTAATAGCCAAAGTTTGGAGAAAGCAGACGTTGGTTGGTGAAAAATTTTGACATATATCAATTTCAGAAGAGTTCGGACTCCTAAAAAAAATATGACTAGAGAAGATCATCTAGGAGAAATACTACTTGAAATCTAGAATTAATTCGTTGGAAAAATCCAAATGAAGTTTGACTGAAGAAGAAGTTCGGAAGGAGTTCGGCTACTACAGAAATTCGATTGAAGGATAGATCTGAAAGGAGTTTAACTCCCAAAGAAATCCGACTGAAGAAGAGATTCGGAAGAAGTTCGACTCTCAGAGGAATTTGACTGAAGGAGTTCGGCTCATGTAGAAAGGAGTTCGGCTCATGTAGGAATCCGACTGAAGGAGAGATTCGGAAGAAGTTCGACTCTTATAAAAATCTGACTGAAGAAGAGGTTCGGAAGGATTTCGACTCCTGAAGATATTTAACTGAAGAAAAAGTTCGAAAGAAGTTTGGCTCCTAAAGAAATTCGACTGAAGGAGAAGTTCGAAAGGAGTTTGGCTCCTAAAGAAATTCGACTGAAGAAGAAGTTCGGAAAGAGTTCGGCTCCTAGAGAAATTCAATGAAAGGAGAAGTCAGGAAGGAGTCTGACTGATGGAGTAATTTGATCGAAGGAGAAATCTGGAAAGAGTTTGATTGATGGAGAAGTTTAGAAGGAGTCCGGATGATGGAGAAGTTCGGATGGAGTTCGACAGCTGTAGGAGTTCGAAAGAGATTTAGCCACTCGAGAAGCTCGACTGTTTGAAGGAGTTCGGCTAGGGTTCGATCGTTGAAGGGAGTCTGGAGGGTTCGATCGCTGGAGAAGTTTGGCTGGAATTCGACCGCTGGAGAAAGAATTCTCGATCGAAGCTCTTCCATGATTATCAGTTGCATTAGGCTAAGCATCAGACTGGACTTCGACAGAAGCTAGGTTTATCCCCAATAATAGTCTTCCTACTTTCGAGTTCGAAATTCGAAGGAAGAAAGTAGAAAAAAGATGACTACCGAAGTTCTTTTCTGGGCTCAGCACCCGTTCAGGTTGAAACTCAAAAGAGATCTTACCTCCTATCGAGGTTGAAAAAGATTTTATCTTCTGTTGAGGTCGAAGCTTCTGAAAGCTCGAAGGAGATCTTATCTTCAGTCGAGGTTGAAGGAGATCTTATCTTCTGTTAACATTGACGTTGAAGCTCGAGGGAGATCTTATCTCCAGTTGAAGTTGAAGAAGATCTTATCTCCTTTTGAGGTTGATGTTGAAGCTCAGAGAAGATCTTATCTCCAGCCGAGATTGAAGAAGATCTTATCTCCTGTTGAAGTTGACGTTGAAGTTCAGAGGAGATCTTATCTTCAGTCGAGGTTGAAGAAGATCTTATCTTCTATTGATATTGAAGTTGAAGCTCGAAAAAGATCTTATCTCCAATCGAGGTTAAAGAAGATCTTATCTTTTGAGGTTATGTTGAAGCTTGGGGGAGATCTTATCTTCAATCGAGGTTGAAGGAGATCTTATCTTCTCTTGAAGTTGAAGCTTAGGGGAGATCTTATCTCCGATCGAGGTTGAAGGAGATCTTATCTCCTATTAAGATTGAAGCTCCTGAAAACTCGGGGGAGATCTTATCTCCAGCCAAGGTTGAAGGAGATCTCATCTCCTATTGAGATTAACGTTGAAGCTCAGAGAAAATCTTATCTCCAGCCGAGGTTGAAGGAGATCTTATCTTCTATTGAGATTAAAGCTCGAGGAAGATCTTATCTCCAATCGAGTCGGGGCCTCTCTTCTCATCTCGTCTAAAATGAATGAGGCCTTTGATTTTGTTCATGTTAGGATAAGATTCTTCTCCTGTTCCTAACGGGCTATAGGGGCACGTAAGGGTCCTTGTCGGGACCTCTCTTCTCACCTCATCTAAAATGAACGTGGCCTTCGACTTTGTTCACATTAGGATAAGGTTCTCCTCCTATTCCTAACGGACTGTAAGGACACATTAGGACCGTTGTTCGGACTTCTCCTCTCACCTCATCTAAAATGAATGAGACTTTCGATTTTGCTTACTTAGGATGAGGTTCTTCTCCTATTTCTAACGGACTGTAGAGGGCACATTAGGACTGTTGTCATCAAGGGCCTCTCTTCTCATCTTGTCTAAAATGAACAAGACCTTCGACATTGTTCATGTAAGGATGAGATTCTCCTCCTATTCTTAATGGACTATAGGGGTACATTAGGGTCATTGTCCGAACTTCTCCTCTCACCTCGTCTAAAATGAACAAGACGTTCGACTTTGCTCACGTTAGGATGAGATTCTTCCTCTCTGTTTCTAATGGGCTGTAAGGGCATATTAGGGCCGTTGTTAGAATCTTTCTTCTTACCTTGTCTAAAATGAACGAGGTCTTCGACTTTGCTCACGTTAGGACGATGTCTCCTCCTATTCCTAATGGATTGTAGGGGCACATTAGGGCCATTGTCAGGGCCTTCCTTCTCACCTCGTTTAAAATGAACGAGACCTTCGACTTTGCTCAGGTTAGGATGACGTTCTCCTCCTATTCCTAACGGATTGTAGAAACACATAAGGGCCATTATCGGGGCCTCTTCCCTCCTCCTGTCCTAATATTCAGAGGTCTTCGACATGCTAATGTTAGGATGAGGTTCTCCTCCTATTCCTAACATGATAATAGGAGCACAGATGGACCATTGAATGGGCCTCTCTTCTCCTTCTATCTTAAATAATTGGAGGTCTTCGACGTGCTCATGTTAGGATGAGGTTCTCCTCCTATTTTTAACATGACAATAGAGGCACAGATGGACCGTTGAACGGGCCTCTCCCCTCCTATCTTAAATAATCGGAGGTCTTCAACTTGCTCATGTTAGGATGAGGTTCTCCTCATATTCCTAACATGGCAATAGGGGCACAGACGGGCCATTGAACAGGCCTCTCCCCTTCTCTTATCTTAAATAACTGAAGGTCTTCGACTTGCCCATGTTAGGACGAGATTTTTCTTCTGTTCCTAACATGGCAATAGGAGCACGGATGGACCATTGAACAGGGCTCTCCCCTCCTCCTGTCTTAAATAATCGAAGGTCTTCGACTTGCTCATGTTAGAATGAGGTTCTTCTCCTGTTCCTAACATGGCTACTCTTAATCACTTCTTTTCAGTCATCACATAGTTTTTGCACCGAGAAACAAGAATGTTGAAATGGAAGAGTTTTATTGGAGAAAAATTATTGATAGTACATTCTCAGATTTTCTGAATTTCAAGATCGTGGGAGCGTTGTTTCTCCGTGCTCCTTCAGGCGATAATCTTCGGATCGGACGACCTTCTCTATTTCATACAGGTCTTCTCAATTTGGGGTAAGCTTTTTCTGGCTCTGAGGTCGAGAGATGGTGGCTCGTCGAAGCACTAAGTCCCCTAGAGATAGTGTTGATGATGTCGAGAGGCGGTCAATCTCCTTATTATTCCTCCCTCCTTGCTGGTTCTGACTGCAGCAGTGTCCTCGATCGATCTTCTCTTACTTTAGGTCGGTGCCTGTGGAGCATTGAGAGGGACGTAGTTGTGAAATCTTCTGGAGGGAGAACTTCATCGTGCCCTTCTATCGGAGCTTCTTTAACGATGAGCTTGAGGAGGAGTTTGGGTTCGCTTGCACTCGAAGGAAGTCCGTGAGCGTGATCGAATTTCATTCGACCCTCCATCAGCTGCAGGTTTATTAGACTCATCCGCCTGCCGCTCTTCTGCGGCTTTCTCATCTTTCAATTTGAAGATTTTTTTCGTTCGGACATATCCCTCAACCCGAGCTAGCAGATCGGCAAAGTCCCTGGGGTAGTTCTTCTCCTGGGAGAATAGCAAATTATTCTTCTAAAGGCCGTCCTTAAGTGCGGCCATTGCAACAGACTGATCTAGATTTTGGATCTTCAATGCAGCAGCATTAAATCGGATGACATAAGTTCGGATAGATTCTTTCTTCTTCTTGATATTCATCAGAAAATTCGAATCTCAGCGTGGACGTCGGCTACCGACGAAGTGAGCCACAAACTGATAGCTCATCTGGTCAAAGAAAAAGATCGTTCCCGATTCAATATCAAGTATCAGTTTTTTGCTGCTCCCTTTAAGGTAAACGAAAAAGCTCGGCATAAGATGGCATTCGGTGCGCCTTGGAGCAGCATCATAGTCTGAAAGGCCTTCAGGTGATCGACCATATCAGAGGTTCCATCCTAGCATTCAAATTGGGGAAGCTTGAAATTCGACAGAATGGGCTCTTGCATAATTTGGAAAGAAAAAATGGAGGATCGATGCGGACATCGTCATGGTGAGCCGAAATGATGTGGCGGAGTTCTTCAATCCATCGATCCATCTTTCGTAGTTTCTGATCGAGGACGTCATCTCGATTGCAGATCTTGGAAGACTTCCAGCTATAAATGGAAAAGGTTTCTTTCAGAGAAGAATTACGATCCGAACAAGGATTCTCTGCTCTCTGTTTCTTTTTTCTAAGGGCGATGGGTATGCTAGCCCAAGTGCTCTTCCTTAAGATCGATTTCTGACATTTCGATGGCAAGTTTTCTGACGAAATCACCATCGAAAGCTGCCGCATGATCTGCACCATCTCGGTGAGGCCTTGAACCTGCTGCATCAGTAGGTTAAACTACTCTGGATCTACCATGACCATCGGTGAAGGAGGTTGAAGCATCGGCGCTGGAGCAGGAACGGATAGGTTTGGCTCGGATCTGATGGCAGAAGTGGTAGATCTTCGGATAGTCACTTTCTTTGGAGGCATTTCTTGGGATTGAGAGAGAGGATGGAGACAGACCTTGGAGAAGAAGATCCACAGGATCGATTGAGCATTTCTTTAAGAACAAGGATACCTTAGGAACAGAAGACTCTTCCTCTAGCGTCAATTCTATTGGTGCAGAATCTGATCAATACCGAATCGAGCTGAAGCTGAGGAAGAGGTCACCATCGGTGATCTGCAAAATAAAATTTCGTCCGAAGTTGGTGGTGGTGGCATCGGCAGGATCCTTCGATGATCAAGTCGGTTCTTTTGGCCAACAGAAATAGAGTGCTCAAGAAAGAATTCGGTAGAATTTCGGAAAGAAGAAGAGAGCTTAAAAAAAATATATCTGGAGGGTCCTTTTTTATAGACGAAGACTAATAGTGACAACCATACCATCCAGTAGTGGGCCGCTCGGGGTCATATGGGATTTGTTATGGAGAGAGAGGTATTGCCAGATTGATAGTGATAGCCATAACCATCCGATAGTGGGTCGCTCGGGGCCGCATGAAATTTGCTATGGAGAGAGAGGTGTCTCTAGATTGATAATGACGATCATAACCGTCCGATAGTGGACCGCTTAAGACCGCATAGGATTTGCTACGGAGAGAGAGGTGTCGTCTATAGTGATGTGTTCGTTCGTCAAGATTTAATAGCCGAAGTTCGGAGGAAGCAGGCGTTGGTTGGTGAAGAACTTTGACATATATCAATTTCAGAGGAGTTCGGACTCCTAAAGAGAATACGGCTAGAGGAGATTATCTGAGAGGAATACTACTTGAAATTTGGAAATAATCCGCTGGAAGAATCCAAATAAAGTTTGACTGAAGGAGAAGTCCGGAAGAAGTTCGGCTCCTGTAGGAATCCGACTGAAGGAGAGGTCTAGAAGAAGTTCGACTTTCGAAGGAATCCGACTGAAGGAGAAGTCTAGAAGGAGTTCGGCTCCTATAAGAATTCGACTGAAGGAGAGGTCCGAAATTTGACTGAAGAAGAGGTCTGGAAGGAGTTCGGCTCTTGGAGGTATCCGATTGAAGAAGAAGTCCGAAAAAAGTTTGGCTCCTGGAGAAATCCGATAGAAGAAAAAGTCAGGAAGGAATCCGACTGATTGAGAAGTCCGACTGAAGGAGAAGTCTGGGAAGAGTTCGACTGATGAAGAAGTTTAGAAGGAGTTCTGCTGATTGAGAAGTTCGGATGGAGTTCGACCGCTATAGGAGTTCGAAAGAGGTTCGACCGCTGGAGGAATTCGACTATTTGAAGAAGTTCGACTGGGGTTCGGCCACTGGAGGGAGTCCGAAAGAGGTTCGATCACTAGAGGAGTTCGGCTGGGGTTCGACCGCTAGAGGAAGAATTCTCGATCGAAGCTCTTTCGTGATTATCGATTGCATTAGACTAAGCATCATACTGGACTTTGATAGGAGCGGGGTTTATTCCCAACATATTATTATAAAGTTAGAAATATATTAGGGATGAAATAAAAAAATTATTTTTTTGATTAATAGAAAATTGACCTATCTACCTCCTAGGTGGATAAATTTTTTTTTATATATTTCATGAATAAATACTATCAATAAAAAATAATTTATTTATTTTAAAAAAATATAAAAATTATATAAATAAATTGATTAATAAAAAAATTGATTATTTTTTTTATAAAATTTATTCATGAAAGAATAGGCTCTAAAGGAGTCCTTTACGACCAGTCCGGTTGACTGATCAAGAATGATAGCAACCGTTCAGTTCAATGGTAGCGGCCATTCAAACATCCAACAGTAAAATCCCCAACAGGGGCGTGTATATAAAAGATTGGTTTATATGGATAAAACAAAGGTACGTAGTTAGGTGTTTTGAAACACTCTAAACAGCAGCCAACAGTAGCAACCTTTCCAGCCACATGGTTTACCGCTCAAAACTCACGCAAGCTGCTTGTGGCTGATGGATGCAAAAGAGTCGGAACAAGTTTCATCTACATCGATCAAAGAGAACCCGGAAGGATAATATATACCTCCAATGATAGTAGATACATTTGCAACAGGAAAAATCCTGTTGCAAGGATATTATGAAGCAAAGAGCGAGAAGCTGGGGAAGACGAATGGCCCAGTCAAGCTATCTGCTTAGCCCAGGATCGGGATCCATATGAGTTTCACATGAGAGAAGGAAAATTTCCTCAGAAAAAGGGATAAGCTGTAGAAATGGAAGATGTTGATGGCCAAAACAATTTGGTTATGGCTGGTACACATAAATGAAATCCCTGGCGGAAAGATCACCCTTACACATAATTAAGGAACTAAACAGATAGTTCATGGACTCCATGGCAATGTAAATATATATAGGCACTTCTGAGATGATCAGACTGACCATTTTCCAATGAAATTATATATTTTGGCTAATGGAGACATATTAAACTGTGCTTTCAAAAGGATTAATATGTAACCATCAGCAGGAAAAAAAAAAGGAAAAGAAAAAGAGAAAAAAAAGTTTATCCTCTGATAGGAGTCGCTTTCTTCAGCCCATGCACTTGTGACAGGTTCCAGATTTACGTAGCATTTCCGCCATTCCATTTCTTTTCTTTGAAAAAAAAAAAGGGAAGTAACAAGAGAGATCACACGCATGACCTACAATATCTGCCTTTTTGCTCATCAAGAAATACAAATATAGAGAAAAATATTCTAAGTAATTACAATAAGATGTATAAGAGGGAAGCAACCAATGACTCCTAATTCTACTTGGATCTTGTAGCTTGTACTAGGATATGGTGAGGATCCTTTTTGTTCTTGATAACCTAAGCTCCTTAAAATCAACCCCTGCGTCCAACCCACGGCTCAGTGATCAGTCATACCCTTAATGATGATAGTTTTTAAATGTGTGACATTAATGCTTTTCATGGAAAAGTTTCGAGTGGACAGAAAGCGAGCATTCAAAGCCAAACAAACCAACGTATGAAACGATCATTTCACCCCCAACAGAAGAGAGCTGTCTACAAACAGGACAGCAAGAGGTAGTGGACACCTCATAAATGCATTTCAAAGGCATTATTATGATACAAAAGCTTTGTTGAATAAATGTTGACTTGCTGTTGGTAGTAGACAAGGTTTAGTGGCTTTCACAAGGAAGGGAGGCCTAAAGGGGAGGGAGGTATGAATGCCAATCATAACCATAGCTTTCAAGCTATAGAGTCTCATGTCGACAGCATCAAGACATGCATTAACTACAAGCTTTAGTGGAAGGACTTTGCCACTCCTTGCTCTCTCTCTTTTTTTTTTTTTTTGCCCCTCCCAAGTAAATGGATGACCCTACTGATCACTGTGGGCTTGAGCATCCAATGGGACTAAATAGTAGCTTGCAAGCCTTTGCTACCACAATACTGGGCGGAAAATATGATGAACAGTAAGGTCAAGCAACAACAAGAAAGTAGCATCGATCATCCAATCCATTGCTTCTTAGTGGGACCTTGTCGGCTCCTTTAGTTGATTGATTTGAATGTCCATCAAGAGAGTGGAGTTAAATCATGTTGCCTAAAGTATCAACTTCATCATTTGGCTTCCACAAAATCACGGGTACCGTTGTCTCCTATGGATTCGTTCTATCAGATCCAAAGAAGCTTAATTTACGGAAGACCACATTATACTGCAATTGAAAGAAATTTTCTTAAGCAAGCAAGCAAGCCGATACGGCCGTTTTTGCTTTGCGACACCCTTATAATTTATTATTTGATGTTCGTTGTCATTTTAATTACGAATGGTTATCTCAGGACTCGAGCACACATATCTGAAGTTTAAGCATGATCTTTGCTGTCCTACAACCTGAACATTTCTTTATCATAAAAAAAAAAAAAAAAAAAGGCTTGATCATTTCTATTGCCGTGCTGCTTTAAGGCTGGGCTTTAATTTTCAAAACGCAACAAAAGATAAGTCCATTGATCTTGAGAGATCACTACTTATTGAATATGAATAATACATGGAAGAAATATCTACCAAGCATTCAAGAAGTCAAATATGGCATTACATCCATGTTTATCATTATTACCTTGCAACAAAATCGATAACGAGAGATAATCTATGATAAACAAACCTTATTAATTTGTTTGGATTTTAACGGGTGTCGATCCTAGAATATGGTAAACAAGAATATTGATAAAATAAAATTAGTTCTCAAACTAGTTGCTGTAGAGATAAAATAATAATACTCTTGCCTCTTCCAACGATTGTTGAGGTAGTTGCCAATTTATCATATCCTAATTCTTAGGTTTAGGATGTATATTTCCCTCTCCTGAATTCACCCAACATTGCTACCTAACTATATATTTTTGCCATTCTATTCTTGTTTTTGACAATATATATACTAGTGCTTTTGCTATTAAACAAATATAGTAGAATTGCCTCCTAGCCTTCATGGATGATGCTAGAACTCTCCAATTAAAACGTAAGTACGAGAGGGGAGCTACCCAGCAGATCAGTCTTGTTGATGATAAATTATGCATTCTAAATAGATTGTATTTAATTGGCTCCACGTTATCTCTGAAACCGCGCAACCCAAGATAGATTTGTCTAAGATCTAAAGCAAATAGGTAATAAAACTGTTGGTCAAATTTTCTGATACTTTGTCTTTTATGCTAAGTTAAGCATCTATCCGCTGATGTGCGAGTGAGAGAACAAGTGGAAGGACAAGGTCCATGCAATCTTATTGCCTTTCATATGGAGGTACAGAAAACCTTTACTCTTGGCTGGTTCATCTCCAAGACCGTAAGAAGACACGCCAAAAGAACTTTACCAAAAGGCATATTCCAGGGGAAATCATAGCAAACTACCAAACAAAAAGACCCAAATAATCCAAAACGCTACATACGTTGTAACAGCCTCGATTGGTCACGAGAAGAATATTTTAGTCTATTGATCACTCATCAAACCCATTAACATGTAAAACAAAAGGAACGGATACCGGCAGACAGGCATATTTCCTCTGCACACATAATACAGAAAAAAACAAAGAAAAGACTGACAAAAAACAAAATTTAAAAATGAAAAGCCACCGAAAGATATAGCTCTTTTGGGGGGGGGGGGGCGCTGGGCTTGAAATCCTTAGGAGAGTCCTATGCATACAAATACTAAATTAAGAGAAGAAGCATCCATGCACTTCCATGTAAATAGCTCAGAAGGGATAGACAAGAAAGGAGAGCAAGAGGTGGGCGACAAGGGAGGAAGATGGCGACAAAGGATTTGATCAATGAGCACGAGGAGGAAGCTCGTGGTAGAGAAGGAGACGAAGAGGACCAGAGGAGGATGGGGTCTTACAAGGTCAAGAAAAGGCCTTACAAGGTCAAGAAGACTTGAACCTGCAAGACTGCGAAAGGAGAAGAGGTGATAGGTGTGTGAAGAAGGATAAGAGTAGTAGTGGAGGTCGAGGGAAAAGCTCAGGTAGGATAGCACCGTTAAGGCATTAATAACAAGGAACCTTGGTTGGTTCTAGTGAAAACCTTCTGCTCCTTATAAAGATGAAATTCCCAGCTGGAAAGCCGACCATCCTGCTACCATCGATCACGAATCTCGCAAAGTTTCTCATGGCAACCTTCATATCATTGTTGAGATTGTTCACTGTACTGAGGCTGGAGCAGGAGACTTCCTGCAATGAAAATATGGATGATTCAGTTCACAGTAGATTTTCGTTAAAAATCTAATGAAAGGATGAAGGAAAGATGGGTCTTTGCATTTCTCTCTTACCGAGCGAGGAGTAGAGCTTGGAAAGAGGAGTTGATGGGATTTTATGCTCTCCATCCACCAAACTTGAAGGACCTGCAAGAGGGGGGAAGAGGACAGAGGAAGGGAACGGATGAGTCTTAAGATGTTCGTATCCTTCAACATAATGAGAGATCTCACTCCCATGCATGAGTCCTAGCTCATCCGGGAAAGAAAAGCAACAAGGTTCATCGGTTGTCCGGCCTTCAAATGTAGATACTTAGATAGCAAACAAGAAGTACTTCTTCTACCTACAAAAAAGTATTTGATCTACAAGCTTTCTCACCTCTTATGGAAAGAGATGTGGTAGAAAGGAGAGGGAAAGAGAACGGAGGAGCAGTAGTAACAACTTGAAGATTTGTAGTCAGAAAAGCAGAGAGAGAGAGAGAGAGAGAGAGAGAGAGAGTCCAGGCCTTGGCGAGAGGTTGGGTTTAGAGTATTAAAGAGAGGAGCTAGGCATGAGGCTATAGGGAGAGAACTGAAAGGGGCTTGGCTGGGGCTTTTGAAGGTCTGCAAGAAAGGTTGGTGGGACGCTGAGGTTTGGGCTTAGGGTTGGGGTTAGATTGGGGTTCGGGCAGTCCCTGGACTGCCCGGGGTGTGGACCCGGGATGCCATTGGTCCAGGTTAGGAGGGCAGGGAATGTAACTGCTTATGCCTACCAAATGACGTAAGGAGGTGGGTGTCTATGGGCGGCTTCGCCCTGACCGGGCTACCCGCCAGCCCCTTGGCACGTGCGAAGGAGCTCGGGATCGGCTGACACATGTGCCTGGGTGCACGTGCTTCGCAGCCACCTGCTAGGGTGTGTCGTTTTTCGTGCGTGGCGACAAAAGATTGCGCCTGTCCATCACGGAAAACTACGGGGGGGGGGGGGGGTCCAATAGAAAGGTCAGTGGTTTTTAGAGTCTGAAATGACCACTCTAGCCTTCTCTTCGGATGCTATTTTTGTTAGAGCATGGCCTTCATCTATTCCTTTCCTTGTTCTAAACTGGCATCTGAATGGTTACATCAAAAAGAAAAAAATCTGAATGGTTTATTTCCCTTAACCAAATTTAATATATAATGAGAACTAACATTAGATGCATTTGTTATGATGAACCAATAAAGTTAGGACTCTAGAGAAATAACTATCAAAACACTTGATATATCAAGTAAATATTCTATTTGTAGCTCATTAACGAGGAGGAGCAAATCTTATTAATCAAAAAATTGAGCTATATTATAGAGGTAATAATGTGATTTCTAATATCATCCCCAATTTTTGTTGTTCCAAAGTTGTGGATGGTTTAATTAATAGGCTGCACCATACTCTAAGGCGATGCTAATAAAGTTCAAAATATGATTTTGATACGAGTAGAACTCAATAAAACCGTGTTTCCAAATAACATAATATTATATAGACATACACATGTATTTTAGAGTCTAAAGAGATTTATCATTATTGAAAAAAGAAAAAAAAAAACTTTATTCCTTTTATCATGTTATGATAATGGAGAAGTCAACATCATGTTTATATTTTAGCATACGTCTAATTAACCAATAGCCTTATCTTTGGATGCACCGTCGGGATTGTGTGGAGCTATGGTATAAAAAGATGCAGGCCATCAACCTAAGCTAGGTTTTTTTATCGATCCTCCGATCTCATTCGTTGCTATTGGAGACTAGGTCTTACCTAACCATGCTAAAGAAATGAATAGGTTCCATTTGTAATTAAAATCCTAAACACTCTAGTGCATCCATGCAAAAGCATATAATGTGCTTAGTGACGAAGGACCTAGTCAACCCTAAATGAGGGCATTATATTTGGTATGTGCAAGGGTTTTCCACCCCGGCATTGTTCTTTTTTGAAACAAAGGCTCTAAGCACAAGGATTATGGGTGCCGTGCACGAACATATAATAGCCACACAAATTTTGAAAAACCCGAGGGAGACGTAGACATACACGTGGGATAAGACCAAAAATTAATGGGGTTTATACTCGCCATGGGGAAAGGAAGCGTGTGGGCACGCTTGGAGCGCTGCGCGGAGAACGCGGTCTTCCAGGACGAGACCGGTCAAAGAGACTGTGGGCCCACCGTCCACCTCTTTTATGAGATCCCCATGGCGAGCGCCGACGAGGCAACAGCGGCACGGTTGACCTCCTCGGCCGCCCCCGGGGCCCACACCTTTCCCAAATCACGTAAGGTCTCTGGTGAGGACCATGTGGTACTCTTTGTAACCATCGTTTCCAAGGAATGCAAGGAAGCGAAGAGAACCTCGCTGTCGTAAGAATATGGGTTTGGTGCATTGATGTCACCCTTCTCAAGCTTTGTCATTTGAGAGAAAGTTGGCAAAGAAAAGAAAGGTGAGGAGTGATTTCACCAAACGACTCATGATACGCATCACCTAACTCATGGACACCACGCAATTGTTGCACATCATGGATAAGTGTAAATGTGACACATAATTTATTGTTCAGAGACGAATGGTTTTTGTTTTAGTGAGCACCTGCTTGACCGCTGGACTGCCTTAAAGCACACCTAGTAATGCCTGGCATTTTTGGTAGACCCAGGCTTCTCCTATCTGTGTGTGCTTTACAAATTTTAATGGTTATTGAAATTTTTAAAGCATTTCTTTATAGATTCGAAATCCGATGTGAAGGTTTGAAGAGCACCAATAATCTACACATACAAGAAGGAACAGAACAGAGATCATTGGAGTTATATCTGGAGGAGGAACTCTCCGATTCTTAAGACAAGAAAAGAAATTTGGAAAAACAATTGAAGAGATCACTAAGATCTAAATGATGAATCCGAAAAAAGTGTCTGCATATTTGGTAATTCCCTTTTGATAGATACGGAGCTCTTGTCACGTCCGGTATTAGGCTTCTAAGCTCTAAGTCAGGTGAAAAATAACTTCTTGGTCGTCTTTATCCAGCTCAGCTCCAAAAGACTTATCCAATTGAAGTAAGTTCTTCTTTTTTCCTCGGTGCTATACGTTAGCTCGTAATTGGCAAGCCAGATTTAGGCCACATCAGATGCATATCGATTACATATCAAGGGCAAATAGTGACAAGTGCAGCAGGCGCACTCCCAATCGTGTCATAATTAACTCTATCAAATAATTTTCAAGATAGCATCTTTTTGACATCAAGGAAGGTAAAAAGTGTAAACAAATGATTTGATTCAATCCAGAACATTAGCCTGTTCCTTGAATATTTAACATGATTTAATTATTTTTGTTCTCAAAAGTGAAAAAAGTAAATAAATGATTTGTTCAAGGATGATTATCTCTGCAGAGATGAGATTTTCTTTCGAAATGAGTGAGAATTTAAAGTAATGACATGTTGACATAGATATACACAAAAGATCTGGAAGAAGGATCCAAAAAAACCATGGGAAAGCTGCAACAAGAAACAAGATATAATGATTTCTCCAACGCTTGGCTCCATTTTAATCTTTGTCGGCACATGGATTAGCTTCCCTTTGCCTTCCTACACATTCCCTCCCAACTCTCCCACCAATTCCTCATTACAAGGAAAATGAATCCACTCCTTTTTTTTTTTTTCCAACCACATTTGTTAAGAACTACTTGTTATTTGAAAAATATTTCTGCTGTCATTCATGTTATAGATCGTTTCATATCTCTGATTGTAATGAAAACAAGCTTGTTTTACATGGGGAAGGCCCGTGAATCCTCCACATCCCAATCTATAGGAATATATATCCTTCAGCTCGGCTGCATCAAAAATAGTTTGCCTCCTCTACTTACCATACAACTCTGCCAAGAATTATGCAAAGCTTTGATTCCCAAGCTGTGAGAAAATTTCAGTGGCTGCGATTTTAGGTGATTCAAACTCATAGGCACAGACCCATACTTATGTTACAGTTCAGGGAGAAGTCATCTTTCAAGCCCTTTACTTTGGGGAGTCTATGGTTCTACTCTAAGAACAAAAATCATCAAATGAGTCAATTACGGTTCCCACTTCAAGTAGAAGATGTGGATGGCACTCCATGGCTGCCTTTTCTTTTAAGATCAAGAGCTTTCTCTCGCCATGTTTTACCCTCTCTCTCTCTCTCTCTCTCTCTCTCCCTCATTCCGCTCTCTCTTCCCGAAGATTCTATCCCTTTCTTTGCAACCTTGCTATGTTTGGCAGTTTCCTTCTCTCACGTGAAATTCATATCCAAGCACTGGGCTAAGCAGACAGGTTGACGTGGACCTTTCATAAGAATTAGGACCAACTCGTTTAATGCCCTTGGTCCCTTTCCTTATTCCCAAATTGCTCCTGCTTGGCTTTGGACTATGGATTATACGACTTTAAATGCCAAGGACCCCATGGGCCATGGCGCCAGGTACCATGGGATGGTATCTTGCTCAAAGTTTGATGATCTATGATCTTGTTGACGGGCATTTGATTGGTAATACTGAATTCATTTAAATCTTGTCACATGCCACATTATGTTTGTTCTTATTAATTTTTGGACCGATATGATATCATCTCGCATGCCGGTCGAATAATTACGGGAGACTTGGCGCAAAGATGGTGGTACCACTGAAATAGTGGTACCACAGTGTTGACTTACCATCAAATTACATTGACCCTTCTCTCATGGGTCTACAAACTAGTATTAAGATTCCCAAGACACCTATTTTTCTTATTCTTAATAAATATATAGTAGAAGTGGACATACCAATAATTGATCGGACATTACGTTCCTATGCATTGCATATATATGCCGAATGCTACTCATTATTGGTTTCATCTTGTGCATATTGAAGCTAGAAGAAGACGAAGATGTGCAATGTGTCTGTAAGAGAAGAAATTACATTTATACCGTCAGTTATAGCCATTCGTTTCTATGAAATTTCGTTCATCAAGCATTTATCTTGATGCATTATTAAATATGATTAACAACATATATCGATATAATTTAGACTGTAGTAAGCTGATGTTTCATCGGCTTGCATGCATGCACCAACTGCCGCAGCAAATCCTAGACAGCTCTAACGTTTCACTTTGGACGGGCAGGTATTTCCGTAATTGGACGTCAATATGGATGGCAATATTGAATTGGCGTGCCAGAGGGATACGTCGAAGTTGGCGTAGAGACGTGGACTTGTCGAAACAAAGTCAATTCAATGGACGCGGACGCGGACGCGAACGCGGTCGGCTTTCCAACACACCCTTTTCACTCCAAACCCCCTTTTCACCTCAACTTTCATACCTTTTAACCTTTCCGGCCATCCCTTCTGTTCTCCTTCCTCAGGTCAAGCTCAGCTTTTTCACTGCACCTCCCTTTGCTACTGTACCATCTCTCTCTCTCCATGCACTAACGAGTGGACTCGTATGTCTCGCTAAAAGAAGATCAGATTCGACCTGCACCACATAGTGGTTGGAAGAATTTAAAGAGGAGGTACGAAGGACAAATATTTAAAATTTTAAACGATTCTGTGGCCCATCATTCCTCGATGAAATGGTAAATGAATTTAAGATGCCACAAGTTAAGGTTATATATGGTAATTACTAGTAATTGAAAGGTGTTCATCATAATTTTGTGTCGTCCTTTTTGCTGAAACATTGCTTCTGGCCTTCGCTTCGATTGTCATTCCACATGTATCTCCGGTTGTGATTGAAAGGTTGAGGACTCTTTAGTCTCCACTCCCTTGTTAATGCGTTAAGTTCACACAAAACCAGACACATATGGATCTGACTGGGAACCAAAAGCTTGTGAAACGTGATAGAGCCCATTAGGATCTTCAAACATGAAGTGATAGCTTATTTTGAGACATCCTTGGTTCTCTTTTTCCCTCTTTTTGAGTGCAAGAGTGGGATATGGAGCCCAAAGAATATTGAGATATCCTTGTTTACAAGTGATTTCCTTTAAAAAAAATAAAAAATTAAAGTTTTTAGAAAAAAAAGGATGGGAAAAGGAGATAGAAAAAGAAAGAGGATTAGATGATTGAAGGATGGAGCGATGTGAGACAGAAAACACACTAGCATTTATATAAGCAACTTGAGTTAGGTATAGGTCCAACATCGCCTATGTTTGAGTTCAAATGATTTTGACTCTAAGATAAAGTGAAGTTCAACCTAACACCTGATGGAACTGAGACGCCACACGTTCATCCAAGTCAAATGTAAGTTTTAAATTTTTGGAGCTAGATCTATAACTTTTAAATAATTTTTTTAATGCTAAATGTTTTCATCGAGTCCAGTTTAGTTAGGATTAATTCCTAAAGATGCACATGAAATCCAATTTGAAGTTAATTGGGTTCTAACTTGGTAACTAGGCCCCATTACTAGCTAGGTTTTATCTTTGAGTCTGGGTTTGAATCGAATGAACAAAGGCTGTGTCCTAATTGAGGCATAACTAGCATCCTTGCTTAAGTGCTAGGACAATCGAATAGTGATCAAGCATATACTTGAATGAATATTATCCTACCAAGGAGATAGAAAAAATTTCTTTAACTAACTTGAATCACTCATGAGAATAAGACCAAAAAAAGAAAAGTAGTGCTCGAGATTCCCTTTTCTTCCTCATTAATAATTCAAACTGATTATAATCTCTCTATTTATACTCATGAAAAAAACTATCTTATAAAATTCAGATCGTAAAGAGCTCTTAGTTTTTCTAAAATAGCCATAATTAGTGAAAATAAATATAGAAAAGCTAAAGTCATCTTACTGCTAGATCTCATCTTTTACATTGAGTTTGTTTTCGGCCACATTCCCCAATTCTTCCTAAATTATGAGTAATGTCTAATCAAAATCCTCCCCAAAAAAGAACCTTCACTTCGATCAATTTATTTGAAGGCCCAAATATCTTTATATAGCTAGCTCCAAGCACTGCATGTGTCAAACCTTCTGAGAGTGGACACAGCATCATAAATCTCTCAGAAGGTTAATTAATTTCAAGAAAAGGGTACCTCAATTGAACATTATACAATGAAGTTATAACATTCGGATATACAATTTGACTTCCAATGTAGTGGAGTTTACTCCCAAATCCTATATGGCCAAAGTGGTACATGGATGGTCCAGTTACCCTCTTGGATCAAAACAGCATAGTTTGACATGGCATCAATGAACGTATACCCTTTGGCCGATATCATGAAGATAGCGATGTGCTATTTGAGTCACATGTACAGCTATTTTTTAAGATTTTTAATGATTTAGTAAATTTCGGAAGGTAGCACCCCTCTTTTTTCTATGACACTACAGGTCCATTTTGCATGGTGCATCCATGCATATATATTTGGACCAGCAGAATTACCAAGGTGGGTTGGAATGAGTAGGGAGGAACTTCATATACCTCCAATGGATCACTGTCTTTTTAGATTTATGGTCACAAATCACTTGATATATGCACCAAAGTACCGATGCCTGATGTAGTTCCATGCATAACTCCTGCCATATCTGTACATGTTTAGTGATTTCCTATTGGTTTCACACCCTCGGATTGCATGAATGATCACAAATCATGCCAAGACCGGATTTCCCGATCATCTACATGTTAATTTGGTAAATGATCAAGTTCCATGAACATAATCTTAAACGACAAATACTGTCATATATATATATATATATATATATATATATATATATATATATATATATATATATATATATATATATATATATATATATATAATGTTTCTGTGTTACTGATCGAATCAGTGAGCCATCATGAAATTAATTATACATCAACCCCAACCAAGAAATCTCCAAATGGATATAATTCTCGGTGACCATTTTATCCATGCAGCCAAATAGGTGATCAGACTTTGGTCAGTAGTTTTGCTCCGGGCCTGCTGTCCTTGGAGGTAATGGACAAATTTGCTCACATGCAGCCCATGCACCTCTTTTGTTCCTGAGCACAGATAGCCTCCGCATCTCTGCCCACATGACCAACCTCAAAATCTTAGCAATCTCGGCCCCAACAAAGGACCCCTCCTCTGCCTTCCTCGGAACCTACACCCGGAACTTCTTACCCTCCACAGGCTGCTCATTTAGCCCTTGGTCATGGGCGAAGGACAGGGGCAAGAGAGGGAGGCTAAACTGGAGGGCTACCCCCAAGGATATGGGGTCCTGAGTTCAGTCCTGGAACTCCTCGGGCAGTGGCCCATTGGGCTGGCCCAGTATCCTAATTTCATACTCTCTCTCTCTCTCTCTCTCTCTCTCTCTCTCTCTCTCTCTCTCTCTGCTCATTGGATCACTTCGGAAAGCAACATGAACCACTGAACCAACTTTTCCCCTCAAAAGCATCCATCCACTCGGTAACACTACCAGCTTTCGGTGGAGTTGCTGCAGGAGCCTTCGCTGCCACCGCCAGCCAGTTGTGGAGCCCATATGCTCTGTCGCAGGAAGGGGCAGAGCATGGGTTTAAATGCTTAAGACGCTGACACTTGCTGGGCAAAAAGAAGTGCATCTCCGTGCATTAGAGCGACAATCCTTGTTTAGGATTCTGGTTTCCTTCCTTCGATGCGAATGGAAGTGATCTGAGTGATCCGGCTGATCTGCATCCAATTCCATCTGACTTCGTGTGTGTGTGTGTGTGTGTGTGTGTATATATATATATAAGATTGAGTTGAAAATCCCAGAATTCATGGATTGAACTATCTATTTAAATATGGTCCTATATCATCCAAACTCCATCCCGCCAAAATTTATGGTTCTTTTTTTCTTCCTGCAATCCAAAGGCTACGATCTAGATTGGATTTAGATATGCCCTTAGAAAATATAAGCTAGATAAGCTAACAAATCCAATTCCTATAGTTTTTTAGTCCAATCTTATATAGATCCATCCCTTACACTTAGTAGCCATAGATAGGATGGAGTCTAGGTTATTAGGATTAAACTTTCAACCATTTAGCCACCTTTTATCAGATATGGAATTGATTTTGTCCCCAATTTCTTTAGATTCTCGGCCATCCGATCTGAGGTCGAGTTTTGCTTGGGCCTGATGTATGGCTCATGGGTCTTATTTGTTAGTATGATTGGGCCTATGACCCTGTGCAAGTGCACTGTTCTAAGTTGCATCGTTGATTCCAGCCCACTTTCCTGAGTGGATTGGATGATACGCTGTCTTATGCTAGCCTCATGGATCTCGATTAGGCACTAAAATTTGGTAGTCCTTTGCGCAAAACATTCAAATGGGTCAATGCATTTGGGATTACTAGCATGAATCCAGCAGCTTCAAGCTACCTGGATTATACCCATCCCCATCACGAGTTATTTCCACTCGCCTGTCTCTCTAAATCTCAACCCTTCCATCATATTATAATCTTGTCATATTGAATGATCCTAGATGCTGCACAAACTATTAAGCTGTTCGAGCAACTTAGGATGCATTTGGTTCGCAGATAAAATCAAAATTGAAATATATTAGAATAGGAATCCAAATAGGCATATTTCTAGATGCATTTAGTTTGTTCATAATTCAAATTAGAACTAGCATCGAAATAGAATTTAAATATTAGAAGGGAGAAATGATTGAATTTTTGAAAATAGAACATTCTTATATTCCACTAGAATTAAAATTTGAATAGGATTTTTTCTAACCAAAATGGGAGCCACTCATTTTCATTCTTATTCGCATTCCATAGTCTCTCTCTTTCCAACCAAATATATTCTTAATATTAAAAAAATAGACAGCAATGATAAGAAATATAAGAACCAAAGTTTAGAATCCTTTTGTTTTTAATCAGAAAGATTCATAGATAATAGACCATACAACAAGATATTGCCTTTCCCAAATAACACCCCTAACCTTTCAAATTTCGAAGAATACTAAATTCGCTCATAGATCATCTAATATTACTTATTGAGGATAAATCCATGTCTGCCAAAATTTGGCTAAGACTCCGACTCTTGATCAGTTTCATCCGGTTGAAGCTATAATAACTGAATCTCAAGCCGCAGGAGTATTCAAACTCTGAATCATTCTGAGATGGCCGACTTTCAACACTGTAGTCAGATAATCTGATTGGCTGGAAAAATCGATTTCGGATTCAACGGGACATTACGGATTCTTTCTCCTAACGAACTTGAACGGTTAATGCTTCTGCCCCAGAGAATGGGCTAAGTCCCTGGCTCCTGCGCATTTCGTTTGGTCGATCTCTTTCCGCGAAACTTCTCCAGTAGTCGAACTTTTTCCGAACTGTCCTCAGACGAACTTCAGCGTCTTATCATTATTCATCGTAAGCAATCCTGGGAATGGCCGAACCTCAAAGAAACAGCAGAGACGCCAGTATTTCAGTCGCGCTTGCTTATTGTGGCCATCAATCAATACTTGATCCAGGCGGATCCCTCACAGTCAGACTCTTTTTGGTTGAATGTCTTCCGAACCTCTTTGCCGGTCGAACCCCTGCTGGACTTCTCTTCTGATCGAATTTCTTCCAGCCATCTGAAAGGACCATGACGTACACCTTCAATATAGCGAATAAAAGCCAACACACGATCAATCTTGAGAACCTTCGAACTCCTTCGGAACAACAACGTCCAAGAGCCCTTCATCGTCTGTAATTGTCCTGTCCAAACTTCAGCTGTTAGATCTCCAACAAACTAGCACGTCACGATAATGGATACCATCCTCCGTAACAAACCCCATGTGACCCCGAATGGCCCACTACCAAGCTGTTGCGGCTGTCAAATCAGTTTATTACAGGCTCTGGGGCTATAAAAGGGATCCTCCATATACGTTTTCTTCAAGCTCTCTTCTTTCTTCCGGTACTCTGCAACTTTTTTTACTGAGTACTTCATTTCTGTTGATCGAAAGAGCTGACTTGATCGTCGAAGGATCTTGTCGGAGCCACCTCCTAGCTCTGGACGAGATTTATTTTGCAGATCACCGACGACAACCTCATTTTCTCCGACTTCAATGCTTCTCTGGCAATGACCAGATTCGCATCAACAAGATTGACGCTGGAGGAAGGGACCTCTGCCTTTTGAGATACCCTTATTCTTAAAGGAGTGCTCAGCAGAGATCTCTACTTCTTCTCCTCCAGAGTCCTTCTTGAAAAAGATGCCTCTTAGGAAAGCTTCAATCCGGCAATCAACGACCTCCACAAATAGATCCCATCCAGATCAGTCCATCCATATTTCATCTCCGACAACTCAGGCTCCATTTGCAGCAATGGTGGATTCGGAGCAGTTCAACCTGCTAGTCTAGCAGGTTCGTAGCCTTACAGAAGCAGTGCAAGCCATGTAACAGTAGCTGCCTCTGGCACCAATTCGATCGGAGCAGACTTTTTCAGAGCTCCATGGTCCGATCTGAGGACGGTCGACTCTAACTAGCCAGTCGGTGACCTCCAAAAAGAAAAAGCAAAGGGCCAAGAGCTCCTGCTCTGATCATGACTCTATCCCTGGGGGGACTTTGTCCCCGTTCAGTTAAAAGACCTTAAAAATCCATGATCGAGAGGATCTTCTAGACCGAAAACAGTAAGAGATAAATCGACAGATTGAGAAACTCCACCGTGCTTTCCTCTCCCATGATAATGATATCTGTCCCGACCCTCCTTTCTCTCACTGCATCATGCAGGAACCTATTCCACCGAACTTCAAGCTTCCTCAATTCGAGAGCTACGGTAGGACTACCAATCCGGTTGACTATCTGAAAATCTTTCAGACGATAATGTTGCTTCACGGTGATCAGACATCATCCTATGCCGATCTTTCCCATCTACCTTGAAAGGAGCAGCCAAAAATTGGTATTCGGCCCTTAAGCCAGATACCATTTTTTTCTTTGATCAAATGAGCTATCAGTTCTTGGCTCATTTCGTCAGTAGCCAACATTCTCGTCGAGGTTTCGACTCCCTCATGAACATCAAGCAGCAAGAGAAAGAATCCATCCGAGCTTATGTCAATCACTTCAATGCAGCTATCCTAGAAGTCCAGAATCTAGACCAGTCTGTCGCTATGGCCGTACTAAAAGATGGCCTTCAGAAGAACAATCTGTTGTTCTCCCTGAAGAATAAATACCTCAAAAATTTTGCTGTTATGTTAGCTCGGACTGAAGGCTATGCTCGAGCAGAAGAGGCCTTCAAGGCCAAGGATAATGAAGCCGTAGAAGAACGGTGAATGGATGAGCCAAACAGGCCTGCATCTGAAAAGAAGTCAAACGAGGTTCAGCCGCGCTCCCGAACTCCCCCTGAGCGCAAGCGAGCCCAAACCCCTCCTCGGGCTCAGAAGTAGGAAAGCCCTGATAGAAGGGCATGGCTGGGCTCCCTCCTCTGAAGGTTCCATAACTATGCCCTCCTTAATGTTCCAAAAATATAAGTACTGATGGAGATCAAGAAGCAACTACCAAGATCGGAGAGGATGCACTCTCACCCCGGCAGGCACAATCTCAATAAGTACTGCCTCTATCATCATGACTACGGTCACGATACAGAAGAATGTATTCAACTCCAAGACGAGATCGAGGAGCTCATCAGGCGAGTCAGACTCGGCCAATTTCTAAGGCATCGGTTCGAAGGAAGAGAGGATCGATCAAGGATACTGCCGCAACCTAAGCCACCAAGGGAGGAGGAGCGACAGGTAAATCGGCCACCTCTCATCATCATCAACACCATCTCTGGGGGACTTTGGTGAGGGGAGGCTAGCAGATCAGCGGAGCCTGAGAAGAGGTGGAGAATTGAGGAGCCCATCATTTTCACCAATGAGGATGTCTAAGGAGTTCAGTTTTCGCACAATGATGCGGTTGTAATCTCTTTAAATATTGCTGACTATGATGTATGTCGCGTTCTGGTAGATAATGGAAGCTCTGCTGATGTTTTATTTTACGATGCTTTCTCAGAAATATCTTTACCTAATAACCACTTGGGATCTATGAACTCTCCATTGGTAGGCTTCACTAGCGATGCCATGCCAGTTGAGGGCATAATAACTCTGACTATGGCTGCAGGGCAACGTCCGAAGCTGGCCAGAGCATGGGTCAATTTTCAAGTTGTAAAAGCCCCATCAGCCTACAATGCTATTCTTGGCCAACCTGATTTGAACTCACTCCGAGCTGTGGTATCAACTTATTATTTAAAGGTGAAATTCTCGATGAACTACAGAATTAGAGAGATCAGAGAAGACTAGGCCTTGGTAAGATACTGTTACTCCATGACCCTACAGAAAAACCTCCAGCCCGACCTCTGCCCTATTGATGGACTGGATGTCCGTGATGACCTTACGAAGGAGTGGGGCGAGCCTATGGAAGACCTTATTTTCGTCCCATTGAACGACGAAAATGCAAAGAATACTGTGCAGATTGGCTCCAACTTGGGGGATGAGGTTCAAGAGTAACTCATCGCCTTCCTTCGAAAGAATGCGGACGTCTTTGCCTGGACCCCAATGGATATACCGGGGATTGATGCCGAGGTCATAGAACATTGGCTGGCCGCTGATCCCAAATGTCAGCCAGTAAAAGAGAAGATGCATAGCCACGCTCCAGAGAGGCAGACAACGATTGCAGAAGAAGTCGACAAGCTCCTCAAGATTGGATTCATCCGAGAAGTTAACTATCCGAACTGGATCTCCAACATGGTGCTCGTCCAAAAGGCGAACAGTAAGTGGAGGATGTGTATAGACTTTAAAAAACTGAACAAAGCTTGTCCAAAAATCAGCTATCCCTTGCCCAAGATTGATCAACTGGTGGATACAACCTCAGGCTACGAGCTCCTCACCTTCATGGATGTCTTTTTCGGCTATAACTAAATCCAGATGGTGCCAAAGGATGAGGAGAAAATCACTTTTATTACCGACCATGATCTTTACTGTTACAAGATTATATCTTTCAAACTCAAGAATGTAGGGGCAATATACCAATGCTTGGTCAACAAAATCTTCAGAAAGTAGATCGACTGAAACATGGAGGTGTATATGGATGACATGCTTGTTAAGAGTTGAGCTTTAATAAATTACATCACCGACCTCGAAGAGACCTTCAGTGCACTTAAAAAATACAAGATGAAGCTAAACCCGACCAAGTGCGCCTTCGGTATGACCTCGAAAATTTTTTTGAGATTTATGATATCGAAGCACGGGATTGAGATGAATCCGAAGAAAATTTAAGCTATTCAAGAGATGACCACTCCAAAAATGAATAAAAAAATTTAGTGTCTGATTGAAAAAATGGCATCCTTAAATCACTTCATCTCGAGATCGATCGAATGATGCATGCTTTCTTTCAAGTTTTCAAGCAGCCAAAGAACTTTTGCTGGATGATGGAATGCCAACAGGCATTTGAGAAGCTTAAAAACTACCTCAGCTCACTCTCACTACTGGCAAAGCCTGAGCCTGGAGAAGAATTATTCTTGTACCTAGCAGTCTTCCCAGCAGTCCTAGCAGCAGTCTTGGTTAAGGAGAAAATGAAAGTACAGCGGTCGGTCTACTACATAAGCGGAGTCCTGAGGGATGCAAAGATTAGATACTCTAAGTTAGAAAATTTGATTTACTCTCTTCTAATTGCTGTCAGAAGACTCCGATCTTACTTTCAAGGGCACACCATAACTATTCTCACAGATCAACCAATTAAAGCAGTCATTCATCGAATGGATGTCTCCGAAAGAATTGCAAAATGGATAATCGAGCTTACAGAATTTGACATCAACTACCGACCTTGACCATCGATCAAAGCCTAGATATTAGCAAATTTTGTAGTAGAATTGACCATTCCAGATGAAGCCGAGTTTGAACAGAATGAAATCAGCATCCCGTGGTTGCAACCGAGCCCCCCTAAGAGAGTGCTGATATTTTTGAAGATTTTTGGGTCATGTACGTAGATGGTTCATCCAACACTGCTGGAGCAGGTGCGGGATTGGTCTTAGTTAATCCCGAGGGGGTCGTCGTTGAATATGGCTATGCTTTAAATTTTCTATAACTAATAACGGAACTGAATATGAAGCTTTGATCGCTGGATTAAAAATAGCAAAAGAGTTAGAGACAGACCAGCTCCAAGTTTTCAATGATTCCCAACTGATGGTCGGATAGGTTAGTGGCAGCTATGAAGCCAAGGAGAAAAGCATGATGAAATATCTTGAGAAAGTAAAGAACTTGACTTCGATCTTTAACAGTTTTAACATTCAAGAGATTCCGAGGGCAGAAAATACGAGAGCCAACCGTCTCTCTAAATTGGCCATTTTAGCCTCGACTGAACTACCCAAAGAAATTTTTTTTGAAATTTTAAACTATCCAAGCTTAGAGGAGTTGCAGCCTATTATGCAGGTTGAACACGAGCCGAGTTGGATCGACCCGCTAGTTGCCTACCTCAAGGATGGAGCTCTTCCTCATGATCCGAAAGAAGCTCGAAAACTTAGCACTCAAGCTTTTCGGTATGTTCTGTATGAAAGCAAGCTGTATAAAATGTCGTATTCTCTACTGCTCTTAAGATATCTCTGACCTTCAGAGGTCGACTTTGCATTATGAAAAGTACATAAGAAAATTTACGAAAGTCATGTAGGAGCCAGATCTCTATCACAAAGACTACTTCGATAGGAATACTATTGGTCGATCTTGTACCATGACTCTATAGAGTATGTCAAGAAATATGATCGCTATTAGAGAAATGCAAACATACAAAGACAGTCGGCCTTCGAGTTTACTCCACTAAGCGCACCTTGGCCATTCGCATAATGAAAAATGGATATACTTGGCTCCTTTCCAATGGCATTCGAACAATGAAAACTTCTCCTGGTTGCAATCGACTACTTTACCAAATGGGTCGAGGTCGAACCATTAGCAAAAATTACTGAGACCAAGGTACAGGACTTCATCTGAAAGTCAATCATCTATCGATTTGGTCTGCTCCAAACTCTCATAATGGATAACGGGCAATAGTTCGCTGGGATGAGGTTCACTGAGTTCTGTAAAGATCTAAACATCTTCCATCACTTCACATCAGTGGCCCATCTACAAGCAAATGGTGAATCAAAGGTAACTAATAGAATTTTACTGCAGGGCATCAAGATAAGGCTTAAAAAAGCAAGAGAAACTTAGGCGAATGAACTCTACCACATCTTCTGGGCGTACCAAACTACTCAAAAGCTATCGACTGGGAAAACATCATTCATCTTGATCTTTAGAATAGAGGCAATCATCCCAATCGAGCTTAAACTTTCGTCAGCATGGATCATAGCCTTCAATGAGTAGTGTAACTCATAAGACCTTAGAGTCAACCTCGATCTATTAGAGAAAAAAAGAAGAAAATCCAAGTTCGGATGGCAGCCTACAGACGAAAAGTAGCCGGATACTATAACTCCAAAGTAAAAAAGCAAAGCATTCAGGGTGGGAGATTTGGTGCTCCGGTGAGCGTCCATTTTGTAACCTCAAAATCAAGAAAAGCTCGCACTAAATTGGAAAGGTCCGTATAAAGTAGAGGAGATCATTCGGTCCAAAATTTATCATCTGAACGAGCTCGAAGGAGCAACACTCCCGTGTTCTTGGAATTCAGAAAACCTAAGAATGTACTACCAGTAACTTTCCTTCAATAAAATTTTTCTATTTTAACATCATTACTTCTTGGCACAAAAATTACGTGATGACAAATAACTCTCCGGAGCAACCTAAAATGGTTCGTTAGGAACAGGAGGAGAACCTTATCCTAATGTAAGCAAAGTCGAAAGCTTCGTTAAATTAAGACGAGATGAAGGAAGAGGTCCTGCCAACTGTCCTAATGTGTTCCTACAGTCCGTTAGGAATATGAGGAGAACCTCATCCTAGCATGAGCAAAGTCGAAGATCTGATTGAACTAAGATGAGATGAGGGGTGAGGCTCTGCCAACGATCTTAATGTACCCCTGTAGCCCATTAGGAACAGGAGGAGAACCTCGTCCTAGCGTGAGCAAAGTCGAAGGCCTTATTGAACTAAGATGAGATGAGGGGAGAGGCCCTACCAATGGCCCTAATATGTTCCTATAGTCCATTAGAAATAGAAGAAGAATCTCATCCTAACGTGAGCAAAATCGAAGGCCTCATTGAACTAAGATGAGATGAAAGGATAGATCCTACCAACGATCCTAATGTGTCCCTACAGTCCATTAGGAACAGGAGGAGAACCTCGTCCTAACATGAGTAAAATCGAAGGCCTCATTAAATCAAGATGAGATAAGGAGAGAGATCCCGTCGATGGATCTGATGAACCTCTACAATCGTGCAAAGGATAGAAGGCCGAGGCCTCACTAATCTACAACAAGGAAAAGGCCAAGGCCCTGCTAATGACTATCGTACATCCCCCTACGGCCATGCCAAACTCCAAAGGTAAAATCCCATCCTGATCCATGGAACAGACCTCTAGCCCAACATCCATGATAAGCATCTCATTAGAAACAAAGTAAAGAAAAATGAGGCATCCAAAATCGCATCTACAAGAGATGACAGCAAAAAAAAAGGTATCATTTCATTATGAAGTTATGTTTATTACAAATAAAAGTCAATAAGATTGATTACACAAAAAGTGGGCACACTACAAGTAAAATGAAGGTCGGCACGGACCAACTCTGCAAAAGAACAAACACATTACAGATGGAACGAAGATCGATGAAACCTATTACATAAAGAAAAAAAATGAAGGTGAAGTCCTAAGGCGGCCCAGGCTCTTCAGACTTTGGGCTATTGACTCCAGCCATCACCAAGGCTTCCTTCAATCTGAAGATCTCCTCCTCGAGCTCCTTCTTCTTATATAGGCCTTCGATATACATTCTATTGGTATACTCAAATTTGGCCTTGAGTTCTCGACATCGCTTCCTTAAGATTTTGGATTTGGCTTCAGCATCCTTGACGGCCTAACGCTCGCGGGTCAACTGAAGCTTCAACTATTGAACTTCAACTTTCTCCACCCTAACAACCTCTAAGAGCTCGCCAACGGTCCTCCTCAGAGAGGCAAGCTCCTCAGATTCGTCGCTTGATCTAGCCTGCTAAACACTATAAAATTTTCTCTAAAAATAGGTCACCTCATCCCTAGCAACCTTCAGCTCGTCTTCAAGCTTGGACATCTTCCCTGCCCAAGTTGTCCGGTAACTATTATGCCAGTCCTCAGCATCCTGCAGCTGCTTCTAAAGTTGGAAGAACTTTTTCGAATAATTCCAATCATATCGGGCTTTGTCGGTGGACCATGACGAACTCCCTTTCAAGAGACGGATCTTTTTTTTTACCTCCTTAAGATTAACTTCAAGAGAGCCGATCTTCACTATCAGCGCCCAAGACTTGTCACTCGCATTCTTTCGGAGTTCAGCAAGCTCCTTCTCAAAATTCTCTTTTCGAACACTACTACAAAAAGGGTCTATGGCTGCGCAAACTATGGCAACGATTTTTGAAACCGCTGCCATAGATCCTACGATAGCGATTTTTGTTAATCGCTGCTATAGATCGGACCTATATCAGCGGTTACAAGAAACCACTTTTATAGGTCGAACTTATAGTAACAGTTATGAAAAATCGCTGCCATAGGTCAATCTATAGCAGCGGAACCGCTGCTATAAGCTTATTTATGGCAACGATTAATTGTAACCACTGCTATATATATATATTTATATTTAAATATTATATAATTTTAAAATTTAATATCCATCTTTATCATTCATTATCTAAATAATTATCATTAGAGTGTCATCATAAAAGGTCGCCTCGATCCGATGGCCCTAGCTTCGTCGATCAAAAAATTTGATTTCGACGATCACGAATGACGATGCAATGATCTGATAGATGGAGACTTTTGATGGATTCAAAAATCTGCAATGATGATCTCGATGATGTTTGTAGTATACTATCAAAGTTTCACTTCAATCGAATATCGTTATCTTGGTCAATTTAGTATAGATTAGTTTCGACCTTTAAATGATAAATGAGTGATCAAAGGACCAAACGATGTCCGATTATGAGATAATTTTTTTTATAAATGATCTTGACTACTACTTTAATCATTTTTTATGATGGTGATTATAAAATTCAACTTGTAAGATGAAGAACAATCTAAAATTATACATCTTCTGATAATCATTCTGAAACTTCACTGATTGTTATGCTCGTGCTTTTATAATATCTGCTTAACATAAACAGTTTATACGAAAATAATTTGAATTTTACTATCATCATCATATAAAATATTTAAAATTATAACAAAGATCATTTAACTAAAAAATTATCTCATAATCGGATGTCGTTTAATCCTTTGATCGCTTGTTTCTAATTTAACGATCAAAATTATTCTATACTAAATTGACCCTGATAACGATATCCAATTGAAGTAAAACTTTGATCGTATGCTACAAACATCATCGAGATCATCATTATAGATTTTTAAATCCATCAGAGGTCTTCATCTATCAGATCATCGCATCGTCATTCATGATCATCGAAATTAAATTTTTTTGATCGATAAAGCTAGGGCCATCGGATTATGGCAATCTTTTGCGACGACACTCTAATGATAATTATTTAGATAATGAATGGTAAAGATGGATATTAAATTTTAAAATTATATAATATTTAAAAAAAAATTATTTTCAATCTACAGCAGCGGTTATCAAAAATCGCTGCTATAGATCTACAGCAGTGGTTATAGAACTGCTGCCGTAGATCTATAGTAGTGATTATAGAATCACTGTCATTTTACATAACCACTATCGTAGATTTATAACAGCGGTTCGATAACTGCTGCCATAGGTTAAGTTAAAAATTTTTAAATTTTTTCTACTTTTCTTCCGTGCGCGCTCGATCTCTCTCTATCTCTCCCCCTGCTCTCCATCATTGGTGAGGCTTCTTCTCCTCCGACCGACGCTGCCCCTCCTTCCCCCTCCCCCTCCAACCCTCCATCCCCG